>JBBELK010000936.1:600000-975740 GCA_037783545.1 Henricia sp. BOLD:AAB3569
CTCTAATAAAATATATTTTAAAAAAACATTGGTTAGCAAAATCATTTACATGAAAATAAATTATGGAAATACATGTATAGACCTATATTTACAACATTTGGATTCGATGTGGAAACTTGGAAATAAGTATAAACTTAAATTTCCAGAATTTTTCGGCAATTTAACGCGTAGCCTATACGCGCGTCAGCCATATTTCCGCTATTAAAGTAGCGGCCGTGCGCATGTTTCCCATGCTGCTAGCTGTCCCGACGACGCAGTGGTCGGGATTTAAGGCGGATACACACTATCGCGGAAAAATCACACTTTCGCGCTGCGCTCACTGCATTGCATGAGCTCCCAATCGCCGATTATTCCAAAATAGAAAATTCCACTCTGGTAACTTGGGGCTTCTCTGATACCTCATTGGCTGCGCGTTGGAAAGGTCAGCGCACCGCGGTCAAAGTTCAACAGATTTGAACTTTGACCCAGCTCAAAAGTTTTGGGCGTCGATAGGCCGCGCACAAGCGGCAAACCAGTTTGTGTACAAACCAATGGAACAGTGTAATTTTTCCGCGATAGTGTGAACTCCCCTTTACACTGAACCACGCGCGTAAAATAGCTGCGCTCCGGGAAATGCACGGCATGACGTCATTTTATATATATTTTAGACGTGACGACCAAACTTGGGGGAGGTTGAGGGAAGCTACGTTCGATTTTTCTCTTATCTCAAGTTTGATTGAGTTCGCTACTTCGCTATAGACTACTAGGCTGCGTTCGGGCGTGTACTCGTGTTAACACGAGTTATACTCCTGCGCGCGTGAACGGCAAGAATAAAGGCGCGTTCACACTATCGCGGAAAAATCACACTGTTCCATTGGTTTGTACACAAATGGTTTGCCGCTTGTGCGCGGCCTATCGCGATGCGCAAAACGTTTTCAGCTGGGTCAAAGTTCAAATTTGTTGAACTTTGACCGCGGTGCGCTGACCTTTCCAACGCGCAGCCAGTGAGGTATCAGAGAAGCCCCAAGTTACCAGAGTGGAATTTTCTATTTTGGAATAATCGGCGATTAGGAACTCATACAATGCGGTGAGCGCAGCGCGAAAGTGTGAATTTTCCGCGATAGTGTGAACGCCCCTTAACGACACTCGGGTCAGTGAGAGTATGCTCTCACTACTCCCCAACAAATGGGGAGTGTGCTCGTACTCCTGTCAAGTGTCATGTGATTTGTACGAAGATGGTGGAATATGGGTGGGATTTTTGGTGAATTTGCTCAACGTGTCAACTCAATAACTGAAACAATAACCCACTGAGGTTTGTTTTAGACGGCATCAAAGGTTCTCACGACTTACGGCCTGTATTTCCTCAGTTTCTTGTGAGCAATGAAACGGCATTTTTTTGTGCAGTGATATGATGGCAAGAGACGGCCATCTTCACTGATTGCCATTCGCGCACGCGGACTGCGGACTTGCCGTTCGCGTGATGTGACCCGAGTGCAATGCGCACGCATTACTCCCGAGTAACGAGAACTGCACGCCCGAACGCAGCCCTAAAGTGAAAACGTCACCCTTTGTGTGTTGCCATGGTATTTGGGTGTACACTAAAACCGGCGAACTGTTTCCCTGCTCTATAGGCTAAATGGACGTTTCAGATTACCAGCGAATGTGACGTATTGCCATGGCAATTGGCTCTAAACTAACATGGCCGTCGGGGAAAAAAAGTACCATTACAAAAGCACAGGGACACGGTTCAGTGAATTTTAGTGTAGATCCAATTGCCTAGGCAACCAACAAAAGATGACGTATTCACTTCGGCAGTCTACTAGTAGTTTTAGACGTGACGGCACGGTCCTCGTGATTGTGTTCGCATGTGGAATATGTACTAGAAACCAGTCTACCAAGGCCATGAGGCTTGACCATTTGCGAATGGTGCCCATTTGTGAACATATTTTGTGCGCGGTTAAATTTTATGCGGTGTATGTGCGATCCGAACAGCTAAGGGAGAGCCGGCCGGCCGGGCAAGCGGGACAATTTGAAACAAGTCGCCAAAAACGTTTGCAAACAATGCTAATATGCGCGTTCGAGAGAAATTAATGTAATATTAGGCCTCATTAACGTCATGTTACTTTGTAAGTTTGGTATTTTTTTCGTATACATTGAACAAAGATTTTAAGGAAATTACCTCCTGGAATCAACACATAATGTAATTTTAAGATATACTTCCCACTTGCACTTTTGTCGCAAATATTGCTTTTCTGTAGAAAAATCACGTTTTCTTCTTCAAAAATTGCCTTCAGTTAGTGCACAAGATAACCATTCACGCGCGCGCGCAGACCGCTCGCCACGTCATTTTGTGCATTACTTTATGCAGTAATTTTATCATTTATTTATCTCAGAAATACAACATTTGCGACGGAAGTGTCAGTGGGAAGTATATCTTAGAATTGAATAAGCTATCGATTCCAATATATAAATTTAACCAAATCCGTGTTCAATGTATATGAAAAAAATACCGTAAGTTTTATTCGTCGGCTCGAGTTTGCTGTGTAAAGACGCACAAATATAGCTTTTTGTAGCCATTGGATCATGTGGATCCATCCTGTCCAAAACTAGCCCCATGGCATAGCTATAGCCGCCTAGGCCCTAGGCGATTGTAGGTCAAGTCGCCCCCTGGCCGAGTCGCCCCTTACCTACTCGCCCCTTTCCAAGGCGCCCCCTGACCGACTCGCCCCTTACCAAGTCGCCCCCTGACCGAGTCGCCCCCCTGACTGAGTAGGCCCCCTGGCCCGATTGCAAAAAGTGGCCTGAACGCGAATGCGCTAAGTTTTTGTTCACGCGGCACGAATACGCAAAAAGTTTAAATAGTTTGAAGGTAGGCGAATGTCGGCTGCATTTTCACCCACAGTAACAAACGTTAAAAGACGAAAGTAACGGGAATGTGTTAGCAAGCGAATAATGTTTACAAGGACTCGTATGTTGGAATTGGAAAATGTTTATACAATAAGGAAATACGCCAGTCAAGAACCTACACTGACTGTATTCAGCCGTGTCTGTACTATTTGCCATTAACATATCGCAAAAAGAATCACAATCACGACCTGCAGCCCGGCGCCACTTCGCCAAACACTTTAAAATTCGCGATTGGCCACTTTACATAATTGGGTCAAGGATGCGAGTTGGTCAGGGGGCGACTTGGTAAGGGGCGAGACGGTCAGGGGCGAGTCGGGGGCGACTTGGAAAGGGGCGAGTACGTAAGGGGCCACCTGACCAGGGGGCGACTTGACCTGATTCTGCCTATGCCTACTCATGAAAAATATTCGTGATCAACATAGACAACTGTGTACTTAAACTGATAAGTATTAAGTTCTCTCTCTTTTATATTACAGTACAGTGCATAAAAGGCAACCTTCATCCGAACACATGATTATAAATTTGCAGGCCACCTACATGTAGGAACAGCATTATAACTTCAGCATTCCTAGCAATGTCTCGGGACATCCACAGACCAACATCATGGTGAATGGGCTCTCCGAGTGTCTCCAAGAGGCCAATCTAGCCCAGTATAAGGAGACCTTCCTCCAACATGGCATCTGTAGCTTAGAGGCCCTAAGCTCTCTGACCATCCAAGATTACTCCCAGTTTGGCATCACCAATCTCGCTGACAAGAAGCGGCTGTTTCGCCTGATCCACATTGTCAAGAGCGTCAAAGCAAGCAAGTCGAAAACGTTACCCCAAGATCGTTTGGGAGGCATTCAGAAAGGGACAAGCTCGCCTTGTCCGAAGCAAGTTGTGAACCAGAATGACAGTTTAATTGGTTCTCGGAGAGATACCGAAGAAATATCAGTTCAGGGTACGTGTAATTTTTCAGACGATGGCGAGAAATATCTTCGGAAGGCATCGGAACGGAATAGCCTGAACAAATCCAGACAAACAGCTGATAGTAATATGACAGGATTGAAAAGCCTGCGCTATGTTGTCAGGAAAGAGCTGAAAAAGGGAGCATTATCCCCAGCTACCCTGCGAATGTTGGAAACCAAAGGTGGAATTCTCTTCGTTAAGCCTACTTCGAGTTCCTCAAAGATACACCCAAGTTCTCGGACTAAATGCAGTACTCGAAGGAAATTGCTGTTACGGAAGTCACTATCTGATTCAGAAATAACTGATTCAGACTTAACGGATAGTATGGCTGTTGCTGACGACAGGTCAAACTTTGGTGGACCCAGAATACTCCGTAAAAGCTTCATACAAGTCATCGACCATCGACACAATGATGGCTACAATTATGGAATCCCTGTGCAGCCTGAGCAGAAGCCAAACACTCCATGGCACAAAACACCACAGGTAATTTTTTTATTCGTAGCATGTGAACATTACTCATGGAAAATTGCTTTGTTCAATGAAGATGGCATAATCATTGTTAGTTAATGAAGCATGCATTCACATCTCACTCAACGAAGAGATCGTTTAAAACATGCTAAGTAATGTACACACATCAAACAGCCACTAACGAAGATTGAATTAAGCTGTGCGATACCACGATGGCCCGGTCGCACATACGCATCAAGCGCTCTCTGAGCAATGCTAATTGGGCACCGGTCCTTCTGTTTTAGGGAGCGCGATTGCGCATCAGGCATTCCTACCGTGATCCCTGTCTTTTCCCGCGAAGCGAAAAATATTGTGCTCCTCAAAAAGTGAGAGACCACATGCGAGTACTTTTAGAAGGCTAGTAAAAGTGTTGTTTTTGACGTTTATATTGGGACGTTATCATTTTCTAGTAACACTTTTAGCCCCTTAACATTCTAACCTCATTCGCTATCGTGAATTTTGCTGCACGCCCTCAAGAGTCCAAATACCCGTATGAAAATTCTTACCGTAAATTCCAAATCAGACATTTAAAAGCACACCATGGAGGTCCTTGTAATCTCAAGACTTCTGTACCCTTGTCGTTCTTTGTCCATGATGACTCAAACATCAAAAAAGGATAAAAGGGAGCAAAATTTGGAGTAAAATCGACAAATCTGAACCAGTTTGGTACCACGGATTCATCTAGACCGTGTCAAAAGGAAAGTAGTCCCACCAACGCGGATGGATTTTGTTTAGCCTAGACTGGCCCCCTGTCCACATATTTACTTCCCCACGCGTTGTATATGAGCGAGAGCAGCGTAGCGCACATAGACAGGGGGCCAGTCTAGGCTAAACAAAATCCATCCGCGTTGGTGGGACTACTTTCCTTTTGACGCGATAGTAGCGAAGTCAAGTCTCCCGTCTGTTCCAGATTTGTCGATTTTACTCCAAATTTTGCTCCCTTTTATCCTTTTTTGATGTTTGAGTCACCATGGACAAAGAACGACAAGGGTACAGAAGTCTTGAGATTACAAGGACCTCCATGGTGTGCTTTTAAATGTCTGATTTGGAATTTACGGTAAGAATTTTCATACAGGTATTTAGACTCTTGAGGGCGTGCAGCAAAATTCACGATAGCGAATGGGGTTAGAATGTTAAGGGGCTAAAAGTGTTATATAGAAAATGATAACGTCCCAATATAAACGTCAAATAAACACTTTTAGCCTTCTAAAAGTAACATGCGAGAGGACGACAGACCGACCATACGTGTTGACATGACCGATGCCGCTTATGCAGATTGATCAAAATGTACACAACACTGCACTGCACTTCATGCAGCTGCCAGCCTAGACAGAATGATTCTGTCCCTACGGGATTTCCCGTAGGGACAGAAGGTACCCCTTTCATAAAGTGGATTGTTGTCATTTTGCCTCGAAATTAGAATCACACCCAAAACTTTCCTCCTTGTTGTGTCCTCCAGTGGTTTGAGATGTCCATGATTGGGAAAATGATTGGAAAGAAATACTTACAACATCGTTTTTGAAGCCAAAATGTTGTCCAACGTACAAATTGAACGGCTGGTTCTGTCGTTGCCGTGTTAATAAGTCTCGACGTGAAATCTCGCGAGAAGGCGCTTTCCTACGTGAAAATAAATTACAGTTGGGCCTGCCCAATATCAGGCCTTATCGTTAATCGGGCACAAATACAATGATTTACACATACGCAGTCCTTTCCGTGCCGCTAGCGCTGTACGCACTGAGGAAATGACTTGGCTGCTCTTTCCGACAGCTGTTTCATTACTTAACAGTTAATGTCAACCATGTCCACATGTTATTAATGCGGCTGCGGCAAAGTAATGACAGAGAAATTACAGAAGAAAAACAACCCATCACCACCCCAAACATGTCAAACATGTTAAAGAAATCTAGGTCACGTGATTTATCGGAACCAGATTCTGGTTATGAAACAAAGTTAAACATAACTCTGAAAAATCAAACATAAAATGTTGACACAAAGTCCGAGGAACCGAAGCGAGTTCCACCGTTGACAGTCTACCGGACAATGTGACATTTACCCCCACGGCACACACACGTTGCCCGCCCACGTTCGTGAAAACAAACTATGAATGTCAGCTCCTCTACGGAAAACGGAAAAACCCATTCAGTCGTCCAGGCTGTCCAGTGAAATCTTCAGCAGAAAATGAGAGATATCCAAAAGCAAAAAGCTACCAAGTGAAGAGCAAATCATTTCCGACAAAGTCTCAGTCTCGCGCGATAGTCAACGGCTGGTAAAGCGTATAACTCAACTATTTAAAGTATTAATTGTAAGCTTTTTTGGAAATTACGGGACATTTTGACGATATTTTTTCACAAGGACCAACCAAAAATTATTGTCAAGAATGCTGTATTGATACTAAATTACGTAAACAGTAGGCCGGTGTGTATGTACCTTTTAATCTGCAGGTTAACAGGAGCGCAGAGGTTGAAAAAATCCGAGTTTGCATCAGAAAGCGACCGTTGAACAAGAAAGAAGAACGGGAGAATGAGTTAGACGTTGTTCAGATGGATGGACGGGGAACCGTCATCATGAACGAGGCTAAAATAGCTGTTGATCTCACCAAGTTCATGCAAGTGGTGAGAAACATTTTGCTTTCATTTATTTATGTATTTGGTTAGAATTAGTCAAGTCATAAACTTACGATGAACAACTGTCCTAAATTTTTCAACAGGGGTGGAATTTTCTTATTTTTTATTCGGAATTTGTCCCTCTAGTAACCGAGGATCAATACAATACCTTTTTATTTTTGTGAAAAGCGGATAAATAAACTCTGATTCCCCATTTAAAGAAGTTTGTCCAGTTCACATTTTTGAACCTTTTTTTCCCACTGGGTATTACACTACTGTATATCATTTGTCATATTTTTCTCAGTCTGAAATTTTGCGCTTTTAATTCGTACATTTTCAAGAATATCGTCAAAACACCACCAATGTTTTGTAAACTAATTTATCCGGTTCCATAAAGTAGTGCCGTGATTATACCATCCTTTTTGCTGATCATAATCGAAATTGGGAATTGCAAAAATCCTGTTTTCTTCTGATGGATAGTGTTTTGGGGAAGTATTTTATATGATTGTTAGGTTCAAACGATATCAATTTTTTTGAACACGCTCCTTTCAAACTTCACACACACATTTTGGGTAAGTCCTTCTTTTCAAGGCTCTTTGTCCAATTAAAGTTCACCTCCTGTGAGCTGAGATTTTTTGCCTGACTAAACTTCACAACTTGGACAAAACCCATCCCTGCTCTGACACCAAAAAAATAAATGTAATGCCTTTGTGTGTGTCCCCCTACCGCAACATGCTGACATACAAAATCTGATGGGACAAACCCCTTCCTGGTGGCAAAACCCCTCTCTGGAAAAATTCCTAAATCCGCCCCTGTAATTTTTGTTTTGAAGTCCCAAAATGAAGATTCTCTATCAAGCATTATATTAAATTTAATCTTCATGATTTTCTAAAAACAATTCTGCATCAATTATGGAGACATAATGGAAGTGATGGCAGATCATATTTTTTTCCTGGTCTTAAAAATCACCTTTGTACAAGTACTCGGTAAAGAAATTCCACGGAGGCCACGGCTTCAATTTCTCTTAGACCCATCCCCAAAGTCGTCTACTGCCATATGTTGATATATGTTCCCCTTTTCTTATTTATGGATGTAACAAAAAAATCAGGAATAAGAGGTGAGGTATTCTTTCCTGCATGGCCTCCGTGAAATTCTTTCCCTGCAAAAAAAAAAAACCATTACGTTTAATGTTTTCTTGTTTGTTTTTGTTGATTCACTTTGCAGCATAAATACCATTTTGATGAAGTATTTGATGAATCTTGCAGTAATGAAGAGGTGTATGCAAGGACTGCAAAGCCATTGATCTCAACCATGTTTAACAGGTGGGAATCAGTGGGCTTAAACATAAAATACACTACTCACAATAAGAAAGGGATATTGGAATGTTGTCAACTTTATTTTTAAATGACTGTTTTCACCTACAAGGTGTGTCTGTCAAGCAGATACAATTGTTTAATCAGGGCTGGAAATTCACTGAGGCCATTGCCTCCGTGGCCTCTGGTCTTGGCCTTGGTGCCCTTTTGCAATCCTCCCATAAGCTTTTTCATTTTCCAATGGAAGTGCCCTTTTAAACTCCAAAAGACGACTCCAAAAACAGAAATGGCAGTGCCCTTTGAATTTCCTGCCCTGTTTAATCATATTCCAAATCATTCAAGCGGAATGCATACCCTCAATAAAATCTCTGTGTACCAGTACATGTACACCCCACGATATCTTTAACTTTTTGTGAGTAGTGTACATATATTCCTACAGTATGGTAATACCCAAAAAGGTTGTATTGTATACTAGCATTGCTGCAATTAGCCTTTTACGTGTAACATTATTTTTTGCATAATGGCTGGCAGCCTGGCACCCCAAATTCTTCACATTCAAATGGAGGTGCAGTTTAGAAAGTCACATTCTACATGCTCTTGTTGCAACGTGGTGCTCGTCATTGTCTAGCAACCAGCAGTCTGGTTGCTTTTAAATGCCATTCTGTCCAATGATGAACCTGTGAAGAGGTCTTTATGAAGAGGTGCTCGCATTGCCTGGCGAAATTTTTCGGTACTCCACTGTCGCCCTTAGGCTCCCACAGAAACGTCTAGCTCCCCCACTCACCCCCTATGGAGGAAACCAGAGGTTGAAATTAACACTGGGCCTGTGGTCCGAGACCAGTAAAAAATTAGAAGGACCACTATATCTGTCAAAGACGCTGGTCCGATGTGTACCAGTGAAAACATTTACTGACTCGTGGAAACATCTCTGATGTCTAATCCACATAAACATTTCTTTCTCAATGCGTAGAATTCTTGGTTACCACAAACAATTTCTGATCGCTTTAGACGTTTTCGGATGAACTACATTTCTTTCTCCAATCTCTCCAGACATGCCCCAGTTGAATCACAAAGCAATCCCATCCATCCTACACCCAAATGCACACTACATGTAAATGACCTTAAAGGCACAGGCTCGTCAGCAATGCGCGCGCGCCAAATTCGTGCCACGAAATACACAGCTCTATGCCTTTGCTATGAGCTGCTTATTTCGTGGCACGAATTTGGCGTGCGCGCATTGCTGACGAGCCTGTGCCTTTAAACTAGAAAGTATTGTCGGTGCCATTTTAAAAAGCACCGGTGGACCACCAAATTTTTAGCAGGACCAGTAGAGTTCTCTAATCTACTGGTCCGTCTGACCAGCATGAAATTCAGGTTAATTTTGACCCCTGGGGAACCCTAGCTACATGTATGCTGCTGATCGGTCGGCATCATTTCATGGACGTTTAGAGCAATTCGGTGCTAATAACTGGGTCGTTGTGTGCAAAATGTAGTACCGTCGATGTACACGCACTTAAACATGCTCAGTGTATTATGTTTTCCCATGAAAAATGGAATCGATTCTGAATGAAATCGCAATTCTTTTTTTAAAATCAGAATCGACTCTGAAAATGCTGGAGTCGCCCAGGCCTACATGTAGGGTCATCCTATCTTTGCATAACAATAATGTACGAGTTTAACTTGTTTAGCACACTTTCTGAATATATCACTTGTTTCCTACCTACAGGGGGAAAGCCACCTGCTTTGCGTACGGCCAAACAGGTGCAGGCAAGACCCACACTATGCTAGGAAACGGCGATGATGTTAAAGGACTCCATCTCCTCGCGGCACAGGATATATTTGCCACTCTGAATTCCTCCAAGCGGTTGCCAGGCAACGAGCTTGCAGTGTGCGCCAGCTATTTTGAGATATATTGTGGGCAACTGTTTGATCTACTCAACGATCGACAGAGGTAAGAGCATTTTTCGAGAAGTTTGAAATTTCATTTGTTTATCATTTTTGTAAATTATTTTCTTTTATATTTCAATCAAAATGTAGAGAGAACAGTGTCAGCAATTTTTAACATTGAAAAAAATTTCAATTGGAATCTGTTTAATTTGTGGCAGTGCAATGGTCTCGTGTTTAAAGGAGTGTGTCCAGATCACATTTTTTTACCCACCCATTTTTTCCCCATGGGTGTTGAGATTTTGATACCGTATCATTTGTCATATTTTTCTCATTACCATTCTGAAAATCTGTAAATTTTCAATGATGTCGTCAAAAAACCACCAGTGTTTTTGTGAACTAATTTATCCGGTTTCATAAAGCAGTGCAATGATTACACCAACCATTTTCGCTTTCACATCCAAATTGGAGATTGCAAATTTACTGTATTTCTCCCATGGATAGTATTTCAGGGAGGGTATTTTATATGATTGTTAGTTTACCCGGTAGAATAAAAACCATTTTCTGGAAAAATCTGAACAAGCTCCTTTAAAGGCACAGGCTCGTCAGCAATGTGCGCGCGCCAAATTCGTGACACGAAATACGCAGCTTCATGCCTTTGCCATGGAGCTGCGTATACGTGGCATGAATTTGGCGCGCGCTCACCTATCTGTGTACACAGGGGTTTATGGGGTACTTGCATTGTTGTCCTATTTTCCCTTTTCTTTAGAATTCCTCTGTGGGGTACCACTGTTCCTTTTGAATTTCTTTATGGGGTACCATTGTTCCATTGTGTTTGGTACCCCACAAGTGTGTCCGTGTTAGACCATTGCTGACGAGCCTGTGCCTTTAAGTACTGTTGGTTGTGATAGACTGACATCTTATCCAGCATCCATGTTATGTATAGTAAAATGCCAAATATTTTAAAGTTACTCATTGGTTGCCCTTTATGTCCATCCGCAATGCACAGAGTACATGCCAGAGAAGATTCTCACCATCGTGTCTGTATTGCAGGAATCAGTGAGGTGCATGTCAGTGGACCGCAAACTCTGATGCAGGTATGTACTTTTTGATTAAATCCTTGTAGACCTGTGCAGTTTCGAAAAATTTACTATTCGAAAAATAAGTTTTATTTTTGATCGAATTTTCAATATTTGATTCATGATTTTTTCTAAGATTTTGACAAAAAGTTTGCCGTGAAATTAATTGATTTTGCCATATCTGAACTCAAAGCTCACAGGAATTTGCCGCCTCAAAAAATAGTCTGTGCTCAAACTATAGACTTCAATTTTTGCAGAAATTATCGTCGGCCCTTGTACACTTTACTCATGGTTGGACGCAAATATGACATAAAAGCAGCCGTTTTGGCAAAGGAAAGAGGTTTCTTTTACTTACTCCTAGCTGAAAGACATGTTTGGTTTGGAGTGGAAAAGGTACATACATATACCGAATATTTGATTTGGTAAAATGCTATTCGAATATTCGATGGACGATCGAATATTCGATTTGTTAGGCACAGACTTAAATCCTCGAGTAAGGGGAATTTAAAGATAAATGACAGGATTTGAAGATTGTTACAAATGGTGTTATTTTCATCTGATTGAGGATGTGTGAACAATGAAAAAAAACCACTGTACATGTATATAAGTTGGCTCAGTACCTCATACGTCCAGAGAAAATGAAAAACTGTGTCTATGCTTTCAAGAAATTGTGCGAAGCCACCATTCTGTTTAAATAATATCTTAAATTTTAATATTTGTTTAATTGCAAAATGAATTTCTAATTGCCTTAGTGTTTTGCATGGAAGGTTTGCATGCAAGTGTACGTACTGGGTCCATGGGAAAAATCTGAGAGAGTACATGTATACTAACTGTGCCTTATACATGTAGCTCAGTTAGTAGAGCATCTGCCCGGTGAGTCAGAGGTCTCTGGTTCGAATCCCGAGAATGCCCTTATGATTTTTCTCTCATCCCAAGTTCGGTTGTTTCATTTCGTGATTAGGCACCATACCAGCTGCCTTCATTACTTACATGTAGCACAATTGCGCTACCTTGTAACACCGAGAGAAAAATTGGGTCCATAGGGAAAACCTGAGGTAGAATAGTAACTCAGCTGTTCGAGCATCTTCCCGGTGAGTCAGAGGTCTCGGGTTCAAATCCCGATAAGGCCTTTGTGATTTTTCTCTAATCTCAAGTTTGGTTGTTTCATTTCAATGGTGATTAGGGACCATACCAGATGTTGCGTGGGATATACATTTGTAAAGTATGTCAATTCTTATTCAAGGCAATAAGAATGTTTCTTTTTCAGTTAAACTACATGTAAGGCCAAACAAAATAAATGGTTTGTTTACGGTAACCCGACCTACCTGGAATTTTTTAGGCCAAATTACCAACCTCAAACTTTTAATTTCCAATTTTCAAGTTAATAATTTTAAATGAGCACTACATGTATTTGCAATAATTTCCAACGAACATAACATTTTCTGCACTTGAACATGGTTAATAGTGTTAATAGTGAGTTTCAAACATTGCAAAACAACACGCAAATGTATAAACTGAAATGTAAAACAAAATGACAAAATAAAATTATTTTCCTACCTACCTACCTACCTACCTGGATTTTGTTTAGGCCGTTACCGTAAACGCACCATTTATTTTGTTTGGCCTAAATATGTAGGCCTATTCCATACTTTTTTTATGTGAATAGAATGGGTTCATGATTTTTAGGCCAACTCAGTGAGATTTTACTGTATTGCATGAATCGCCATGAAAAAAAGTCTCACAAAATAAAATGTTAAACAACTCGTCATTTTATCTTCAGATAGTCTCCTTGCCACAAATTATCCAAGTTCCTATTACAGTTTGCATATTTTAAACGGGACATCCATGTGTTCTCAGTTTCATATCCCAGGGTTCACTGCCCCAGAATCCCTAGGAATGTGATATTAATACGTCGATAGAGTAATTCAAATTATCCCCCAGCATGGAGTTGACATCAGACATTAGAAAAAACTCAGTTCCCAGGAGAACTTTACAGTAGTTATGTGGTGAAATGTGAAATGTCATAGTTGAATAAAACCCTGGCTTTACTGTGTAAATATGTGCCAGCAATGATTTACAATATACATGTACTTGTACCAAGGCCACAAAATTGTAATTTAAATATTTAAAATTTTTTTTAAAATCTAACTAAACAATCATACGAAATACCTCCCCAAAATACACTATCTATGGGAAGAAACTCGAAACGTTGCTATCACCATCCAATTTGGATGCATGTGGAAGCAAAAACACGCTGCCACTCCCCTTTTCCTAAAAACAAAACAAAAACATCTGTTGGGGTATCTGCCTCATATGACGTCACACTTTTGCCTGCTTAAAGTGGTTAAATATTGCCTAAGATCGCACCACAGAGCATCTACAATCCAACATTTTCCGGGACCTTAAAGGCACAGGCTCGTCAGCAATGTGCGCGCGCCAAATTCGTGCATGGAGCTGCGTATTTCGTTGCACGAATTTGTTGCGCGCGCATTGCTGACGAGCCTGTGCCTTTAAGCGGGCCCCGGATCCCGCACCGTTAGGGCTTCGTGCTATGCACTCGCCATTTGATTGTCTTCATCATTTCATGCTTAAACATTTCAAGCCCCCCGTTTGGAAAATCCTGGATCTGCCCCTGAAAAACGTTGGTGTAATCCTTGCACTGCTTTATATTTTATGTAACCGGATAAATTAGTTTACAGAACATTGGTGGTTTTTTGACGATATCCTTGAAAATACATGTATATGTATCAGTATGGATTGAGAGCGCGAAATTTTAGAATACACGTAGTAATGAAAAAAAGAGGGCAAATTATATGGTATCAAAATCTCAGCACCCACATGTGGAAAACATGGAGGGTAAACAAATGTGATCTGGACACTTTTTTTATTAAAATAAGAGTGACCTGCAGAAATTTGAGCTTCGGATACAGCAGTGTACTTTCAGCAAACTGGAGACTGTTTTGTGTTGTAAAATGAGCAGTGCTTAAATCTCCCAAACCACCTTTTTGTGGCACCTACATGTATATGGACATGACAGATTATACATGGTTGGAAAACTGTTTAAAACAGAAACAGCAGCATTACTAAAGAATAATGTTGGTAAACTATGACAGTCTTTCGCATTCTCGAATATTTGACTATTAAAAATTCGATAAATTTTGTTGACTGAATATTCGATATTCGATCCGTAAACTCTTTCAAAGATTTCGGCTTATGTTTTTTCCGTGTTATCTGAACCTAAAGTTGTTTGGAGTGTACTTCCCGCGTGGGTGCTATATGCAGGATGTTTTCAGCAGCCTTCTTCGATGTCAAATCAGCCACCTCGTTGAATACTCGATTTGCTTCCAGCCACGGGTCCAGTGTAACATACATGTAGAAGCTATGGTTTCAGCTGGGATTACTTTATGGAAAAACCGAATGGGGGGGATCCATTATGCAAATTAAAATGCGATGTCTATGGTTGGAAACGGTACACTTTTTGCTTATACATGTGTGTAGATTAATGTTAGCTCCACCCTGTACAAACCATAAGTCCCATACATGTATAATGTGATATCAAATAAAGTGGCTGTTTTGGCAACGAAAAGGGCTGCGTTATTTATTAAAAACATCCTGTAATTCATCCACAGGATATTCATTCTAAAACACTTCCAAACTGGATGGTATGTTTGGTTTGATCTGGGCCGGTTTGCACGTGAAAAAAGTCATACCGAATATTCGATTCGGTAAAATGCTACATGTATTCGAACATTCGATGGAAGATCAAATAAATAAAACGAATAAAATAAATACAACGAATATTTTATTCGTTTGGCACACCGCTACAGTCTTGTAGAAATTTGAGCTACATAGATGCTGTAATACATGTACTGTATTCCGGAAAACCTGAAAAATCCATGCATGGTTTTTGTGTTAAATGAATGGTAAACAAATTTGCCTGCAGACAATTTAAAAAAAAAAAAAATTGCCACACCTTTAGTTGTCCTACATGTACATGTATCCCAACTAAGGTATATTGCAGGGGCGTAGGCCCCCACCCCACTAGCTGAAACGTGTTCTTCATTGCAATTTTTGTTTATATCTGATTGAAATATATGCCGAATTTCAGAAAAGAAAATCGAGGGAGGTTTAGGCCGCCCGGTTACGAGCGTATATTGGAAATTTGTACACAGGGTTTTAAAAAGACATGTTGTCACACTTGTAACCCTTTTTTGGCCTAAGTTTAATATCTCTTCAGAACGACTGAAACTTAATTCTTTTATTTTGAGACCAGACAAAGGTATTTCCTCGAAAATGTGGTCTGTGTTGCCAAAATGCCCCCTTTACTGTGGAACGACCAATTTGTTTAATTGCCCCTTTAATCCACAATATAACAATATCTCCCCTGATCCTTCAGGTCAACAACTCTTCGAATATTTGGAATGTGTCATTTTGCAAATATTGAACCACAGTAACAGCATTTGAAATTGGCAGTTCTGCATAATTAATGGCCGACCTATGGCACACTTCAAAAACACTTGAAAGATGATTTACCTGTACCTGCAAACCTTTAAAGGGCAAGCCAGTCAATTTTGCAAAGACTTTGAGAAATTGGTTCCTTCATCCTGTGCAAAACTGTAAACCAGTTCCAAAGTGTTTACCCCCTGCAAATAAGGGGCACACAGTGTCACTTTCTTGAAATTATTCAGCTCTCTTTTTTTGTGCTGGCAGTTTTTTCTTCTGTATTTAAGGTATTTTTAAACACTTGAAAATGAAATTACTGCCCCAAGCACGCTGTTATTTTCAAGAAAATAAAGACAACAGTATGACACAACTGCTGTTTCATGACAGAAAGAACAAGGGATGGCTCTCTTGTGGCATTTAATAATCTGTTTTAGTATGTATATACATGTATGTGCCCAAATCATCAATTTTTAACAATTATAACATGCCTACATGTACATGTATGTTACATCTTTAATTGCAGTTAGAATGTGTTTGTTGTAAGCATTGCCCTTTAATGCATCATAATTTCTAAGCTCCCAGATACAGTATGGTAGTGTACTGTTCTCACATAAGTAGATTTAGCATTCACACTTAACTAGACAGCAGCAAGTGTTGTTTGATTGAAGCGTCTGCCAGAGTGCACTTTTACAAAAGAAAGACCTCGGAATTAATAAGGGCCTTGGTGCTATTTATCTGTGACTGGTAACTGGACACAGCCCACTGAACACACACCACATGCAGTGTAGTGGGAGTATGCAACACCTGTGATTGTTGACTTTTCATGTGTACAGCTAGTACTTCATGTTGGGAACTTCACAAGTTTGTGAAATTTTGGGAAAGAGGTACATTGTACATGTGCATACATGTAACCAGACCTTCAGTTGGGAATTGCTAACAATTATGTGATAGGACATACTTCAAGTGGCTGTGATACTTTTCAGCTGGTATAGTAGTCAGTAAGTATTGCTTTTTAATTGCTAGTTGCATGATGTATGACATTGACAGTTATAACCATTGAGTGCCAGCAGGGACACTCAATGTAGAATGTGTGGTATAACCATGGAGGAATGGTATAAAAAAAGCTTGTTCTGGCTAATCTTTTGCTCTTAAATAAAGCCAGCAATAATACTGTGGAAAAAGATTGTGGGTTCTATATTCCCAGAACTACCAAATTTAAGAATGCATTCTGGGTAATTCCCAAAATTAGGGGTCCAAAACTGTTGGTGTCCCAGTTACGTACGACACTCTCTGCTTCAAAAATCACCACTCATGATCACAAATTCTCAGTAATGGACTGGCCTGTGATTATAGGGGGCAGCATCATTTTTCCCAATATTTTGTTCTCTGATTCCTAAAAATTATTCAAAACAAAAGACCATAAAGGCTTATAATTTGTTCCATGGTATCGAATAGGAGTTTGGTGTCCCGGGTTACCTACGCCAATGAAAATTTGCTGTAGAATGAGTTTGCATTAACCTTGGTGCCATATCTACACACAAACATTAAATTTAAGTGGCATTTGTTGAAATAAAAATAATTATTTTCTACTGGGAAACCACTTTCAATCACTAAAACCACTTTGAAATCTTAAAAAGCATGTCACACTTTTGGACCCCTAATTTTGGGAATTACCCTGTACTACCTGTCGTCATATTCAATGCAAAGTGAGTACTTAGTCGCTATAAGAATCTTTGCCGTAAAAACACAAACGTTTTGACACAGTAAAATCACCTTGGAAGATAACACTTCAAGGTAATCTTGCTGTATTTTCACATGGCTTCTGTCAGTATCAGTAGTTTTACACTAGCAATTACCGGTAAGTTAGGGATATTGGTATGTTGTCAATTTTGGATTTTTTTTCTGCTTCAAATTACTGTTTTCACCTACGTGTACCGGTATTTAGGTGTGTCTGTCATCATGCAGATTAGGCATGGGACGTTTAACCGGTTAACCGATATAACCAAAAAAAATTGAAAAACCGGTTTTGCTGAACATTTAAACAAAACCCAATTTTAAAGAATTGACAATAGTTTTCAGGGGGTTATTTGTAATGACTTCATGAAATTGAAATAAATTTATAATATGGGTCGTAGCAAAATTTTGACCGGATAAAGGTTCAACGATTATTTTGTGGGCCTAGGGATATTGTGTACATTGCACATGCATCTATAAACACCAGCAACAATCTTTAGTGTCGGCCGGACGGTTAACCGACACTTGTAAAATTGCAAACCGGTTTCTGAATTAACCATAAATTCCCGTCCCTAAAGCCGGCTGTACACCTTGCGTTTCGTCTGTGATCCGATCACAATAGCGCATGTTGTGCAGTCGTATCACAAGGTGTATGGGTTTTGCGATGCGTTCCGATGTCGATGTGGTCACGATTTTGTGTACGTGTCCGTCGCAATGCAATCGCAGAATTTTGAGCATGCTCAAAATTTGGCATGTCTGTGCAAGTCGGAATGCAAGGTGTACGGCTTAATGCAGATCGTTCAAAAAGAATGTATACCCTCAATAAAATACAATGTATCTGCGTACGCCCCACAATATCCCTAACTTATTGTGAGTGATGTATTTCCACTGCATTTTCACTGTACTAGAAAATGTGTACAATGCAGGAAGAGGGGATTAAACATGATTACTGAGATGCCAGTGAGGCTACTTTAGCACCTCTTAATAGGATGACCCATTCTTCTTCTGAACAGTTGATGATGATGAGATCCACTCAGAAATTATCCTTGCACAAACAATGGTGCATGGGATTAAAAACCACATGTTTAAGAGCATGCAGGTTCCCAGAAATTCACAGGAATTTCATGGAAATTTCACTGTGGAGCACGATGGGATTTAATTTGGCATTTTCACCTTGTTTTCAAACCGTGGAACTGCCACAAAACTGCAGTGAAACATTGACAGTGTTCAGGCTTTTCAGCTTGTTTTCCCATCAATGTTTCTCATGTATGCAGCCTACTCTGTGTTGAAATACCCAGATACAGTTGAAGTCGGAAGTATAATGCAACTGTATGCATCCATGATGCATCCAAGTGTTAACTGGTGTGCTTACACCATTTTTGTAACAGTCTTTACTAAAGTCTTTATTTTGTGGAATTCCTCACGTGCATGCAGTACTTAAAAACATAGCTTGTACACCTCGCAATGGTCCGGGTAGTCCTGTTTACCATTTTGGGTGATGATGGTAGCTACAGTGGCGTACACGTCAACTGTACATGTATACATTTCGGGGTAGAATGTTACTTTTAAATGTTTCTTTTGCTCCATCAAGTGTAGGTCATCCCCTGTGTATTCAATGAACATAAATCTCTCCCTTAGAAGACCAACTTGGTTTAACATCCAGGGACCACTGCTTCAGCAATATGACACTTTGCTGCAGGCCACCATTGGGGTTGATTGACTTGTCATAAATTGACATTCACTTCGTCCCCCTCTTGGTTGTGTGAGAAGAGTTGTGATTAGTACATGTTTGAGCTGTGGTGCAATTGTATCCCTTTGAGATGTGTGGTTTGTGGCTTTGATTGGATGTGCGAACTCATTCCTTCAGCTTTATAGGCCTATACACTGTACCGTACCAAGATGGATTTAAGGTGTGTTCAGATTGGACTATTTTTGGCAAAACTCTCCTGGTCAATTACCTTTTAAATTGGTTACTTTTTTTCGGCCAACCTCTGCAGGTAAAATTGACTTTAAAAAGTCAAATCGCAGACATGCAGCATTTTCCCTGTTAAAAAACTGCAGACTTTCATAATAGCTACACATGTACCGGTATGTAGCATTCTTCAGGGGACCAAACTAATGTAAACTTATACCCAGACAGTGCAATAACCAATGCATGATGTACAACGAATTAATAACTTGTGATGAATTACTTGTGATGTTGTTCTTCTGTAACCATTAGTTTTTTGACATACAAATGTATCTTATTCCAGTTTGTTAGTAAT
Organism: Henricia sp. BOLD:AAB3569; assembly: GCA_037783545.1. Classification (NCBI taxonomy): domain Eukaryota; kingdom Metazoa; phylum Echinodermata; class Asteroidea; order Spinulosida; family Echinasteridae; genus Henricia; species Henricia sp. BOLD:AAB3569. The sequence goes on from JBBELK010000936.1 coordinate 619,662, forward strand.
TATGAAGTTGTTCAATTTAGTATATTTGTTCTATGTGTGTTTGCAGGGCCCCAATGGAAACCAGTTTTTGTAAACTGTTTGGGCACACCCTGGGTAAATAAATGGAATAAATAAATATAAATAAAGTAACAGCGGAGACATTAAAAAGGGATTTTTATACATGTATATCATACTTAGGCTTATACCAGCTCTAGTGTTAACAATTGTTTACTGTGGTGGTTATATTTGTATGGGAGATGAAATGTACTGATTGTAACAAAGTGTTTGTTGTGACTAAGGACACATGTTTTTTTCTGAGAGTTTTTAGTTCATTGTGCAATCAGTTTTATTTGATTTTGAATAATGTTTGAGTGCTCAATAAGCAATATTCTTCAGCTATGAATGTGATGGCTGATCGCTAAGAGTACTGGCCATTTATAGGACCACTAATCTAATACTTACATGTAGAAGGAAATACTGCAACTCTGTAAACATTTCACAAGGTGTCCTTATTATAGCCTTGATCATTGAAGCGTGTCACTTCATGTTTGTGATTCAGCTTTTTTCACTATATTCTGTGTCGTATAATACCCCTTTCCCACTGCCAAATCTCTGGGTTATCTCTGGAGGTAACACTAACAGCAAGCATTAACTCCGAGGTACCCCGGGGCGGCACGAACATTCCCACTACTTATATTAGTTAACCCTGCCAGCAACCAGGGTTAAGGATGACAATCTCGGGGTTAACAGCCGAACCCTGGGGCTACAAGCATTGTAGTTGGAAATCAAGCAGGGTTAAGTGTTCCAGAGGCAATCTCACTCCCGGTTTCTGTAAAGCTCGCCCTGGTTTTAGCGAAACTCCGGGTCAATAAAACAATGGAATAGAACTCAGGGTTAATAAACCCCAGGGTAAGAAAAGCTTAACCCGGGCAGCAAATCTGTGGGTTAAGCAGTTTGTACAAGGGTAGGCCTATAACTTGGTTTTTTATCATTTTTATATTGTTGCAGATTGTTGAACAGGGAAACAAGCTAAGGAGTAAGGGCGTATCGGGGGTCAATGCAGACTCATCCAGGTCACATGCTATACTACAGCTTCAACTACAGGACGGAGGCAGACACAAACTGGGAAGGTACGTGCAGTTACTTGGTTCAAGACTTGCTCAAATGGGGCAGGTACACGAGGGTCTTTTCCTAAAAACGAGAACCAAAGGGTGGCATTTTGATGTATTTGTAAAAACGATTTTTCTAAGTTGCCAAAAGTTTTAAATTAAATTTCTTAAATTATAAATACATGTACATGTAGGCCTCAATGTAATGTAGAGTATTTAAAATAATTCGCAAACAGTTGGGCATGTCTTAATGCTGTCATAATTTTTATATTTGGGAAAATCATTGATCAATGTAACAGGAGACAACGCTTGCATTTTTTCCATTCTTACGATTACATTTTGTCAAGTCTTTTTTACCGTTCTTTTCGGGAATGGTAGCAGCTGGTTTTACTCACTCTATAGAATCTGTATACAAATGTATTTGGGTCTGTCCACAGTAATGGGGTACATTTCTGTAACATTCAAGATCTTAGGTCCGTGTTCACTTCAAATGTCTTAATTTTATCTTTAAATTATCAAGCTAAACTGAGGAAATAACTTTTTCACCAAGGAGTAAGAAAAATAGTCCTACAACATACATTTCTGAAAACCCCGTGCACAAATTTTCCTATTACGCGTGTAACAAAGACGGAAAAAAATGTCACAAAATTGTCTGTCCACGTTACCTACGTAATAGGAAAATTTGTACACAAGCTTTTCAAAAATGTATGTTGTGGCAGAATTTTTTTACCTTTTTGGGCAAAAGTTATCTCCTGAGAACAAAACAAGGACATTTCTTTAATTCCAAGATAAACTAAAGACATCTGAAAGGAATTATTGACTTACTTTTCAAATGTACCCCATTACTGTGGACAGACCCATTTAAATACATCATTCATAACTAAAAAATAAGCCACTACCACATTATAAGCAGAAAAATAACATCCCCAACAGTTTTCAAAAATATGCAAGCATTAGGGCCTACATTTTCAAATAGAATTTGTTTGCCCTTTATGCACAGCATACATGTACATGTAGTATGGACTATACTACATTAAAGTGAGAAGCATTATAATTTATCAAAAGCAATTCAGTTGTGAAAATTTGCAAAGAGCAGACTAGACCTTGAGTCCCATTGTTTGAGTTTTGAGTGGACAATGCCCTGTATAATTTCCTGTTAGTTACTGGAATGACAGGTGTTTTTACAAACAACATTGTTGCATTGTGGATCGTTAATCTATTGATTGCGGAAGTTAGCGACATGCAGGTACTGAAACTGTAGCTTCATAGAAATTATTGCTTGTTACTTTTTTTACGTGAGTGAACATGATGAAGTAGAAAACAACATTATAGGCTTCTATATGGGAGAAAATTGCAACTTCAGTGAATGTGGTGCAAAATTTGGGGGAAAAATTGACCAACCATTTCCCAAATTGAATCATACCACTGCTGTATTACATTCTTTTTAAGGGCAACTTCATAGATGTAAGTGCAAAAAGGTCTTCGTAGAAACTAAAACTTTGCTCAGTAATTATGGCTTTATAACCATCAAACGTCATGTGCTGGTACTCGGTCAAATTTCACTCAACACTCTAGCGCTGTGCATTTTCGAATAATTGACTATTCAAAATTTGTTTAATATTTTTGATTGAATATTCAATATTTTGACCTTGTGTAAAAACATCCACCAAATTTTTGCAGTGTTCTTGAACCTAATTTTGTTCAGAGTGTACATGTATGCAGGATGTTTTCAATTCTTCCAGAAGTCTTTATCGAACTCGAATCAGTCGCCTAGTTGTATGGTCCATTTGCTTCTAGCCACGAGTCCAGTGTACAAGTTACAATATTGAAGCTATATGGTTCGAGCTGGGATTACTTACAAGAAAAACAAATGAATGGGCGGGATCCATTATGCAAATTAAAATGTAAGGTCTATGATTGGGGGCGGTACTTTTTGCATAAATTAATGTTGGCTCCGCCCTGCACAAACTATAAGTCCAATGTTGTAACTTGTACATTAGACTGTGATTTAACACAAAATGTGACATCAAAGAAAGCGGCCGTTTTGGCAATGAAAAAGGCTGCGTTATTCAATAAAAACATCCTGTAATTCACCCACAGGATGTTCATTCTGAAATACTTCCGAACTGAATGATACATATGTACATGTATGTTTGGTTCGTTCTGGGCCGGTTTGCACATACAAAATTCATATTGAACATTTGATTCGGTAAAATGCTATTTGAACATTCATGGACGATCCAATATTTGAATATTCGCATCGTTTGGCACATCGCTACAACACTCGGGGCCATGTATACATGTTTTCTTATTTAAATGCTTACTCATATTTTTGGAAGATGCACTAAAACCAATAATTTTCCATTTCGCTGAAAATTACAACAAGGTCCTCTTTTTACATGTATGTATCCTGTTTTGTGCTGTATAGGTTAACTTTTTGTTGCAGTGACATTTACCATATCTGTGTGCGGACAGCATTTGAGATGAGCATTTTTTTGGTGTGATTTTCTAAACCACGTACACCCTGTATAAATCCGTTAAAGTTTGTTGTCATTGCTAGTAGTTCGGGACGGTAGCTTTGCAATTGAATTTGTTTTCCATTCCTTTCTGACCCTATACATTTATAGGTTCTCCTTCATTGATCTCGCGGGTAGCGAGAGAGCATGTGACACAGTAGATCCTGACAGACTGACAAGATACGAAGGAGCTGAGATCAATACCAGCCTACTTGCAGTAAGAATATCTTCTTTTCCCGATTCCCTTCTCCCCAACATCTTCATGATTTCACAAGATCAACCTTATTCAGTGTTGATAGCAATGGTAACATGCACAGCATGAATTTGTGCTGTACAAACTGACACCTTTCTACTGTATAAAATTAGCAATTAGAGATAATTTTTTGTTAAAAAGTAGTGTGTGCACTCTGTTTTTCACCTAACACAAATGGATTTCAAAGGTTCTCTGAAACGATCTTGTTGCTACAAATTCAATTCAGTTTGATTAATCATAATGTAGCATGTTTGTATTGAAGATCCGGAATGTTAACAGTAAACCCATTTGCTGGTAAATAGGGGACAACGCGAAGTTTCCAGAAAATGGCCAAGTTTGCTGGCCTTCCATCACGCTTTGTGGATTTCCCGGGTAAAGGTCACATTGTGCGGTCCCATGTTTACATTTTCTCCCCTGTATGCTCACTCGGGCGGAACGGTGTGTATTTCTATTGGTGCTTACCGGATAAATTCCCTGGCATTTTCCTTAAGAAAATCCGTCCACCACCCCCTTTTTCCCGTCATTAACTGGAAAATAGCGGGTAAGACCTGTTTCTAATGAGCACATTTTCCGTCTTTTCCTGCATTAATCGGTAAATGGGTCTCAATAGAAACACGCCTCTGGTGACACACAATTTGTTTTTCTTTGTACAGCAATAAAAATCCAACAAAAATACAGAAGTACCCTGTGTACTCGTTACACAATGACAACAATACACACGACTAAAAACCAGTACATCATTATTGGCCAAAAACTTTAAGTGGAAAGAAAACCTAGAAACAGGTGACATCAGGGTACATAACAATAACCCTTTACATGTATCTCCTTTGTAAATGCACAATTAAAATTTTAAATAGCATGAGGTAAAAAGACTTTTTAAACCTGTTCGTTTTTAGGCTTAAATTCTACTGGATTTATTTTTGACTATCTCAGTGTTAAGAGGGTGATGGTGATGGAACAAATTGTGTGATTGAACAAATTATTGACCTCGGTCATAAATCAAGGGCATAGCTATTCTGTTAGTGTACTGGAATCATGCATGATAAGCGAACCATAGATGTACTTGGGGATTGTCCTTTAGCAACAACTCTTTTACACTCCTTTCGCAGTGGTTTCCGTGCCCCACTAGTTCGTCCGCTTTAACCACTGCTGAACTTGGCAGGGTTTTCTGCGAAGCCAATCAACACACCGCTTACAAGTCGTGAGGATTGTTGCATGGATAGCCAATCACAATCGGGTATTACACCGCACCTCCTAGTCATGCATATGGGTCATTCTATAAATTTGGGGTCCAACGTGTGACATTTTCCTGTCCCTGTTACACCTGACATACTGCCATTTGCCAAACAAGTATTATTAAAAATGCCTTCAAAACATATTTTTATGAATTGTACTTTATGTAATCACTCTTTGAAATAGAAAGCATTTAAAGAATATGTCCTGAATTTACAAAATACAACATTTTACAAGATGTCAGACGTAACAGGGGACAGAAAAATTGGACCCCAAATTTATAGAATGACCTATATGCATACACTGCGTTGCTCAACATGGATTATTATTTCTAAATCGCGACAATTTTTTCAACCCGAAGTTTGTTTTTCCATCTGATTTACCTCTTCTCGGGGATGTACATGTAGAGTGATCATGAGGAGGGTTAATGATGTCTTTGAAACAACTACTTACTATGTAAAGCCACACTGACAACAACCAGGGGCCAATTTCATCAAGCAGTTAAGCAAAAAAATTTACTTAATAAAAAATGAGTAAATAGTCGAAATTGCATGTCAACTCGTGTTTTTCACAAGAATATCTGCTATTCTTACTAAAAAATACAAGTTGACGTACAATTCTGATTATTAACCCATTTTTATATTGCAAATTTTTTTTTGATTAAGTAAATGTTTCTGCTGAACTGCTTTATGAAATTGGCCCCAGGACGAAATGATACTACATGTACAGTCAACACGACAGTGGGAAAAACAATGTGCTGAGTGTTGTACGTGGGCGCAACCATGTTTACTGTGTCAGGTGACAGAATCTGGCCAATCATGGCAAGTGTCCAGGCCTGGTCTTGGTCGACGTCACGCACGCGCTTCGCAGAAAACCCTGCCAAGTTTAGCAGCGGTTGGAGCGTACGAACTAGTATGGTGCGGAAACCACTGCGAAATGAGTGTACAACCCTCCCAAATAAGTACATGTGCACATGTACCAAATTTGGAAATTATTCTCAATGAAATGTCATATTCAACGACACTGCCTTGAAAATACCAACCAGAATTGAAACTTCCCTTAACTAGTTTTGTTTTGAGCGACGAAAGTAACTTATAGGAACAATGACGTTGACCTGTAGTGTACACACAGCCCTAACAGTCGCGTTGTTATGGACTCTCCCATGGGTGTTGTGCGTACTCTTCCTATTAATAGGATGTCTACTTTTTTTTCAGAAAGCATTTTTCAAGGAAATATTGTAAGCAAAGATTTCTGCTTAGCAATTTCTGTTTAGCAATCATTCACGAGTCCCAGTCAAATCTAAACAACTTAATAGCTGATATACACATACTTTTAACTGCTATTTCCTTGCTAAGCTTAGGCACTGTTGTCATACAGGAAATGACATAGGAAGTCATCGGTGGTACACTGCTGAATAAGCAGTTTAATTTTGGCTTTCCGGAGGAGATCCCATGAATTAGTTTCCTCCGCCCGGTCGTGGCGCGGCTTGTTTTGAGTTTTGTCATCAGTTTGCGGTCGCATTTTGTGCCAGTCATTTGTAGCTCGCCATTGAGTGAATCATGTTCTCGTGATATAATGTTAGGTCTAAAATGTGTGTGTTTAAGTCTGATATTTTATATTCCCTTCAATTGTGAAGAATGGAAGTTTTGTCGGTAAGTCCTGTTCTTGTTTTGTTGCATGTTAGAGAAATCTTTGAATGTTTATTGGCGAATGACTGGTTTCATTTTGTGTTTCTATGAAACTAACCATCAAATAAAGGCTAACTTTGCAGAATGTAATTAACCTCAAACTAGAAAATATTTCCAACTTATTATCCGCATCATTATCATATTTATCATGTACCGTAATTTTCGGAATATAAGCCGCGGCTTATACGTTGATTTTGCCCAAAACAAAGTTCCCGGCGGCTATATAAGTGCACTGTTCACAAAAAAATGAAAAGAAAATTTCAGCGTTAATTTTTTTCTGCAGTAAATGATATAATGGCATATATCTGATGAGTGATAACAAAAACTCATCATATATATGCCCTATTAAATGTAGGCCTACATGTATAGGAAAACACACAAAATTAAAGGCCAAAAGAAATTGGAAATTTTATTTGAGTCTTGTTTTTTGTGAACAGTATAGATTTTTGTAATGGGGTAATAGGACTAAAATTGCAGGTCACGGCCATTTCATAAACTTTCATTCAGAGCCCACTTCATCAACCATGCAAACTTGTTTTGTTCCTTTCATTCCATTGAATGGTTGGCTCTGTTGAAAAGTCACTTTGCCTGGTTGAATGGAACATTCCATCTTTCATCTCGTGTCTACTACATGTACTGATGAACACACAACATTCATTATTTGTATGTGCATGTATTACAGGGTGCACCCAAGTAAATCGGGCCCCCATACATTGTAAGAACCAATACTAAATGCCCAATGTTCAAAAATCATTTAAAAATACAACTCTCTCAGCGTCTTGGGACAACAATTCTGTTACATTTTATAGGGGTAATCCGTCACTTTTATTTGCTAATTTTCACTTGAAACAAAACTACCCCTGTAAGAGAGAAAATTGCCAGCGTCCATTTTGAAAAAGAAATTCACATACGCACTGGGCAAAATAGGGCCACTTTTACGAGCTAGATTGTTCAAAATGTTTACAGTTGGAATAAAAAATACCCCACATCAGGATGATAGCCAATTTCCACACTAGACCACACTCGATCAGCTCGCAATTCTCTCTAATAAAAATGAATTTGAGGATCTCTGCCTATTTACTTGGGTGCACCCACAATGCCCTGAGGGTAGATCCTTGTCATTTGATTGGAGGATTGTGGTTTACAAGGCACTCAATATTTCATTCTCATTTTGATTTGTTTTACAAAACTTCAGGGCCTAGATGTAATATCAAGGTTAAGCAATTTTGCGTAGCAAATTTTCATGCTTTTAAAAAATGGCAGTGTACATAAGGCAAAAGTAACAGAGATAGTATGAGATCTTTAATAGCTGTTGACCTGTTTTTTTTGTTTTGATAAAGTGGAATTTTCTGTTCTAAGCAGTATTTCTTTGCCAATAAACACTGTGAAATTCGGCCCAGGTAAAGCTGTGAGCATATTGAAGATTTTTCATTTAATAGTAAACAAAAAAATATTTAAAATAGTTCTCCCCAACACTCCTCAATCCTTGAAAATAAATGTGATTTTATATGTATACACCCTGGGGAGTTACATGTAGGTTAGGGCTATTTGCAGATGGGTCATTCTATAAATTTGGAGTCAATTTTTTTCTGTCCCCCGTTACATCTAACATCTTGTAAAATGTTGTACATGTAGTTTGTAAATTTAGGACACATTCTTTAAATGCTTTTTATTTCAAAGAGTGATTACATAAAGTACAATTCAGAAAAATATGTTTTGAAGACATTTTTAATGATACTTGTATGGCAAATAGCAGTATGTCAAGTGTAACGGGGACAGAAAAATGTCACACGTTGGACCCCAAATTTATATAATGACCCAGTTACCATAAATTTTACTTCATGAGTTTATCAAGAAATAGGACTAATAACAGTGTTGATAGCAATGGTAACGAACACCACATGATTTTTTTCCCGTGTAATTAAAAATGGTACCTTTGTGGGAGAAATTGCCAACTGAAGGTACTTTTTGCAGACAATTTTTTACCATTTATTCAACACCAAAAAATGCGTGGATTTTTCAGGTTTTCTGAAGTATTACCTCATATCTATGTGGCTGAAAGATTCTACAAGGCAGTTTATCAACATTATTCTTCAGTTATGTAATGATGTTGTTCCTGTTTTTCTGGTTTTGTTTGTTTGTCTTATTAAAAGTTTTCCAATCAAGTAGTCTGTCTTTAAACTTGTGCTTCATTTTTACAACCCTTTCTTCTCTGGTTTGCTCAGCTTAAAGAGTGCATACGAGCCTTAGACCAGGACCAACGCCACACACCATTCCGGCAGAGCAAACTGACCCAAGTGCTGCGAGATTCCTTCCTGGGTCACTCCAAGACCTGCATGATTGCCAACATAGCTCCCAACAGCAGTGCTGTGGACCACACACTCAATACACTCAGATATGCTGACAGGTAGAGGGACTTGTATGTAGTCAAGAGTGCTACAATGTACGTTTGCACTAAAAATGGCAAAAGTGGATTCAAACCGGCATTTTCATTGCGAATGTAAATCTGAAAATCTGCTGTGTTCACACTGCTGTGTTCACGCAATGTTTACCGTGGTGCATTATGGGTGAAAATTGGGGACGAAATCTCTGCATCTTTAGTTTGCGTGCGTTGCATGCATAGCGTCTAGCATATTAATTTGTGAACTTTACTAACCGCTTCGCTGGCAAAAAAACGTTAAAAACAAAGATCGTAAATTTCTAAAATGGTTTGTGTCAGCTTAGTTGTGCCTGCGTGAGTTTTAAGCCCACGACGGACCCCGGAACAATGGTTTTAACTTTTAAGGCCTCAAAAGGCGACGAAAATGGCCCTGCAATAATTTCTTCCCCAGATTTCACCCATAATGCATCGCGGTAAACGTTGCCCCTATCGCTCCCCCTCCCCCCCGCATCCCCCACCCAAAAAGACATGATAAAAACTGGTGCAAAGAAGGACAATAAGATAACTCTGCTTAACCAGACTGCACTTGATTCTAAATTACCTTTGACTGGCTACTAAATAACACCTATCAATTGTTTTTCCCTCCCCCTCCCTCCCCTTGGTCACGTTTTATATTTTCATAGGGATTTTGTCACATAAATTAGCCCCAGGGTAGGGATTTTGTCACTTGTTAATTGAGAATTGGGGGAGACAATTGACCATTCTTGAGATTGCGCTATACATGTATGGCTAGTGTGAAGGACTAGAAGTGGGGGCCCACAGAATTAAAGGGCCTCTGAAGTGAAAAGGTCTCGCACTTCCTAAAATGCCCTGAGTGAAAGAGTTTATTGGAGCCCTTGGTATGTGGGGTGCATTGGTGGGCCACTTGTCCCTTTGGCTTCTATGGTCTCCTACCCATTTTTCACTTCTTTTTTTTCCACTTAAATTTTCTTTCAGCAAGGCCTTGGACCTCCCATTTTTTTTTCAACGAGCTAAATTTGTTTGTGAGGCCGTAGACCTCCAATTTGTTTTTCATAAAAACTCGGTTTATGATGCGCCCCTGGTTGACTGTGACATTTGCACTTCATATGGTAAATATTTCCCATATTTTTTTTCTCTTTTACACAGGGTCAAAGAGCTAAAGAAGGAGACCTTGTCTCAGTCTACCGGCTCCCCCTATCCCTCCACTCCTAGTACTTTCAGTCCTGGCACCACCTCCACCCCCTTGAAGACACCAAATAAGAAAATGGAAGCCTCTCCGATTCAAACAACTCCAGATGGACTTTTGAAGGGTAACACGACAGGCAGTATAGCTGCTTATTACAGTCCTGCTGCAGGAAGACAGGTCACTCCTGTTAGAAAGATGGTCTCTGAAAAAACTTTCAAATCTGGGGATTCCAACATGAAGAAGAATATCGGCCAAGAGAATAAGAAAAACTTGGATTCCTCGACCAGCAAACCAATGCCCAAAATAAGCGACGCCAAGACCCATCGTCAGGACTCGGTAAAGAGATCTAGTGCAAAGAAGAGTCTTAACGTCACATTTAAAAGTCCAAAGAGCAGCAGTGAGACTCCTTCAAAGAGAAGTGATGAAGCGCTTAAATCTCAGACCAAAGAAGCATTCCTCCATGGTAAAGTCTTGCCAGTTTGGTATCCTTCAGAGGAAACCGAACCCTCCAAAACGGTAACTAAAACTCCGGGAGAAGTTTGGGAGATTGATAATCCTCGGTATGCTCATAGCCCGAAGGTCCGGAGAGCTTCTCTGAAAGTGAATCCGTCTTTGAATAAAGACACACCAAAGAAGGAAAGCACTCCCAATGTAAGAAAGACTGAAACTTCAAACAAGTCGGACGAGAGTCCCATTAGTATGTCTGAGCACCACACAGCTGATCAGGAGTCGGGATTTTCAGCAGATGACGAAATGACCGAAACATGGTCTCACAGAAACAATTATAATTCCGTAAAGCAGAGTCTGCAATCATACCGCAGCGACACCAGTTGTAGTACGGACACCAACAGTACCATTGAGCTCCTGGCTGAGATTGACTATGCTCTGAGGAATTCCCTCGTTTCTCCTATCTCTGACGATGGACTTGGAGAAAATCAACTAAGTGATGCTCACCCAACATTTGGAATATCACAACAAGTGGATGATAAACCCACTAAGCGCAATGAAAAACAAGGAACACAATCTGCACCTCAGCTGGAGCAACAGTTGCCTTTAGAAACCAGATTTCAAAAGGAGTCTAAAAATGACCAGTCTGTCAGGCGTCAAATCCAAACTCAGTACCCTATGTCGCTTCATCCAGAAATTTGTGTCATCAAAAGTCCAGATTTGATGAGCCCAGATTCGTTGCAAGATATTGAGGCAGAAAGGCTTCCGTTCAATCAAAAACAAATTTGTCGCAAAACTGATAGCGCTGGTCCAAAAACTGAGCAAAATAGGGCCCCCTCGGAACATTGTGATCCCAGGCCAATCAAAAGTCCTCGGACTTTCCCAAGGAGTAAGCTCAAAGTTCAAGGAATTGAAATTCTTCCATCCCCAAAGGATATCCAACAAGTTGTGTCACAATCTCTTGGTGAGCAGACAAAGGAAGTATCAGGTCACGAACATAGCCCAGCCAAGACAGAACAATACAATAACAGCAGTGAAAAATCTGGTGGCGTTATCGTGTCCACAAGTTTTCATGACTATGTGTCTTCAAACAAAATGCAGCAAAATGTGCATTCAGGATCATCATCTCAGGTAACACCAGAGACTGTGAGGCTGGCTCCCATCGGCCATGCTGCTGTTTACGGTAAAAACACCAGCCTCCAATCTCCTTTCACTGTGGAGGTTCTAAAAACAGATCAGAGGTGCTCGGCCTTTTCCTCAATTCCAAACAACGCAAGGAGTTTCATTTCCTCATCTGGGTTGAGTAAACCAACACCAACTAAAGCCTTCACTAAGGAATCTTTGAGTAGCATCTCTTCTGTCCAGTCCCCAATCTCCAAAGAGATACTGTTTCAGCATACTTCGAAAACACCTCCCCAGGATCATCCCCAGACACAGAAGACACCTCAAGATGCATCAAATGGAACTAGGATCCAGGGAAGGGGACCTGACCGTAGTCCTGGTGCCACGGAGGGTCAAATCCCAAAACTGCATCTCCCAGACAGTACTAATGACATCAGGGCAAGTTTGCTCTCACCAAGACATAACTCTGCTATCGAGAAGGCAAAGTAAGCATTGCATGTTATCAATTGAAGACTTCAACACACTTGTTGGTGGCAAACATAATGGTCCCATGTGACAAGTCCGCTATTGTTTACATGTGCGTCACTGTTGAGCTAAAGTGTGCACGCTCCAATTGACGCAAACAATAGTGTACCGATGACATGGGACCATTATGTTTGCTGCCACCAAGTGTCTAAAAAGTCTCCCAATGCATGCTTTTGCATGGCATCTACATGTATATAGGCTACATACTTCTTTGAAGAAAAACAATGACACTAACTTAATTGGACACTGATCGATCGCTAACCAAGCTATTGTAAACAAAGGACTTGTCCATGTTCAACATACAGGACTATTTTGCCACTTTTCTTTTTTCTTTGTGTGTGTTTGTTGTGGATTTTAGTGATTGACAATTGGGCTTAAGTGCAGACCCACCCCACACGTGTGCAGACTGTCATTTTGGGAGTCAAAATGAAGGCATCTTATTGGTGTTTCGCTGTGCATCCGCATTTGACTCCCAAAACAACACAGACAATGCATGTGCGTGGTTCACAAGAGCTAAGTAGACTGCCAAAGTGAATACTTAACATTTTGTTAGTTGCCTAGACAATGGCTTTGTAATAAACATTACTAAACCGTGTCCCTGTGTTTTTGCAATGGCTGCTTTAACTGGCGGTTTGTTATTTAGAGCCAGTTACCATGGCAACCCACTTCAAACTTAGGCCCGCTTCAAACGTCGCGCTTGTGCCGTGTCAAATTAAATTAAAGTTGATATTTTTTTTTTTTTAAATCGACACGGCACAAGCACGGCGTTTGAAGCCATTTGGCTCGGCAAAATGAGATTGACACGGCAGAAGATTTTAGCTCGACAGGGTCTGCCGTGCTAACTCTATTTAGTGCGGCACAAGCACGGCTCGGCTTCAAACGTCGTGCTTCTGCCGTATCGAACTTGATTTAAGTTCGAAGTTGGTCCGCAATTTTGTTCACAACTAGGAATGCGCATGCTCGCAGCGCGTATGTGAGTAAAGAAATAACCAACAAACAAGTGCATCAAAAAGATAAAAAGGCGACGCACAATGGACAGAATGGAAAACGCATGTGTTCAACGTCCATGACGTGCACAATACTCATCCGCCATGTTGGATGTATTTAAGCTCGACTGGGAGTTTGCAATTAAGTTCGACGCTTAAAGCCACTGCCTTGCTAACGTGCCAACGTCGTGCCAAGTTGAATTTAATTCGACAAGGCATAAGCGCGACGTTTGAAGTGGGCCTTAGTCTCCCCATTGTAATTTTTTTTGTATCTAGAATATGAGACTTTTCTTTAGTTGTAATGTGCCAGCATGTTTTGTGTGAAATTGTTATTTTCGTTAAATTTAATATTTTTTCTGGTTTTTTTTTTTATACAGAGAGCTGCTTGTGTCAGCCCATGCCGAGCAGATAGATGAATTAGAGAGACTGTGTGAGAGAGAATGGAAACTCATCAACCAGCTTCACAGTGGAGAGAAGGTGGGGCTTTAAATATGCTAAGAGATATAGTGGGAGGGGTTTGGTGTGCGGAAATCTGTGACGTGTGCTCATATCATGTAAACATTTAAAGGAGCGTGTTCATTTGAATTTGGTAGTGATGATGCCCACACCAAATTGCGTGTGTAGTAGATGTGTGGATTAGGTTCTCGGTTCCTCCTTGATTCCTTGGGTTTTCTCACACATTCATGTGTAGCGATTTCCTCCCATTTCTAAAACTCAGCATTTCTTTCTGTTTTCTCGCACTTTGCGACGGTGCTATAAGAAGCCCCCTGAGTGGCTACAGGGCAATGACATGTCGGAAATTCAGTCATCACTGCTAAGGCATCCTGTAGAAATCTAGCAGTGATGATTGACTCTCACTTTTCAATGTCTGATCAAATTTCTAATGTATGTAAGACAGTTCGCTTCCACCTCCGTAATCTTGGTTTATTTCGTAAGTACTTAACGCGATCGGCCACAGAAAAACTGGTTCATGCACTTTAATTATATCATCTCGTCTGGATTTTTGTAACTCTTTTGTACCATTTCCCGTCATCTCAAATTGCACGTCTTCAGAAACTCCAAAACTGTGCAGCTCGTGTTGTAACTCGTTGTCCACGTAGAACTCGCATTACACCTATTCTGCATTTGCTTCATTGGCTCCCTGTTCTACAACGAATTGAGTACAAAATTCTACTGACAGTTTTTCATATTGTACATGGCTCTCCACCAGCATATAACAGCAGTATAATTAAATTACAGCAACATGGCGCTCGTTACCTCCGCTCTTCCAGTGCTTGCCAGCTGACAGTTCCACGTACCACCAACACATGGGGAGATAGATCATTTTTACATGCTGGTCCATTCCTGTGGAACAAACTTCCTCAGACCATCCGTTCACTCACAAATCTCTCTGATTTCAAGAGTGCACTCAAAACACATGTTTAACCTTCTTTTGTTAGTCTAAGTATTCTGTTGCATTGTTATGCGCCATGAGCGTCATTTATGACGGATACCGGCACAGTATAAATATTCGTTATTACTATTATTATTATTAAAGGTAGAGTACATTATTTGCAATGACCCCAATTTTTTTTTAATGAGTTGGCAAGAAAAACCTTACTTAAAAAAGAATGGTATCAAACACCACATGAATGGTATTTTGTGTGAGAAATTAACAACTGAAGTTAGTTTTCTAAATAAAATGTCTTTTTATGAAGTATTACATGTACTGCACCTAGTGTTGTAGTCGAGTCACCAATATCGAGTCTGAGTCTCGAGTCACTAGCCTTGAGTCCGAGTCTTGAGTCAATAGCCTTGAGTCCGAGTCTGAGTCACGAGTCACTTGTTTGCCAAATTAATGAAACTAAATCTGCTATATTCGTTCACACAATACATGTATGTGAAATAATGACGTACTCATGCCCTCCTTGCCGGCATGGTGGGGCAGTGTACATTCATGCATCGGATTGTTTTTCCCCCCAAGAATCCTGCATTAGGCGGGCAAATATATATCTTTTTTCATTTTTGAAATGACTTGTGAGTCACGAGTCACCATGATCGAGTCCGAGTCATCATGGTTGAGTCCGAGTCCTTTTCCAATGTGACTCGAGTCGAGTCGAGTCTGAGTCACGAAAATTGTGACTCGAGCACTACGACAGTGACTGCACCTGTGTGCCTGAAATTTCTACATGGCAGGTTTATCAACGTGGCTTTTAATCACGAGTGGAAATAACGCCCTTTGTAAAAGTTTACCAGTCATGTACTCTATCTTTAAGTCGGCTAATCTCAGCAACCTGATGCATAGTTTGAGAAACGTTTTCATGGAGTAGTTACAAACATCTGGAACCTGATTGTGCTTTTTATGTTTCTGATTTCATCAGGGCCTGTCAGAGTATCTGCGCCATGCCAAGGGTCTCATGAACAGCAAGCTTCGATGCATAGACACCTTCCAAGATCAACTTAGTACGTTCAGTCGATGCTCCACCCCAGAGGTGTCTCCGAGGTCAAGATCACCCATGGAGGCTTGTTAGGAGGTCTAGTCTAAACATCTTTAGTGCTTCAAATGCTGTGTTTACACTGGTCCAAATCTTGGGATCAAGATTGATTCGCTGATCAGAATGTACTGGTGTTAACTGCAACGATTCAGAGTGCCACGTTTACATCTTTTATTGATCTCGATCGCGGCACCGGAAGTTGCAGTCAAAGATCATGCGCTATCTGTGCATGTACAGAAAAATGTGTGCATGTACGTACTGACTATACGTACAGTGTACATTGTACTACGCTTGTGTGTAACACCGCATATTTTTGCGTGCTTCCCCGCCGCCCCCCACATTAGGTGATTGCTAATGAAGATCGAATGAAGTGGTTGGGATGCCACGATGGCCTCATCACACATGCGCGTCGAGCATCAAGCTTCAAGTGTCTGATGTGCTGTGTGGTTTTTTAGTGGTGCGTCAAAAACGCTTGCTAGGCGCTCTACGCACAATGCGCTTGTGCAACAGGCCTGCCAAATTGCTTCGTCGAATGAAGGAAGCGTTCACATTATAAATTTGCTTCGTCGAATGAAGCAATCTCTTTGTCACAGGAAGCTTTTTTGCTTCGTTGAACAAAGATATTCTAATCTTCGTTGAATGAAGAGGCATGCGTTCACATCAGGAAATATCTTTGTCAAATCACCGTCATATCTTCGTTGAACGAAACAATTTCTCTATAGAGAACGGGGTCCTTGAGGAAATAGTTTTAACTTGTTCTAAGAACCTTAAACACCCAAAGGTTAACAAGTAGTGTAATACATTCCTGTTTAAAACCTTCCTGTACTTAAAATTTTCTCAACTTGGTTACGAGGACAAACAAAAGTGTCTGTCCTTGTTAAGATAGTTACTGGGAAATCTGTAATGGGAGGTTTTACAAAGGTATGTTGTCAGACTTGAAGCCCCAATACATCATTCGCATTTACCCAAAATTTTACTTCATGAGTTGACGAACAAATCTGACTAAACGTGTTGATAGCAATGGTAGCAAACAACACATGATTTTTTTTTTCTGTGTAAAATGGCACCTTTGTGGGAGAAATTGCCAACTGAAGGTGGTTTTTAAAAAGTTGTCTGCAGACAACTTTGTTACCATTCACACATGCACAAAAACCAGGTTTTCTGAAGTACATGTATTACTGCATCAATGTGGCTAATGTCTACAAGGCAGTTTTCTCGACATAAGCCAAATGCACATTTGGTGTTAGCGTCTGAATATAGGCTTTTTCTAAGCATTTTTATTACTTCAGAGACAGCACACATAGCAAGCTGCATTGCTAGACAAGTTTAGTCAGTGATCCACACCATGAGATGTCCCTTGATGAAGAAATTACACCTGCGTTATAAATATATAGTATAATAGTAGATTCTGAATTCATTATTACATGTACAGTTGAAGTATAAATGCTACCAAGTGTTAAAACGGGTGTGCTTACACCATTTTTGTAACAGTCTTTACTAAAGTCATGATTTTGTTAAATTCCTCACGTGCATGGCTGCAGTACTTAAAAACTTGTACACCTTGCAATTGTTCGGGTAGTCCTGTTTACCATTTTAGGTGATGATGGTAGTGGTGTACATGTATTTACACAAGACTTCAACTGTACGTCCAAACATCTTTGATACTTCAAATAAATATTGTCATGGGCAGCAAATTCCAGGGCCGAGTTTCTGCGACCAGTCCTAACAATTTGGTCAAAATACTCTTCGAAAGTTGAAGTTAACATTGTTTTAATTGTGTTTAATCAAATTAAAACTGCATGTCGAAAGAATGCGATTTAGCTTGAATCAGGGAGAATAAATATTCATTCTTCGGACACAAGCCTAATCACATTCTTTCATCAGTTGCGGTACCCAGCTAAGTGATTCGAACCGGCTGCTTAACTCTGGCCATCTCGGGGGTCGAGTGGTTGGGATGTCTGCCTAGTGTGCAGTAGGTTGTGGGTTCGAGTCGCACCCGAGCACGCTATGAAGTTTTTCACATAGTGTCACAGGGAAGCACCGACTATACAGTGCTAATACAGTTTTGTCGGGTAGGGCAAAAACAAACCCTATAAGGTCATTTACAATGAAACATTTCACATTGTCAACTTTAGTCTCTCTAATCTTACTGGATATGAAATTCAATTCTCAAATGCCTTTATTCTGTTTTCAGACAAAACTTACAAGTCTACCGCCTCAGTGCCTCGTAAATTACCGTTTGGATTTCTATTTTACTATAATTGCAATACAAATTGAGAACCCTCAAGTGCCTTAAACTTTGTAAATAATTGACATGTACAGAATTTTGTCAAATGGTTTTCATTTAGATGTAAGCAAAATTACATGTATTTATAATTTAACAGTTCTGTTCTTCGCTTTTAGTAACGGGGTTTTTGGAGGTGTATAAGGGTTTATGGAATTGTTTTAAATTTACTGAAAACTTTTGAATTTAAAGTCTATTAAAAATATAGTTATGAAACACATTCCAGAATGTTCAAAACTGGAAGCCATTTTGTCTAGTTTTATTATTGTTATCATGCAGTGTGTGAGTTTGGTTATTCAAAATTAATCAAGACCAGCAGTAGTCTTGATGCAAGACCGAGTTCGCGATCCCCACATTGTTCATTTTAGCCGCCAGAGGGCGTACCTACACTTACAACGTGAACTCGAAAACTCGGTCTTGATTACTCCGTAAGAAAAAAGTTCGATAACCTTAATGGAAGCACATGAATAATTAAACAGCAAGGTCAAAAATTATGGGCGCCTGCGTAGAAGAGAAAGCGATGCCTCCATAATTAGGTCATGTGGGATGGTAACTTGCCGTGTACATTTTGTACGTGTGCAGTGCTAGTGATTCACCGTGCCGCGCGAAAATGATATCGGGCCGTTTTCGTGCAGTGACCGTGGTGCATTGCCTGCCGAGAAGCGGCATTTCTCGGTACGAGTGCGCGCCCAGCCCAGCCCGGTGACTTCCTGTCCCCGGCCGGTGGTGCCTGTCCGTGTAGATTAAGACCCAATGCCATGGCCAAAACATTGAACAATGTTGGACAACAGTGGGAAAAAATCTAAAAATCATGAAAATTTCTCTCTCTTAGTTTTTACACCATGGTTTTTACAACTAAACTAAAATTTTACATGGTTTTATAACAATGGAAATCCAGGCTGGGGGCCTAAAATCAGACATGTCATAATTTTATTTCTCATTTTTATCATCAAACTTGTTCTAACATACATTGTTTATTTTTCATTTAATACAAAATAAAGACGTGTATAGTGGTCGGATATGGAATTAATTCAACCTACAAATTCAAATTATTTCTGCACTTGAAGTCAAATATTGAACTAATGAATCAGACAATGTTGACGAACATTTCCTTGGACAATGTTGGACAGCAGTGGGAAAAAAATAAGAAAATCATGAAAATTCCTCTCTTAGTTTTTACACCATAGTTTTTACAACTAAACTAAAATTTTACATGGTTTTATAACAATGGAAATCCAGGTTGGGGGCCTAAAATCAGACATGTCATAATTTTATTTCTCATTTTTATCATCAAACTTGTTCTAACATGCATTGTTTATTTTTCATTTACAGAATAAAGACGTTTATAAGTGGTCAGATATGGAATTCAACCTAAAAATTCAAATTATTTCTGCAAATATTAAACTAATGAATCAGACAATGTTGACAAACATTTCCATTTTGTTTTTAGTTAACCAAACTGTGCAAATTTCCTTCAAGGGCTTCTGTCCTATCTACAAAGTAGTTTGCTGTTGTTCCCTGGAATTCGTAAAAACAGCTTCATATCCACAAAATTAATGGGCCTTCTCAAAGCATTCTCCTCAAAGCACTGAAAATGGTGAAATTTTAAACATTTAGTAAACTAATAAACATCAAATTTAAATTTGTTCCATTAAACGTTATTCCAGTATATTTTCGGAGGCTTATGCAAGCAAGTTGCTCTAATTAATTTTCTGCAATTCTGCTTGCTGTAAAAACAAAAACATGCACGAAGAATCAGAAAAAAAAGTATTGTTTTAAATAGGCCGTAAAAGGTCGATCCTTGGGTCACAACAATTTGCCTTATTTTTTGTTGGCCTAAATGAAAATCAAATGGGTCATATTTGACTTTAAAAAATGTACAATTACTTTTGTAATGTACAATTACTTCAAACATTGTGTACAAAGCATGTGATAGTGAGTGAAATTAGTAGTTTTTAAGAAAGTGGGTGGTTCTTCACTCAGATTAATTCACTCCTAAATTTTGGTTTTTTTCTATCATATCTGAACTAACTGATGCTTGCAAGTCATTTTAGTGAAAAATAGTAGTGGATAACTTCTCTGAAATCGTTTAGCACTTCTTTTTTTTTACCGAAGCCAATAATATGACAAGCATGCCATAGTATAGAGGAGAAGAAAACAATCCCAGTCGTTTTCTTCCTCCATGCGTAAGCGATGAAATAAAATCGTGACCAAGCAGAAAATGCCCCAAGAAAATCTCTAAATGCCAGTCTTTAATTGCCTTTGAACTTTTCGATTCCCAACTTGGAACGAAAATGCTTCGTCTTCACTGGCCGCCCAATCATCACACCCGACCGTAGACCCGTTCACGGGTCTAACCCCACCGTACAAGCAACGCAGGCCGGCAAGCGGCAAGGCCCGGACAGGCGAGCCACTGAGTGCAACGCGCAAGATAGCTTTGTCCGTGGACAACGTGTTTGCCTCATTTCATGTTTGCCTGATCGATCAGCGACTGGAAAAGCAGCGACATTTGTATGCACTGTCCTGTCCAGTGTGTACTCTGGGTACCAGACAGACCAGAGCTGTTGTGAATTATGGAAATTAGATGACGTCACGCATTTCAACGTGTCACACAAAGGTATGCCAGGAATTCGCTCGGTATTTTGCGAGCGATTTATACGGAATATGAAAGACTGTCTTTTCGACTGTATTTCAGGTGCGCCCTCTGGCGGCCAATGGTGAATAGTCTATGTACATCGTGTATTGCGCGCAAAAAGGCAGTCTTTCCGAAAGACTAGACCAGCAGCCGATTTCACGAAACATTGCGCAACTTGCGCCATGGCATAAGACTAAAGGCGGATACACACTATCGCGGAAAAATCACACTTTCTTGGGGCTTCTCCGATACCTCATTGGCTGCGCGGTGGAAAGGTCAGCGCACCGCGGTCAAAGTTCAACAGATTTGAACTTTAAAGGAACACACCTTTGTTGGGCTACTTTGGGCTCGAAATAGACCATACATTATTCTGAAGCGCTTTCGAGAGTAAATCAGATATATCCTGAAAAGACGCCGTCAAATTTGGCCGTTTTTGAGCACTTTTTAAAAATTCAAGGTCTAGTGACTTTTCGGAACCAAATTCTGGTTCCGAAAAGTCACGTGGTCTTGTGAGTTAGTTGTATTTCCAGCCGTATAAAAGTTTGTTACTGCACAACTGCACCAAATTCAACTCTGATTTTCCCCCAATATTTATAAGTAATTGACAAAAGAGAGACTATTTATACAGGTACGAAACAGAGTTAAACATAAGTATGAAAATTCGAACATAACTGTTTGTTTCGAGAGTCCGGAAAACGGGAGCAAGCGCGTGCTACGGCAGGCTACCGTGGAGTGTATGATATTTCCCCCCCGTGCAGCACAGCAAATAGTGTGTTGCTTCGTGTACGTTCGTGAAGAAAAAAACATGATGCCAACTCCTCAAAAGAAAACGGAAATTCCTATTCGGTCGTCCGGGCTGTCCAGTGAAATCGTAAGCAGAAAATTGATGATCTTTTTTCACAACGACCATCAAAAAAGTATTGTCAATGCTCTTACATCACTAAATCATGTAAACAGTAGCAGGTGTGTACCTTTAACTCAGCTCAAAACGTTTTGCGCGTCGCGATAGGCCGCGCACAAGCGGCAAACCAGTTTGTGTACAAACCAATGGAACAGTGTGATTTTTCCGCGATAGTGTGAACTCCCCTTTACACCATAACTTTATGGCGTAGCTAGCTGCGCAATAAACCCAAGATCGATTTCACGAAACTCTCCTTAGCTGCGCAACGTTCATTTTGTCACTTTAGCACTTGTAACTTCTAGGACTTGTAACTTCTAGGACGAGGATAATTTCTAGTTTATTAACGACTATTTGATGTTTGCGCTTGATAAAATAGTCGTACATAAAACATACGTCGTTAGGGGCGTTCGAGATGCTGACACCGGGTAACACCAACTTACACCGGAGCGTTCTTTTAGCCATCACGTGTTACACGAGTCTGCCCCGGTGGCAGCCACCACTACCCGAGCTCGCGGGCGGGTCTGTGGTGTTAAGCAAGGTGTAATGACGTCACCTAGTAACCGCGATAGCGGACAGTTTGGAATCGCGACGCGAGTACGAAGAAAAACACTTATTTATGACACTGTAAATTTATGGCTGTAAATACATTCAGTAGAATCAGTAGATGTCTGTGGGCATATTGACGAAGTTTATTTGGGTACTTTAGGGCAAGTATTTGTGCGTGGCGCCGGCTTCATTTTTTCATCCTGAGTCAAACGATAACGGCGTTTATAAAGCTCCACCCGTACAACCTTTGACCACGTGTTCCCAGAATTCAAAGCGAGACCCTGTGTCGTTCGTTTTGCATCTTCTGGAGGCTTCCCCCGGTGTAAACCCCGTGTTACACGAGGTAAGCATCTCGAACGCCCCTGTTGTTTTTCACAAATTTCGCACTGTCATGGCTGCCATCGCTCATATGATCATGTCGCTCGTTCATCATGCGTCGCGTCGCAGATTTCACTGATGATAAAAGGCCGCTTTCTACTAACAGAAGGCAGGGGTTCAGTTCGTTGACGATGCGGTAAATAAGCACGTACAACTAGCTGCATTATCGCAAATTTTCACTGTCCTGCGACACATTTTTCCAACTTACGCCACCAAAAACCATTGCGCTAGCAGTTACGCCTCATAACGCGTCGCAACTTGTTGTGCAATAATTTATGGCGCAAGTGGACTAGCGCAATTGCGTAAAGTTTCGTGAAATCGGCTGCAGCCCTTTGCGCGACTATTAGCAAGTTCGGGCGTGCGACCATGTAGCTAACTAGACTATTGTTGATACGGAGCATACAACTCTATATAATACGGAGCAAGCTCGGGCGGGCGACTATAGTTAACCAAACTAACCTACCCCCAGGGCTTGGTTCCTCTATAGTCAGACTAGCTAGTCCAACCACGCAGCGTTCGGGTGGCATCTACATCATATGGTTTAGTCTATAACTATAGTCGGCTGCCCGAACTTGTTCCTAGATGTTACCCGAACGCTGCGTGGTTTGACTAGCTAGTCTGACTTGAGGAACCAAGCTCCGGGGGTAGGTTAGTCTAATAACTATAGTCGCCCGCCCGAACTTGCTCATTGTAGTCGTGCAAAGGGCTGGTCTGTTAGTGCCGCAAGAGGGCGCACTACCGGGAATGGCAACGCGTACATAGACTGGTTCCCGTCCACATATTCCACACAGGAGAATATAAGGACAGGTAAAGGGCGCTTCATCTTGATCTGTAATTGGTCGTCTTTGCGCGTGCGCATTGTGTTTTTTTATATTTAAAAATTGGCCAAGCCCTTTGCTTTAGGCAATGTACTTTATTTACATAATTGGATATGTTCGACACGCACGGCCAAGTTACAAATGTCAATGCAAAATGTGCGCACTTACTAAACAAATAAAAATAATAATTACCACGTGACGGGCAGAATTCTTCCCGTCATGGCTGCCCTTTACCGTAGACTGGTTCCCGTCCACATATTCCACACAGGAGAATATAAGGACAGGTAAAGGGCGCTTTAACTTGATCTGTAATTGGTCGTCTTTGCGCGTGCGCATTGTGTTTTTTATATTTAAAAATTGGCCAAGCCCTTTGCTTTAGGCAATGTACTTTATTTACATAATTGGATATGTTCGACACGCACGGCCAAGTTACAAATGTCAATGCAAAATCTGCGCACTTACTAAAAAATAAAAAATAATAATAACCACGTGACGGGCAGAATTCTGCCCGTCATGGCTGCCCTTTACCGATCCCTATATTTTTTTTGCAATAAGCGAACCAATCTATAGGGATCGGAACCTATATTTTCGCAATAAGCGAACCAATCTATAGGGATCGGGAACCAATCTAACGCGTACACTAATATCGACTACAATATCGGCATTTTATAAATCGAGATGGGGATTCCCCATGATACGCAATGCTACCATGTACCATTGTGTGGCATCGATCGGCGCCATTTGTTGAGTCGTACATGAATGACACGTATACTTTGGATTGGGACTCAGCTCTCCATGTTACAAAATTCACTTTCTGAACTACATTTCCCCGCGTCGGCACATTTCAAAGTAGAGTGTTAATCGAAGTGAACAGGTAGGATATATTTTACCTGATGTTAAATGTTTTCATATTACAAATACAGGAGCACATTCTGCGGAAGTCATTTCATTCATTTTACACGTACTGAGAAATATGCGGATGCGTGAATGCAGTACCTCGCCAATGGGTCGTATTTATGAAAACTAGCAAATGCTAGGTAGTTTAATAGGCAAACGGGAAAACCATTTGCAACGAAGATGAGCATTTATAGAACAAGCACATGCTTCGATTTATATTATGAATATTTTTTTATATATTTTTTTCAGCATCTACTAGTGTAGTAGAAATGGTATAGTAAATACTCAATACTTGTGGTTGCCTGCATAGTTGAATGACTTTGAACAATAAGGCTTAGTCTGGTTTCCAGATTTAAAAAATCCGTCTACTCTGAGATCATCTTTCGGTCCGGCAGCCGCCAATATACTTGTTACCAGTTTAAAAACGGGATGAATTCCTCTTATCTCCGAAAGTTTCCGGAGTTACACGAATGCACATCCGGACGTTGTCGTTGATCGTCGGGTGCGATTCGTCACGTGTTTCGAAAATTACAATGGCACGCTGTCAAAATTCAAGGTTTAAATTTGATTTGTTTTTCTTTGGGCATGCGGACATTTTTAAGACAAACAAAGTCTTTCTGCCTGACTTTGTTTTTATAACTCAACGGTTATAGATTAAATTCTTATTGGTGGATATGCATGGATACTGGCTGCGGTTACGAACACTCGGTTATGAACTGCAACTGATAGCTGCGCTTTTAAACATAAATATATGACGCCAGGTTAGCTATTTTAGACTCATATTCATTCGTCGTATTTGGAATAATTGGAGCGGGGACCGCTCTAAATAAGGCTTTGCACACAGCATAGAGCGAGGAACTGTTCCTTGCTCTATGCACACAGAGAGGTAAGTAAACCCTGAAAGGACGTCGTAAAAATACGTGGGTTGAGTATCAGTGCGCGACTAGCATGCACCTCCATATACAGGTACAAGATACGATTGGTCGTCTGTTCCACATTTCGTACTTTCTCAGATCAGTATAATAAGATGCTTGTATATTCAGGACAATTCCTCCATTTTGTACATAAGCTTTTACCTTTTCAAGTCTACCCTGCAGACCCAGTCTTAATAATTTACCAGTAAATACATGTACTCGAAATTGCTATAGCACTTGCTGCTTTTTATTCATAGCAAATGCTACTGGTCTATTTAAAGCAATTAATGCTAAAACAAGTAAATACCATTAAAAGCGTATACACTTAGTTTTTATTCATAAAAGCACAAGTAAATGCTGCTAGTTTTTATAAATTCGACCCAATATCTCGCCGAGGCGAGTTATACCTATAATCCCCGCCGCGAGATTGTAACTCGCCGCGGCGTGATATATATCTCGCCGTGGCGTAAATATTTTTTGCAAACAAAGTCGCATGTTCGCGGGTGTCAAAACAATTTTTGACAAAATTGACTGATTGTGCCATGTCGTCTTTCATAACATTTTACATAAGGATAGGTGATGGGCTTGAAAGATAATTCTTAGCTTTTCTTGGGTGCAATGAAGGATATTTATCACCATCATAATCGTGGTATAACAGATTTTAATTCGAAAGATTTTAAAACGGGATCAAGAACAACAACATACTAAAGAATAATGTTAATAAACCGATTGTAGAAATTTCAGCCACATAGATACAGTAATTCTTCAGAAAACCTTAAAAACCCACGCGTGGTTTTTGTATGGCAATGGATATATAATGAAAAGGTTGTCTCCAGACATCCAAAATATCTTCAGTTGGTAATTTCTCCAACAAAGGTACCATACACGGAAAAAAATAATGTGGTGTTTGTTACCATTGCTATCAACACTTTTAGTCGTTTTTTCCTCGTCAACTCATGAAGTACAATTTCGGGGCACTGCAAACAATTATTGATGTATTGGGGCTCTATAAGTTCCACCCCTTCGTATTTTATTTCAGACGAGATGGAATTCCGAAGTATGAAGATAATTCTCCTCCTGGCGTGTTTAGTTGCCTTGACGTCACTGACTGATGGTCAGGGTGCTTTGGCCTCTGCCTCACCGTTTGGGACTTTATACTCCATCTGGGACACCGTCTTCGGTTCCGGGACCCGTGAATCGGAATCCGAGGCCAGGATACAAAGCATGCTGTCGCAGTTTAATAAAGAAATGATTCAGAAAGACGAAATGATTCGGAAAAAAGAAATGATTTGGAAAGAAGAAAGGATTCGGAAAGAAGAAATGATTCGG
Organism: Henricia sp. BOLD:AAB3569; assembly: GCA_037783545.1. Classification (NCBI taxonomy): domain Eukaryota; kingdom Metazoa; phylum Echinodermata; class Asteroidea; order Spinulosida; family Echinasteridae; genus Henricia; species Henricia sp. BOLD:AAB3569. Next base: position 646,283 of record JBBELK010000936.1, read on the forward strand.
AAAGAAGAAATGATTCGGAAAGAAGAAATGTTTAGGAAAAAAGAAATGCTTATAAAAGAAGAAAAAAGAAAGCAGTCACTTGGCATGGATGCTGCAATCGTGCTGATGCTCTTCCTAATTGGACTGTACGGCTTGTCCAATTACGACGTGCTGTATCTGGGAGAATGGGGGCTGGTGGTGAAGTGGATCGGAAAGACCTCTCTTGGCTTGGCTGCGGCTTACTTCGCTGTGTTCTGCTTTCGCTTCGTGAATTACATGGTGTCTGAACTGGACTTAACCTTCACTGAGCTTACTCTGGCGGCAATAGCAACTGCTCTGGCGGTGCTAGTAATTGCTCAATCTGCAAAAATCAGGAAAAGCAAGCGGAATGACAGGGGATAGTGGGAACACCTTTTGTGGGCAGGTCCTCATGAGGCTGTGGGGACCTATAGGGTTCAACATTTAGATTAGACGGCTGTCGTTTATATTCTCTGTGCCTTTTTAAATAACTACTGAGATTGGTGCAAACTTTGGTAAAATAATGGAATGTACTATTTGTTTTTTAATTTAGAGAAAGTAGTGTTTCTGCATTTGGAGGTGGGGTTTGACGTGGAGATGTTTTTTGCTTGTTTTAATAATGTTTCAATTTTTATCCTTTCATGGAACGTCAAATCAGTTTTGAGGCGACATCTGGGATCTCTGGGGTTTGTATAATCCAGTTAAATTAGCACTATAACTGCATGCAACAAAATGTCTTCCACTGCAGTGCATTTTGACCAAGCACGCATGCACTGCCTTTGTAACTGCGGTGTTGAACCAAAATGGTGAACTTGAATTACGTGTAGTTCTGAATGAAGTTCCCTGAGGAATGGATCATGCTGATAAGCCTATAGTTTTGTCCGGAAAATGGGCAAAGAATGACGTTTTCGCGAACGACTTCTCCGTGTCGTGTACTCCTGCAGCAATACTACGGAGCTCTGGAAGGGTCACTCGAATTGGAGAGATCCTGTGATAATATATCGCTGGATGACAATATTCAGTGCAATTGTCGACTGGATGGCACATCTGAGCCCCGTAGTATTTCGATAGGAATATGACAAAATAGCAGCGCCCATAGGCCCTTTTTGTGAAGGTCGTATCCGATTTTAAGCGGGTCAAATTTCTTGTTCTTTGTATTTCTTGCACAATGTATTTTGTTTCTTTGGTTTACACGCCGGCTTCTTTGGTTTACTGTTTACGTAATTTAGTGATACACCATCCTTGACAATAATTTGTTGATGGTCCTTGTGAAAAAAGATCGTCAAAATGTCCCGTATAGCGTAATTAAAGGACGTGTGAAATAGGGTTTTTATTAAATATAATAGCAGTAGAGGGTGTGTTTTACACAATTCGGCCAATTTCAGAAAATGTGATTGTTCAGTTTTGGTGTAGTTGCAAGTTTTCTATTTTTATGCTAATGAAATTTCCATATTCATGAGCAAATCCGTGATGTCATCTCAGGACAACATAGGAAATCTCCATTGACTTGTGTACAAAAGTTGTTGTCATTTTCAGTGACTTCTTGGTGTTATGATCTGTAACAGTTTACTGAGTTTGTTTAGTATGTCATTTGCAACAATCCCAACAAGTTTGTTTGGGTCAAAAATGGTTCAGCGGGCCACTGTTACTGTTTGAAATGTAATGTTCTTTCCTTGTTTTTCAACTGTGGGTTCCCTCCATGACTAGCAATAAACAGCGCCCTCGTCTGTCATAAAAAATTTTGAAGTACAGAAAAGGTCACTTCTTTCTAAAATGAAAACAAATTTTAGTTTGCCCCTCTGTCTGCTAATACAGCAACACTTTGATCTTTTGATTTGTGTATAAAAAAAATGGTTGATAATTTTCACTTCACTAAACCTTTAACTACAATAGCTTAACATTAATAAAAACGGTCAATAGTCGAGTTATACGCTTTACAAGCCGTTCACTATCGCGCTAGACTCGGCTATTTAGAGATCAAGCTTGTTGAAAATTGTATGTATAGAACATTGCAAATTTTAAATATCTAACAATAACCGAGGCCACAGTTGTACAAATTTGCCAGCTTTTCATCCGGCAGTTTGGGGGAAAAAATCTTTCAAGCTGTAGGCCTACATACACTGAGCTGTACACATTTTTTTCTGACTGAAAAACATTGCATGTTGGCCGTAGCCAGCTTGACATATATCGTGTGTTGAAAAGTTTGGCCTAAATCTCGGTGGCTAAGAAATTCTTCGGAAATAATCTGGAATACATGTATTTGATAGAATACAAATATATAGTTTTACCATCTTATAATCGTAGAGACGATCGCTCACGCGAAATTCTGAGAAATTAATGAACTCGAAAAAAGCAAATACATGTACTGTACAATATGGGCGACTCGTGGACATAGTAGACAATAGTCTTGATGCAAGACCAAATTTACTGTTGGAGTTCGCCCTACAATGGCCCTATTTTGCGCAGTAGCGTGTGTGACCTTTTCCAAAATGGACGCTGGCAATAATATTGTCACTATTGCAGGGGTAGTTTTGTTTGGGATGCCCCACCACCCCCGGGCTTCCCAACCTAAGAGGTGGGAATTGCCTTCCAGTGACAAATTCCCCACCCCTTGGACAATTTAGGTTACAATATCCCAACCCATGGGGGCAAAACATGCATGTTTTGCTCCCATGTGCGCCGAATATGTGATTTCTATCTGTCAAAATCCCCCCCCCCCCCCCCCCCCCGCCCCCGGGGCATAACAAAACCGTGACCAAAACGCCTCCTAAGGGGTGGGCAGTGTTGGGGGAGGTGGAGCAACAATTGATATGTGCATTATGTGCATGTAATTCACTGCAAGCAGTTTAATTGATTTGCATTGAAGAGTGGCAATTTGGGCACCATGTATCTCCCCTTCCCCCTTTCTAACCCCACCCCTTCCCCCTTTCTAACCCCACCCCTTCCCCTTTCTAACCCCACCCCCTTTCCCTTAACCACCACCAAAATTTCCTTAATAATGGCACATTATATGCTGCCACATTTGAGACCGAGTGACCCCCCCCCCCCCCCCCCCCCTCCCCCACCCCCCTTATACCGCCCCATACCTCAACGCTCCCTTTTGTTATCGTACGACTCTCCCCTAAAACCTGAAAGGAAATTCCTTGAATCTTTTACACACAGTAGGGGAACAATATAAGGGGAGTCACTTAACTCGGTCTCATATCTTGCACCAAATGTTGGCGCAGCTGAACCCAATACATATATATTTTCAATTGTTAGAGCTAAGCTAACCGATTTGCATAAGAATGTTTTGCAGGAAGGACTCGGGTGCACTGAGGTGTAAAAGCGTTGCAGCAGGCACTGACCTCGTTCGGGGCCGTCGGGTTGGCGTACGGGTTCTTTCCTCGCCTTTCACCTCTGGCGTCCCGGGTTCGAATCCGGGGCGTGTATGTGGATTGGGTTTGCAGTCCCTACTTGACCGCGTGGGTTTTCCCCTGGGGCATTTCTCTGGGGGTTTTCCTCCCACTTCTAAAACTGCAACTCCTTCTTCGTCATCTCAAGTTGATAATATAGTATAGTTAAAGCTAAAATCGTACAGTTGATGGCATAAAGGACCTTAGTTGCCGAATATGCCATACAACAACAACAACAACAACAACAACAACAACTGACCTCGTTCGGCACGTAAGACATTTTGAGATAAGACGCTCACGAGTGATAGAGGAATGAGGCAGGGGCAGGACCGCAACTTCGGTACAACAGGAATAGAAGCTTTGGCCTTGTCCGGCACACAGAAAGAAGAGGTAACGGTGGAGACGGGACATATTGGAAGATACCGGTAGTGGAGCTGGTGAGTACTGTTCGTGAGTAAGAGCAACACGGAGACGCTGCATAGCTGTCCCGTAATGTCGGTATAAGCACCAGCTCAGTCTCGGTTTCGCCCGCTCCGTCTTGTCGTCGAAGCTTGGTGCTCCCAAAGTTCATGGTATGTTATTGTTATGTTTCTTTTTCAGGTTATGCAATAAGGTAGGAATGCGGAACTGAAATTACTTTATTCACGGTTGAGTGCGCGAATAAGGGAATAAATACCGAGACCTTGGACATTCCCAAAGTAAGGTGTAATCTGAAGATGAAAGGAAATTTACTTGTGAGGGAAAAAGAAAACTTAGGGAGGGCATCGGTATTTATTTCCATTCAACATTGTACGAAACATCATGGGCGGGGCCCTTCCGGATAAGACTGGCATTGTCCTTCAAGAAAATGTTTTCATTTTGTTTGCAGAAATGTGATCAGTAGTGTCCATTCTATCACACAAGTGTATTTGTGGGCCAAATTTCAACAATATAAAATTAGAGTGCACACCACTAAATAGGCAGAGATCCGTGCGCCGAGCTCATGAATATTTTGCGAGCCAAACGAGTGTGGTCTAATGTAGAATATGGCCATCGTCGTGATGTGGGGTATCTTTTGTTCCAACTGTAAAAATTTGGACAATGTAGCTCCTTAAAGTGGCCCTATTTTGCCCAGTATCGTCTAAAATGGACGCCGGCAATTTTCACTCTTGCAGGGGTAGTTTTGTTGCGAGTGGAAATTAGGGAATAAAAGTGACGGATTACCCCCATCAATTGAACAGAATTGACAAGACGAGACTTCGATGAGTATTTTTGTTGTTGTCCCGAGAGACTGATAGAGCTGTGAGTATTTTAAATGGGGAATTTAATGAAAATGAGGCATTTAGCATTGGTTCCTATGGGGCCCGATTTACTTGTGTGCGCCCTTCTGGGAATCGTACCAAGAGCGCAGGCCGACAAAACTATATAGCGCCACCACGGGCGGCACATTCATGCCACATAGTCGGGGCGAGAGCATGGTGTAACGATTCGCGTAAATGAGGCCAGGGTACTAGCCTAAGGGACAAACCGCACTAGGGACAAAAACGCACCATCCAAGTTTTTTTATGCGGACGCATATGTGGCGGTGTGTTCAACACCCTGCTGTCCGCACTCGATAAATTAGTTTACGAAATGTCGGTGGTTTTTCGACGATATCCTGGGAAATATGCGGCATAGAAGCGCGTGAGTTTCAGATTCGTAATGAGAAAAATATGACGGATGTTATGATATAAAACTCTCGGGACCCATTAGGTAATCCCGGAAAAAGTATTGGAGCAAAAATATGATCTTGTCACGCTTCTATACGGAAACGACATCACACGTCGTGCACCACTGCACTTTCGGTTCTTAAAACAGGTAATTGGCCGACGTAATTGGCGCAAAAAATATGAAAGGTGTCGCGAAATATTTCCCACACGATTCGGATCGCCATGCATCATTTGCTGCTCCTGATTTGTGCATTATATTTGTCAATAAATATTCATGTTATCTATATATCGGCCTCGGAGAATCGCTTAATAGAGCAAGCATGGTCAGTACAGTGGTTTTGTTGAAATGACATCGGACCTCCACGTAAAAGACGAGAGATCGTTTCTCGTGGGATGTTTCTAATCAAACAAAGTGTTAACATTAGGTTGGACCGTGGTAAAATCTTATAGACAGGAACAAACATCAGTGAAGACTCTATATTTCGTGCACACAAAATTGCCGAGAACTTGTTCCGACAGATTGCGGATGGAAGTTTCCTGAATGTTGAGGTGCAAATTATTGTGGTGAGTTGAGTCGCGTTTTAAAAAGCTCTTATCCATGTTAAAGATAACTTTGCCATTTTTAAACAGTAGGCTATACTTTCAGAAAATAGAGTTAAAAGCACTCATCAGAGCAAAACGCAAGAATGGCGTGGGTTGTTGTTGTTTATTTTTGATGGCATCTTCTGCGACTAATTAAGGCCCTTTATGCCATCAACTATACGGTTTTAGCTTTAACTATACTAGGAAAAAACCCCAGAGAAATGCCCCGGGGGAAAATCCACGCGGTCAAGTAGGGACTGCAAACCCAATCCACATACACGCCCCGGATTCAAACCCGGGACGTCAGAGGTGAAACGCGAGGAAAGAACCACTACGCCAACCCGACCGCCCCAATGGCGTGGGTGACACTATCGATATAATATCAGGTTAAAGGCGGGAATGACGTGTTCAGTCAGCTGATAACAGCAAGGAGCACGCTACTGCGCATGCGCAGGTATACTACATGGAGCGTTACTTAACTCGATTTTCCGATTTTGCAGTACCAAACACACCTAGTCTGTATATTTTCAAAGCTTTACCTGAATAGAACAAAATAGAGAGTCCAAGCCGTACAAAATTAGAAACACAAACGATTCAACGGATGCATGTAACGCAAGGAACACTGCTCACACTTTGACTTTGTTACAGTGTAGAATCGTTTCACATAATTAGTGTTGTCCTATCTCTCTATTATATCACTGGAGCTACTTGGCATGTTTTGGGTGGCTTGATTTTGCCTAGACCGTCAACACACTCCATACATTTTATTTTTCACTTGAAGTCGACTGCGCACGACCTAAGTCGCGATGACTGAGCGCTCTAACATTCCCGTCAACGTCACTTCTGCCATGCTGGCGATTCTATTTGAATGGGGCAACGGTAATGACTCCGCGTCTCAAACAGGAACTTACCACACGGATGCCAAAGACTCCAACAAACATGCCGCGGGTTTGAACTGGAGCGATTTTTCAACCGATATTCCTAGTGATGTTTTCAATATGCGTTTCCCCATTCCTCCAAATATGGAGCTCAAGATCGCTGTTGGTACTGTATTCCAACTGATCACACTGCTCGGCAACACCTTGGTGATATACGCCTACGCTACTACCAAGAAGCTCCGAAACTACACTAATCATTATCTTCTGGGTTTGGCCGTGGCAGATCTAATTAGCGGGTCCATCATCCCTACATTTGAGAACATTCTATGGTATCAGGATTCCTGGCCCTTCGACGAACACTCCTGCGTCGCCCTGCAGTACATGGTTCACGTGTTCCTTGAGGTTACCTTCTTGATGACGCTCAACATCTGCTACGACCGGTTCTTGGCGCTCTACAAGCCACTGGAACACCTTCAAATCAAATCGCGTCGACGCGCGTGTAGATTTATCGGCCTAGCATTCATCCTGCCGATCGTAATGTGGGCTCCGCTGATCATCGTTTTCCCGTACGCAGGAGTCACACCTCGCGCGATTCCTCCGTATTGCGCGGCATCTTACGGAGGCAATCGATACACTCTGTTAGTCGCACTTCTCATGCTGTCGTGGATCCCAATGGCCGTGACGATTATTCTTTACGCGTTCGTCTACATCACCGTCATTCGAAAGAGTCTCAAGAAGAAACGCCGAGACGTGAACTTGGAGTCAAAGTCACGACGCGAAAGGTCCAAGGGGCGGGGTTGTGAGGGAAATCTTAGCAAGCGTCAACCTGCAGCGACCCGTTTCCACGGAGAGGAACATCTGACCCCTGTTGAGAACGTCGCAGCAAGATATTCTAAGCGCTCCAAGATGTACAGGGTGTCGGCACGAGTCCAAAATGGACTTAACAACCACAGCTACGAACTACAATCACCCACAGAGGACCTCGGGCAGACCAGCTTCAAGTCACCTTCACCAGACACGGTGATACCACCGACCACGGAAAGCCCACACCCCCTCGTTGCGGAGCACCGACCAAGGCACCCCGCACCCGAAAGCAACCGATCAAGCCTTCGGGCAGCCAGAACCCTCACGTGTATCATCGTGACCACGGTAGTGACAGCAGCGCCCTGGTCATTGTTCGCAATGTGGGCAGTTATTTCGCCCAGGACCATGCCGGTGACAAACAACGAATTCAGGGTAGGTCAGTGGGTTTATGGGTATAAGCCTGACGTGGTTTACTGGGTTGCCACAGTCTATGAAACTTACGAAAGATGACGTATTCACTTCAACAATCGATTCAGTATACCCATTCCTATTGGTCGAGAGCATGTATGTCACGTGGGTGATATTAAGCACAGCCATTTTTTCACAATTCCCCCGAGCCCCAAACACTGCAGACACAGTTTCGACTAAAATGTATATAGACAATTTACGACGGTTAAAAGACATATTACATGATTGGAAAACTTTCAACGGCATTACATATATAATAATGTTGATAAACTGCCTTGCAGAAATTTCAGCCACGTAGATGCTAATACTTCAAAAAGCCTGAAAATCCGGGCATGATTTTTTTTGCGTTAAATGAATTGTAAAAAAAAAACACCTTCAGCTAGCAACTTCTCCCACAAAGGCACAATTTTACATGGGAAAAAAATCATGTGGTTTGTTACCATGTGGTTTGTTACCATCTCAGAACGTTGGTTAAACATTTTAACCAACTTGGTTAAAATTTTAACTAGCCATGTATTACCAGGTGAACATCCCAACAGTTGGTTAAAACCTTAACCAACCCAGGTTGGTTAAATTTTAAAACGTGGTTGGTTAAAAATTTTAACCAATGATTGGTTATTTAAATGTTAACCAACCTGTGAGTTAATGGTGAGTTGGGAAATTATTGTAACCATGCAGTTGGTTATAGGCCTACCCGAATGGTTGGGCAATTTACTGAAATGCTGTTCACAGAAATTGGGCAATATTTTACCAACTAAAGACACTAAATAAAGGCAAATACATGTACTACACAATGAACTTGATAATTCTACATTCTATTATTTTGAATATTTCATGTACCGTATTTTGATGTACATAACCAGCAGCAGTAGGTCAAATATATCCTGAAATTTTGTGAATGAAAGTGTTTGGCTTCTTTCAAACACATCACACTGTGTTAACAATAAGTTTGAGAATGCTTGAGTGCTTTTTGTTTCTTTTGTGGTTTACACAGGCAAAGAAAACTTAACTTCGGGTTGCGAAATAACACTAACACAATTTATATTTAGTTGCGATTAGCTTGCAAAGCATGGAAAGTTTGTTCTGGATCAAAAAGTGACCAAAATGCAGTTGTGTCTGTATACCTGTGAATACTACTACAGTTAACATACAATCATTACTGTCCACTAAATTAAAGGTTTCCCGTATTCAGGCTTCTTACACCAGTTTACTCTAGGGCAGCTGCAGCTCACAAACAAAATGTCAAACGGCAGATCAGATGATTTAGTTATCATGTCCAGCACACTGTGTCTGCTTGAATTTTAGTGTTTCCCACAGAATGATCTTCATCGGCCCTCACCAACTTTATCATGAAGACAGTAGCATCAGGGAGTAGCAGTAGTCAGATCAACTGTGATGAGTGGTTGTCGCCTTGGCTTCTCATTAGCGTTTTGTTATTAAATTCCTGTATGGATAAGAAAAATGAAACAAAGACTAACGTAATATGCATGACATCTATCCAATCTTAACGTGTAAATGGTGTAATGCCTAAAATATTATGGGTATGAATTCCGTTCATTGGGCACTATGAGGTGCCGTGCGTTAGGTCTTTTAACACGTTTTAGTGGTAATTTTATTAAATCACAATAAGGAAAGTTTACCCAACCAGAAAGCAGAATATTTCTTAACCAACATTGGGAGGTTTTTAACCAACTGATTTTTAAGCAGTGATATTTTAACCAGCGTTCTGAGAGTGTGCTATCAACACTTTTAGTCGGATTTTTCTTTTCAACTCTGCCAATGATGTATTGGTGCTTTAAGCCATAAATTTGGTCCACGAATCCCTACAGCAAATCTTTGTAGTAGCATTACGATGAGCCGAAAGAGATGTTTAAAGGAGCGTACGTGTTCAGAAAATTTAATTTCGTTTAAACATAACAATCATATGAAATATCTCCCCAAAATATTATCCATGGGAAGAAAACGAGAAATTTTCAAACTCCAATTTGGTGTGGAAGCGAAAAGGTGTGTGTGATTAACGCACTTCTTTATGGAACCGGATAAATTAGTTTACCAAACATCAGTGGTTTTTTGACGATATCCTTAAAAATATACGGATTGAGATCGAACGCGAAATTTCAGAATGGTAAGGAGAAAAATATGCAATTGATATAAAATTTTCAACATCCATGGGAAAGATGGGTGGGTCCAAAATGTGATCTGGTCACGCTCGTCAGAACTGTGCTGATATCAAGTCCAAAAAGTTGCTTTCAGACCTTGGACCCACAACCTCCCCCACCACCCTACCCCCTCCCCCAAATTGAGGGTCAATTTTTTTTCTGATCCATGCCTTGTTGGACCCCTATGGAAATACACAGGGAAATGCAGGGTCGGAAAAATGTTTTAGATTACAAAAATTAAATTTGGCGTGGCACCCGCGCGGGTGCCAACCATCGCTAGTATACAAAGGTGGTATTTTACACAGACTGCAGAGTGTGCAAATATATTTATATCAGCCGTGCGCAGCACGCTGGTATATTGTGATCGTCCGATTTCTTTCTTTCTTTCTTTCTAAATTCTTTCGTGGCGGTCGTGTCTCTATCGAGCTCCGGGAATCGTAAGAAAATCTTAGCTTTTTAACTTATTCCGGTTACTAATTTTACATCATTGTGACCGTTAGGACACACAGATTACACTATAGACCATCCTCGATTTGTCGGGTTTTATAATTTTAGCGTAATTTTAGGGTATATTTTTGTATTTTCTTTTGGGTTTTTGCTATGGCTGGCCATTGTGGTCAGTCAAGCGCGACCCACCATGCAGAGTCAGCCGGGCACTAGCGCGTCTGGCTCTGCTGGTCCCATTGTTCCTGGTGACGAGCCTTTCAAAGGCGTCACCAGGAACAATGGCGTGTCTTTTCGAGCGGCCGACAATGTCTCTGTTCGGGACTACATGGATACTATTTCTGAACACTTGCCCCCACAATCGATTCTTTCCGCTTCACGTATCTCTAATGGCCGTATTGCTTTCTATCTAAGCTCGAGACAGGCAGTCATCGAGGCAGTTCAAGACGGACTGTCCTACGGTGGCTCCTATCTCGAGCTGACACCCCTCGTTCGTCCGACAACCCGTCTCACCCTTTCTAATGTCTACCCCGAGATCCCGAACGGAGTCATTGCGGCCCAACTCTCATCCTTCTGTAAGGTGGTGTCGCAAATCCGGCCGATCTCCCTGGGACTAAAAAATAAGAATCAATCACACATCATGAGCTTCCGACGACAGGTGCAGGTCCTATTCAACCCCAACATCAACCCCCCTGATCACATAAATTTCACATATTCTGGAACAAATTACCGCGTTTTTCTCTCTACCGAGTCGGTGCGGTGTTTCTTGTGCCGGGAGTTCGGCCACGTGAGCAAGAACTGCAAGAAACACAACCCCCCTCATCCTGACAACCAACCCGACCCCACCATCGACAACCCTCTGAACCCCCCTCCCGTCTTCATGCACGGTAAAAACAAAAAATCGGACCCCAAACACCCCCCTAAAACTGCCAAACCCAAACAACCAATCCCATTTTCAACCGCCCCACCTAGACCCGCTCCACCTAAACCGGCTCCGCGCTCGAACGTACCTGCCCCCGGTCTGTCCAACCGCCCTGGCGGGAAGGGCGGATCGGCCTCGGCCGCGGGCACGACCGGTGCTGCCAAATCCGTGACACCGAAATCTGCGTCCGATGCGGGTGCGGCGAGCGGGAGCAAAACTCCGACTCGACCACCATCCTCCACTTCACAGACAAAGGAGAATGTGTTAATATTTGGCTCTCCCCCTGCCCCCCACAGAACCTTCTCGGAAGTCTTGTCAAAACGCAAGCAACCCCCTTCAAATTCTCCCCCTATTCCGTTCAAAATGACCCCACTAAAATCCTCGTCTCCCGTCCACAAATTGGCCCGAACAAATGAGAACCCAATGGTAACACAATCTCCTTCTCTCTCCCAAGCCCTAGAGGCCCAAACACCTACCCAGACCCATACTCCTTCTCCCGCATCAGCTCCTGCCCCACCCATTCCTTTCCAAACCAACCCAGCCCCACTTACTCCTGCGCCCGCCCCGCCCACCCCCGCTCCCGCCCCGCCCACCCCCGCTCACGCCCCGCCCACCCCCACTCCTGGCCCGTCTTCCCCCACTCCTGGCCCGTCTGCCCCCGTCCCCTCCACCCCAATACCCTCTGTGCAGACACCTGTTCTTTCAACTCCCGGTGACACGAACACCGACACCGACACCGACTCCATGCATTGGGAGGACACTCAGACGGATGATGATCTGATGTCTGATATCCTCCCAACGTCCAATGGCCCCCTGTCGTCGGCAGAGCTCGTGAAATTCCTAGCTACTGTGAAAAACCGAAAAAAACCAGTCCAGGTTGCGAAAAAATTCACATCCAACATCCCTGGACTGGTGAAACAATTAAAACCCCTAAAAAACTATGCCCCCATTGGTAGATCCATGCAGCAGAGGATCTACAAACTCTTAAAGTCCCTTGACCCTTAATTTCACTGTCTTTTGTTTTTCTTTTTAATGGAAGGTTTTTTGTGGATATTTGAAGCCTGCGTCATGACGTTGTCACTGCTCACCCTTAACACGGGAGGATGCTCGTCCCCCCTAAAAAATGCATCTTTCCAAACCTATATCGACACCCTTGGAAAAAATCCCGACATCGTTCTCTTGCAAGAAACTTATAAATTAAATGAGCAAAATTCATGCTGGAACGTATGGTCCCATACTCCCTATTGTTCTCCCGGTCCTACTCCGGGATCGGGAGTTACAACTCTCATTAAAACTAATAAAATTGACGTTCTTTCTCATTCTTCTGTTTTCCCGGGCTATATTCATTATATCAAATTTAAAATTCAAGAAAACACCTTCAATCTCTACAATATCCTTATTCCCCAAATCGACAACACTGCCTTTCAAGCCATTCAAGCTTTAGTGGACCATAGTTCCAGCTGCAGTGACAATGTCATAATAGGAGGCGATTTTAATTGTTGTTTTAATCCTCTTATTGATCGTCTGCGTACGCCCATTGAACGCAGACCCAAAGTTGCCATGGATCTCAGGGACGCTGTCAATGCATTGTCTCTTTGTGATGCCTGGCGCAGACTGAACCCAAACAAACAAGAATTCACCTGGCTTAGAAATAACCCAGCCTCTGTGCATGGTGTTTCTAAGGCCAGGTTGGATCGTTTTTATATTCCGTCCTTTATTTACACCTCGGTTAACTCTGTTTCGATTATTCCCTGCTCCCTTTCGGATCACAGCGCTGTCAGTATAGCATTTACATTTCCCTCTCAAACTCGGAGAGGGAGTGCATACTGGCACTTCAATAACTCCCTCTTGGAGGACGATAATTACAAAGATATCATTCATCACTTCTGGGCTGATTGGACCCAAAAAAAAGGAGACTTTCCAGATCTCGCCTCATGGTGGGATTTTGGAAAGTCCCACATCAGGTCCATCACCCAGATGTACAGTAGCAAAATTGCTCAACAAAAACGCCAAACCATCCTTGATCTAAACAAACAAATCAACTATCTTCAGTCTGCGCCAGACTTTACACCCGACATAGTAGAAACCCTTAAAGAACAAAGGGATAATTTAAATTTTCTGCTTAAATCTGAAGCGGAGGGCGCTCTCGTCAGATCCCGCTTCAAATTCACTCATGAAACCGACACATGTTCTACTTTCTTCTTTAACCTGGAGAAAACAAATTCTACTGCTAAACACATTTCCAAAATTCGACTTGCCTCAGGGCAAGTCACAGAAAACCCCAAAGAAATTAAAACCCACATTCACGATTTTTATCAATCTCTCTACTCATCATCTCCTACTGACGAGAGCGCCCTCGGCGAACTCACCACTGGCTTAGATAAACTAGACCCTGCAGACGCAGAGGACCTCGAGCGCCCTCTGTCTCTGCAGGAACTCGACCTCGCCGTCAAGGAACTTGGCAAAAACAAAACCCCGGGTCTTGACGGCCTTACTTCGGAATTCTTTCAGTGTTTCTGGCCCACACTTAAAAACGATTTTCTATCTGTTCTTAATGCATCCTTGTCCTCCGGCTTTCTTCCCCGTTCTTTACGACGCGCTGTCATCACCCTCTTGCCGAAGAAGGGAGACTTGGCCGATATTTCAAACTGGCGGCCTGTCTCCCTTCTAAATACCGATTACAAAATTTTTGCCAAGTTGCTTGCCGGCAGGCTTAAACAATGCATTGGCAGCGTCGTCGGCCCGGACCAGACTTACTGCGTCCCGGGCCGATCCATCTACGATAATTTAAATTTAATACGAGATATATTGTACTATTGTAATTCCAACGATTTACCCTTAGCCGTGGTCAACCTCGACCAGAAAAAAGCTTTCGACAATGTTGACCACGGCTACTTATTTAACACACTGAGAGCCATGGGCTTTGGGGAGCGTTTTATACGACACATCCAAATTTTGTACGGCGGCACCGAGAGCCTTGTAAAAGTTGGTGGCTCCCTGACCTCTCCCTTCTCATTTGCGAAGGGAATAAGGCAGGGATGCCCGCTCTCGGGGCTGCTGTACTCTATTGCCATCGAACCCCTCCTAAATAAATTAAGACAAAAACTTTCACCCCACTCATTTCACATCCCCGACTCAAATTCACCCGTGTCTGTTTCGGCGTACGCAGACGATGTTACTCTGTTTATCACCTCCGACGCAGGCTTTAAAGTTGCTGAAGAGGTCTATGACTTCTTCAGCAATGCCTCTGCTGCTTGCATAAATACCCGAAAGTCCCAGGGATTGTGGGCCGGATCCTGGACCGGACGAAATGATAATCCCCTGGGTTTCTCTTGGAATTGTGAAGGTCTTGCCTTTCTTGGAGTTCACCTCGGAAATACAAATAACTATGTAAAACAAAACTGGATCAAATGTAAAGAAAAACTGAACAAAACACTCGCTTCTTGGTCTCACCGTCTCCATTCTTTCTCATTTAAAGGCAAAATTCTAATTGCTAACCAGCTCGCCGCTTCCAAAATATTTCATTGTATTGCAGTTCTTTCCCCTCCAGAAAATATTATTGGTGAACTCCAGGAAAGTCTCGTAAATTTCGTCTGGTCCCAAAAGCGTCACTACCTTAAGAAGGAAACCCTTTACCGAAAACCTGACAATGGAGGGATGGGTCTAGCATGCCTCCAAGCACGCATTATGACTTTCCGCTTCACTACCATACAGCGCTTTCTCAATCTCTTCCCTCATCCCAGTTTCCTTCTATTCAGCCATCTCTTAAAACAGTACAGGAAACTGGGGTACGATTTTGAACCTTTCCACTTTAACACCGATCCCAAATTTCACACTAGTCTCCCCTGCTTCTATAGTGACATACTGCGTGCTTAGACGGCATCCGGAGCTCGGTTAGAGACACGACCAGACGATATCAACCACGTCATTAACTTACCAATTGCCAGTCTCCTTAACAATGCAGCTGATGATGACGTAACGCCTCCACTGCGGCTCAAAGCGTGCGGCGTTCTTCTCATCCGTCATCTGATCGATTTGAACACCGCCCTCTGGATGGACGCCCAGACCATTCACTCCTCTTCCAAAAACCTACGACCACCTTCTCTTCGCCTCCTTCAGCAAGATCTCCACCGTATTCGTCTGCTACTACTTCACCACTTTCCAGCTATCTTCTGTGACACCGGATGCCGTCTCCCTGCTTCTCAACTATGTACTCTCCCCAAGTTTCCGGACATTCCTGTCAATTTCGTCATTTCTTCGTTTCAAAATGGACTCTCCGCACCATCCAAAGCTATCTACAGTATCTTCAACTCTTCGTCGAATTCTATATTAATCTCCTACTGGCACAAAAATCGTCACCTCGACCCCGAAACTACCATTCAATGGAAACAACTTTACAAACTGCCTTCCACGAAAAAAGAGGATGACGTCCAGTATAAGCTGCTTCACAACTTCCTCCCATCTCTCTCTGTACTTCATCATCTCAACCCGGACATCCCAGCCTCATGTGGATGGTGCGGAGAGCCGGGCACAATCCAGCATCTTTTCATCACCTGTCAAGCCATCCAACCGACCCTCACTCTGCTCCACCAGCTGCTCGAACGCCTTCTACCCTCTACACCAATGAACTTCGACCTCTACTGGGCGCTCATTCCGCACGCAAAGAGTCGCAGTAAGGAGGCAGTTCGACTGTCCAATTATCTCATCATCAGCTGCAAAAACACCATTTATTTTTTGTATCGCACTTGTCATTTCGTAGACCCTCTCACCATCTGGAAATACCGCATCAAATCAAAAATTCTTCTTGAGTTCTCCTTCTATAAATCTAGCACCAACATCCCTTTTTTTCTTCACAAATGGTCAATCAACAATTCAATCTTTGAATATAAAAATGGAAAAATGACGTGGTTGATATAATCGCCACTCATATCGGAGGTTTTCTCTCCCCAGAGTAGCTGCTCGAGTTTCTCGAGACATGGCTTTTTGCCTCTGCTCTGGGGAGAGGATTCCCTACCGCGAGGCCTCTTCCCGGGCTCGTTTCCGGGGGGTTGAGTTCCCCCTTGTTTTGAGCTTTGCTCTCTCCAGAACAGCTGCTCGAGCGATCGAGACATGGCGTAGCCTCTGTTCTGGGGAGGGAGTGTTTCGGACTTGGGCGCCTCCCCCGTTGTTTTGTGCCCGGGAACGGGCCTCCTTCTTTTCTCTCCACCCCTTCCTTGGTAGACGGATGGGGGTAGCTGTGTTACGTAACACAGCGTGGTGTGTTTTTTCACCGCCCTCACTCGTCCGTCATTCCCTGCCTGGGCCGTCACGTGCGGGTGCTCTGCGCCTGCACACTGAGGTTGGCGGCCCCGGCTTTTTCTCCGCCCACGTTTTGGGCACCCCCTCCCTTCCACCCCACCCCCTTCTGAATTTGGTTCATATGGTTATGTTCTTATGTATACAATCCTGATTAATTTCTTAAATCCAAAAGAATTGGAATTTTTGTTACTAATTAACTTGTTTACCAGTACTTTTTTGTTACAAATTAATTATTTACCACTTTTTTTTGTTACTTACTAATTAATCTGTTTACAAGTATTTGTTTTGTTACAATTTAATTTGTTCACAAGTATCAGTGTTATCATTTTGCATCCTTGGTTAAATATTGTTTTCTTTTTATTTTGTAAATATTGCATTATAGAAAATGAAATAAAGATGCTCTTTGAAAAGTCAAAAAAAAGTCTAAATTCTTTCTTTCTTTCTTTCTTTCTTTCTTTCTTTCTTTCTTTCTTTCTAAATTCTTTCTTTCTTCGGGCAAACGGTCACGTGACATCACATATCTGCTAATAACTGCCAAACGCCGTGGTCGATTTCAACCAGATTTGGACACAGTCTTCCTTGACCGGAGTCCTATCTTGGGTGACCGCCACGTAAGGCCAATGGTCTCCGACTGGTCACTACTGGTAATTTTCTTCAAAATTATAAAATGCTTCTTCTTCCACAGTCTTGACCCAATTAATGTCAAATGTGGTCAGTAACATCTTTGGACCAAGCTACATATGGGTTGTTCACAGAATTTGGCCATCGGCTACCTATGGTCAGTACGGGTCATTTTAGTAATCAAGGAAACGCTGTATTGGCCATTTCGCTAGTGCAGGACAATTGTTAGACTGTACAGTAAATCAAGGAAACGCTGTATTGGCCATTTCGCTAGTGCAGGACAATTGTTAGACTGTATAGTAATCAAGGAAACGATGTATTGGCCATTTCGCTAGTGCATGACATTTGCAAGACTGTACAGTAAATCAAGGAAACGATGTATTGGCCATTTCGCTAGTGCAGGACAATTGTTAGACTGTACAGTAAATCAAGGAAACGCTGTATTGGCCATTTCGGTAGTGCAGGACAATTGTTAGACTGTATAGTATTCAAGGAAACGATGTATTGGCCATTTCGCTAGCGCAGGACAATTGTTAGACTGTATAGTAATCAAGGAAACGATGTATTGGCCATTTCGCTAGTGCAGGTACAGTAATCAAGGAAAAGATGTATTGGCCATTTCGCTAGTGCAGGACAATTGCAATAGACTGTACAGTAAGTAATCAAGGAAACGATGTATTGGCTATTTCGGTAGTGCAGGACAATTGCAATAGACTGTACAGTAATCAAGGAAACGCTGTATTCCCGCTAGTGCAGGACAATTGTAATTAAATTTGGTCAAATTTGACCCATTTTTAATCTAATAGTGCATTGCAAAGGACGCCCTCTGCTGGTGGAAACTGATTTGCGATATGGTCTATGGATCAGCATCTTGATAATATTTCCAGTCAAAAAATTCCCCAACCTTTTGCAGTGTTCAAAGGTCATAAAAACCTTTCATAAAAGCTATTTCAGGCTGATATTCGTGCTTCGTGAAGCACATAAGCTCTAGTTTGAGTCTGTGTCCAATACCCCCGTTTCCATAATACTGCCTTGCAAACCCCTCGAATAGCCTGCTGGTTCATTATAGGCCTACAATGTACATACCGTACCCGGGTCGTATATTCATAAAATCACACTTAGTGAATTCCTGAAATTTCCACTGTTTTGGGGCAACTTATAAGCCCGGGTTTTAAGAGACCTCTGAGATCCAGTAAAAGTTGCCCTTATACATATTCCACATATCAAATGGCATCACATTTATTTTTGATTGATAGCAATTAAAACCACGTACAAAGACACACGATCGCGAAAATTTGCCCTTGTTTCCACTTTTATTTTTTCTCCAATCGGGTGCATTTCTTTTACAATCTCTGAGTTCATAAGCATCTTGTTTGAAACTCATGAGCAGAATCAGTATTAGCCTTGTCCAAATCTGTGAACGTAAGCTTGTCTTACGATGGTCGCTGGCAAAATCTAGGCCCGTATAACTACTACTTTTCAGGGAATGTTGCTGAAATCTGGGAAGAAAATTCATTACCAAATAATTTCTTCACCAATTTGTAGTGAAGGTGTCTACTAACACCTTAAACAGCTAGAATCCCCCCTTCCACAATTGTTTAGTTTTTCTGTTTATCATGGAGGTGTATGTGTCTACAACACCATCACAACTTGTTTTTCACAAAAAATCGACAGACTTTTGCTTAAAACGTAAAGCAGTGCCGACCCTCTTCACCCAAATTCTGAAACGCTCGAGGTCACTCGGCTTGTTTATCAACAGGGTGTTGACGTCATCCTGAGAAACATACAAAACGGTCTGTGCAGTATTGAATGGAAAATACACGAAGTGAATGTTTATCATGCCTATTTTGTCCTTGTAATTCAAAATACAAACGTGAAAAACACTTCATGTAATATGACAGCAATCTACTAATACCTGTTTTGTGAAAAAAACGATGAAATTGTGGCTCACAATGAAGCTCTTTTGAAGTAAATACTGGTGCATTGCGACGGGTGGTTTTGTCACGGAACGAACGGCATTCACAGCGGTCTGTGTACAGCATGGTACGGTCCCCTGCGGGCGTAGTTCCCACGTGTTTGAACATCGGCCGTACAAGTTATAGCATGAGCGACTCATTTTTCTCTCTCTTGGTAATAGAAAAGAAAATCTTTCTGCTCTTTTTTTTTCATAGTGTCTGGTAAAACATGCAACCACGCAGCTACTGGGCATATCTCTGGCTTTTTGGAACAACAAAATTCTTCAAAAAACACCATCTAAAAGAGACGGTTTTCTAAGTTTTTTGCGTGTAAACGTATGGAGCTAACTATCGTGTTGACTTCTCTTTCTCAGGATTGCGTCACGGGGTCACGCGCATATCATGAATACCTAATGAGCGTTTCAGAAATCGCGAAAATCTCATTTTCGAAAAGCGCACTTTTGCTTGCAATTTATCCACTTAAAACCGACAATTAAAAAATAATGAAAATCCACGTCGGCAAGAGGGATGTTTGGACTATCTAAAAAAGCCTAAATGCTGGATTTTCGTCAAGGGGGATTCTAGGAAACCACGTGACAGCTTCTAAACGTTTTACCTTAAAAATGCAGTACAGACAACAGTTATACCCAGCACGATATGTGGCAAAGGGACTCCCCCCTAACGCCCCTATACCTCAACACACTCTTCCCTTTTGTTAACGCACCCCTCCCCCCTAAAAACTGAAAGGAATTCTTTGGAAATTCCCTGGATGTTTGAGACACAATGGGGGAACAATGGTAGGGTTATACCCTCTGTCACATATCGTGCTGCATATGACAACAGCCGTTCACAAAGCGCCCATTTGTTTTGAATGGCGTGCGATTAAGCAGACGGCTGTTTTGTGTTTCATCTGGCGCAAATGCGGGCAGCGCTGTGATTGGATCCCGTGCGCAATTCTCCGGTACTGGGATAGTTAAAATAGTTATATTGTTGGATCATTTGATTAGGAAAACCTCGTCCCTGACATCGCTGTTGGTTAAAGGTCCTATATAAACATAAATATGCCGAAATGGCAGTTTGTTCATTCTTGTATGTCCATTCCTTTTACCACTTAGCATCCTAAAATTCATGCACAAAGGAACATTTTCCGTACATTGTGTCTGTTACATCATCGCAAATGACGGAAGGACAGTTATTGTTATGAGAGTGTATTGGCTGACCATTTTAAAAATATTTTGTCTAAAATAATATATAATACACTGTACGCAAACATTCGGATTTATGTAAAACACGAGCGTGAACCAGTAGCCATAGCTACGGACCAGTGACCCCGATGTGCTCGGACGTCATGACCCTCCCCCGAATTGTCTCCTGTTTTCCAACAATCTAGCATTTTCGACTCACTAGACGTTATTCCTGCTTGAGTAGAAAACCTTTGTACCAAGAGTAAACAAAAAAGTCAAAATTTTCCAAAAGCACGTGTACAACTTTTCCTTAAAGACCCAGGATTGCATGTGTCATTTGCAATGACCCAAATATTATTTCGTGGGTCGACAACAAAAACAAAACTTACTAAAAGTGTCGATAAGGGACTCCCCTACTGCTTTCACGGGTCACTAAACCCCCTCCCGCGTTCGTCTTCCAGATCGATCAGAGAAATTATAGTGTTGTGCCATCAGTTCGATTATATCAATGAACCTAAGACTTACCAGAGGCCCAATTTTATTCAAATCAGGGCGCCCTTGTCAAAATGTGTGTGCACACTGATTTAAATAAATTCGTCTTCAGTTGTAGTTTTTTATTTCACACCAGTCTATAACTTTTTTTAAACAACTTTGAGCACAAGGTCTGAAATTATGGTCAACTGCTGAATTATTTCCTACAAGCCTATATCTGAACTGACTTTCCACGGTTAGGATGAAGTGTAGCCTTCTCTTCGTGTGCCAGCTTTTCGGGTGACGTATCTAGGGGAAAACTATAAAAAAAAAAAAAAAGAACGAAAGAGAAAAGCACTGCTCGAGGGGCGCGGGGGGGAAGGGGGGGGGGGGGGCGGCGGGGGTGTTAACAGTGACAAATTGTGTTAAAACGGAACAAACAATTTAGTTTGACAACGATAATTACCAAGAACGTACAATCTGCAACGCAGAAGCTGTCACACAACGTGAACCTAAACGTGCTCGACTGAGAGTATGGAATTCTAAAACGGACAGGCAAACGTCGTACTTCAACTTTCAAACGTCGTGGTTCAACTTTTTAAACGTACATCAGTTTTCAAACGTCGTACTTCAATTTTCAATCGTTGTGGTTCAACTTTTCAAACGTCGTGGTTCAACTTTTCAAACGTCGTACATCAGTTTTCAAACGTCCTGGTTCACCTTTTTCAGCAGAATGGATCCACACATCGCGCGACGCGATTTAGCGCAGATCGACCGGTCGCGCCCAAAAGCCGCCCAACGCTACAAGAGTATGATTCCCAGACCCAGCGATTATCCAATTAATTCAGCGTGTCTGAGAAATGTTAGAGGAACCTGTCTATCTACGTTTATAACCGTATCCATTGGGTGAGGTCACAATTCTGTGTGCGTGTTAGGTGTTAATGTTAGTCATTAATCTCGACCTCTAACTGAACTTAGTGGTTAAGCCCGTACGTGTTAGTATTAGTGTTGAAATTCGAGCAAAACCCTATACCGACTGGACATTTCCAAAGATGCCGAGCCAACAGATCTGAAAAGTTGAACCACGACGTTTGAAAACTGATGTACGACGTTTAAAAACTGATGTACGACGTTTGAAAACTGATGTATGACGTTTGAAATGTTGAACCACGACGTTTCCCTGTCCGTTTTGGAATTCCATACGAGAGACTCGGCGTGAAACGAAGGACAATACCCAGTCGTCCTTTCTATACTTTATTATAGTATGCCAAGAATGCGCATTCATGCATGAGTGCATCATGCGCTCATCCATTACACAATACTACGACTATAGTAGCCTTTATTCGATCATTCTAACGAACAAAACTATATTTTCATGCTACTTCGCTTCGCTCATCCGCATAAAAAGTAGTTTGACTCTAAAGAATGACTCAAGTAACACCAGACATTCGATTCAGAGGTTTATTTGCAATATGGGAGGGCCGGGTACTCTCTTGAAAATGACACAAAACCAGTGAGGTTTGGGGAAATATTCCTCTTATTCTTTACCTCAAGAAAGGAGAAATCCGAAATAAAGCGTAGAAACCAAGCTCGTTGTCAGCAAGCAGCTATAGTTGTTGCGGGTTACACTCTTCGGTCAAGATGAATATAGTTGAGGTCTTGATTGCGTCAAATGGCGAGGTCAACAGTAACACAAAAAGGCAGTATAGGAGCATTAAATGTAGTTGTCAACTTCGGTATCTGTTGTGGTGCATAACGTAGCTGCTGTTCTTACCCGTTAGTCACTTTCCCTGAGATTGTGTTGTATTGACGAGACGGTTACAATCTCGAAAATTAGCACGTGATGATTTTTTGTTTTTGTAAACAGTGACAAATTGTGTTAAAACAGTACAAACAATTCAGTTTGACAACGATAATTATCAAGAACGTACAATCTGAAACGCAGAAGCTGTCACACAACGTAAACCTAAACGTGCTCGACTGAGAGACTCGGCGTGAAACGAAGGACAATATCCTGTCGTCCTTTATATACTTTATGATAGTATGCCAAGAATGCGCATTCATGCATGAGTGCATCATGCGCTCATCTATTACACAATACTACTATAATAGCCTTTATTCGATCATTCTAACATCAAACTATATTTCTTGGTACCAAATGAAAGCTGAAAAATAGCAATTTAACTTTATTTAATAAATTATTGTATGCAACTGTTAAGGTATTTTTGACATCCTGCTAAAACAACAATACAACATTCCAATGACATTTGTGTGAATTTGCTCCAGGATAGTTTAACCTGTACGTTAATTTATCCTGCATATTGAGCTTTTCACGAGACATTATTTTTAACCAAAACCAAATTACTATCAATGCTAGAATAGGGCGACAAATCGTGTGTAAAAAAGCTATATTAGGGCGACCTGCTCAATAGGGCGACATTTTGGTGTCGCCCTAATATTTTTGAGTTTAAAAATCATTTTTTTAGGTCAAAAACCATTTTTGTTAGGTCGAGAACCATTTTTATTGGGACTGGAGCTGTTTCTCTTTGGTCTGCAACCATCTCTGGAAGCTTCGGGTAAAAAAATAAGGTGTCATTTTGAGTGACTCTTGCCGAAATTTCGGTGGTCTCCGGTGAGAGTCTTCCCGAAATGTCGCCCTATTGCGGCATTCAGCGTTGTTTAAATGATAAGTGAAATAGTATGGGAAATTATGATATGCATAATATGCTTGCAGCTCCGAGTTAAGCCCAGTTAAGACCACAGTCGTTGCTAGAATGTAAAAATGTTGTTAATTGAAACACCATATGCTTACAATCATTACACTACAGTCATATGTGTAGATATACGAGTATAGGGCCTATTGTGTACGTACCTGACAACAGCTGTGCGTAATTAATAGGTCTTAATAGAACAATAAAACGCCTGTGAATGGAACTCTGCGGTTTGGCTCAGAATTGGCCCAGTCGGGCAATGCCAATGTGGGTATATTAGCTATCAGTGTAAAAACGCTTAAACAATACTTGATGAACCTTCGATACGCAAACAAATTTTGAAGAATTCTTTGTTGTTTTCCTTTCGTATAGTACTTGTTTGAAGCAACCGGTCGGGTATAGGTACTGCAGCTAGTATAAATGTAGTTCGGTGATAGAAAGAGTGCTGTGGTGGGTGCACGTACCGTGACGCGCATATTAACGGTTGCTTGTTACTCGCTAGATTAATTCCTTGACCTTATGACCCAGAAGATCTGGTAAATCGGATTCGTCTAACTTCTGATCACGTACTGACCACGTGTACCTATAGCCTGTACACGCGTGCATATGTGGGTGATTGCTGTGATCGTTGAGGAATAATAAATACATACTAAAATTTGTAGTTTGTGTTCAGTTAAATCTTGATAAAGGAAATACTGTACTCAAAAGTTTCAGTCGGTACTTTGAAGTACGCCGTTCATTGTTATAGAATGACAACGTATTATGAAAGCTTTACTAAATTTGTACTCAATACACTCGGCAACGCTGTGGTCTCTGGTGACTGAGCGTGCGATTCTCAAAATAATGTTTCTGTATCGGAGTCGGTTTTACAAAAAATCGTGCAGAAACAGTATAGATAATGTTTTTTGTATTGCTCTTGCTGGGGACGGTTTAGGAGTGCAGCTAGGCCATGGAGACACTCCCTGGCTACCGCTAGTAGTCCGCTGGTGGTTTAGAAGTGGAATATCACTGGTAGTTCGCCGCTGGCCACCACTAGTGGTCCGCTGGCATTTTAAGAGCGGCAGGCCGTTGGTGGTTTCGCGATGGCTACCACTAGTGGTCCGCTGGTGGTTTAGGAGCGGCAGGCCACTGGTGGTTTCGCGATGGCTTCCGCTAGTTGACCGCTGGCGGTTTAGCAGTGGCAGACCACTGGCGGTTTGCCGCCAGCTACCGCTAGTAGTCTACTGGCGGTTTAAGAGCGACAGGCCGTTGGTGGTTTCGCGATGGCTACCACTAGTGGTCCGCTGGTGGTTTAGGAGCGGCAAGTCACTGGCGGTTTGCCGCTGGCTACCGCCAGTGGTCCACTAGCGGTTTAGGAGCGGAAAAACACTGGTGGTTCGCCGATGGCTACCGTTAGTGGTCCACTGGCGGTTTAGGAGCGGCAGGCCACTGGTGGTTTCGCGATGGCTACCGTTAGTAGTCCACTGGCGGTTTAGGAGCGGCAGGCCACTGACCGCTGGTGGTCCGCTGGAGGTTTAGGAGCGGCAGACCACTGGTGGTTTCGCGATGGCTACCGTTAGTGGTCCACTGGCGGTTAAGGAGCGGCAAACCACTGGTGGTTCTCCGATGGCTACCGCTATGTGGTCCGGTGGCGATTTAGGAGCGGCAGACCACTGGTAGTTTGCCGCTGGATACCGCCAGTGATCCGCTGGTGGCTCGGGAGCGGTAAAACGCTGTTCCCATGCCACTTGCAAGTCACCGGGGTACAATGGCGGCCGGCGCGTGGCTTCAATTCTCGTATAGCCAACTGCTATTGCATACTTCATCCAGTGTATATCGATGCGTGCACCACCCGCAGAAGCCCGATTTGCCAGGTAGTCTGGTGCTTCACTTTCTTATACGTGAGCGCCATAGCGCAGAGGCGCTATGGACTCTAGGATTTATGCAAATCTATCACGCAACTGGCTTATTTGTTTCCCCCTTTTTGGTGGAGATGGTAAAATATAGTCTGATGGGGCTAGGCATTTTAAATGAGCCCAGTTTTTTGCTAATTGTTTTGTATACAAATTTTGAGTGCAAATTTTCTGACCCTTTACTTCAGGGCCCCAAATTTTCTGACCTTTTAGGGGTCAGAAAATTTGACTGGCAACCTTGTTGGACCCACCCTCCCCCCCCCCCCCCCCCCCCACCCCCACTAGATACCAGCAAATTTTCTGACCGGTACCCCCTGTTTTGAATCATTATTAGCACAACGACTTTATTGCCCAATAAGGAGCGTGTCCAGATTTTGTTAACCCCATGGATGTTGAGATTTTGATATCATTTATCATAGTTTTCGCATTAGGAAATTTCCCGCTCTCAAATAATCTGTATATTTTCCAGGATATCGTAAAAAAACTAATTTATCCATAAAGTTGTGAAGTGATTATACCCACCTTTTTGCTTCCACATCCAAATTAGAGAGTGGAAATTTCTTGTTTTCCTCCCATGGGTATAGACCTTATGCATGGCGGCCATGACAGAGGGCAGGTTTTCATATTCAAATTCTTCGGACCCCCAAATTTTCTGACCTTTTAGGGGGTCAGAAAACTTGACTGGCAACCTTGTTGGACCCACCCCCCCCCCCCCCCCCCCACGCACTGTGACAATTTGACTGCCCTGTATCATGGCCGCCGTGCATAAGGTCTATTGGGGAGCTATTTATTAGGTTAGAACAAAATTAATTTGCTAAAAAAAAATTGAACTAGCTCCTTTAATAAGTTCATGATATTTTGTTGTTTCCAGTTCTTGTCTTGGCTGGCGCACCTTAGCAGCACATTGAACCCGTTCTGCTACGCCGCCTGCATTCCGCGCTTTAAGGACGCCTTCTTGCGGATTCTGCGTTTGAAGAAGAGCACTCCTTCCGCGGCAACTAGTTTGTGATCATCAGTAGAAATTCACAGAGAAGGCCTATATATCTTCCCAAAAAACTATCCATGGGTATGGGAAGAAAGCAGGAAATTTAAAATTTACATAGGCCTAACCGGATAAATTAGATTACTAAACTTTGGTGGGAATTTGACGATATCCCAGGAAATATAGGCCTACGGAATAAGAAATGATATGGTATCGGACCACCCTTGAGAGAAATTAAAAGGGCGTCAAAAACGTGATCTGGTCACGCTCCTTTTAGTTTTCTCAAAAATAGTCTGACAGATGTCAACACCCTAACTCCCCATTAGTCCCCAAGAAATAAAACAGAGAGAAACACGGTCACACATTTCCTAAAATGACCTTATACAGACTAATGCTTGCTTTTTTTGTGTTGATATGACCTAAAAACAACATGGACTTTAATTTGTCCGCGGTATTATTCCCAGAAACCGAGTACTACCATGTGTCTGGCGCACCCTCGCAGCGCCTATGGCCGATTGGTCGCGTCACGTCAGCATCATCATTATTCTACGTGATGCACATCAGTAACTCACTGTGCAGGGTTCCCGTCGGCCGTCTGAACATCATGATGCATCTAAACTACGTGCATAAAATATTAGGTCACACCTTGCTTAGAAACATATAATAAGGCCTTTGATGTGGTGCAGGCAACTTCTACTTAGGCTATTTCTATCATCGGGATGGCGCGCACGGCGATTATTATTGTTGGATGCGATATGCATGGATGGTACTATCGAAGGGACTACTAAAGTGTGACGTCAGTTGCCACGGTAATTGGGTCCAAACATTCGCTGGTAATCTGAAACGTCCATTGGTATAGCGCAGTGAAACAGTTTTACTGGTTTTAGTGCAGACCCAAAAACCATGGCAACACACAAAGGGTGACGTTTTCACTTTAGTAGTCTATGGCAGTGCTGAGTAGGCCCTAATTTTGGAGCCGGAAGAAAATTTTCCCATTTTTTTTTCTCTTAAAAAGGGTTTTTGCGGGTTTTTCGCCCTTCCCGCCCTTTCCGTAATTAGCGTAAATTTCATTGTCACGTGCATGTATAATATTTCTTGTGACGTTGTTCTTCTGTAACCATTAGTTTTGTCAAATTGTGCGAGTGTTGATGTTTTGTGAATTTTTGATGTTGTAGTTGTATCTTATTCCAGTTTGTTTGTGATTGTGAAGTTGTTTAATTTAATATATTTGTTTTATGAGTGTTTGCAGTGCCCCAATGGAAACCAGTTTTTGTAAACTGTTTGGGCACACCCTGGGTAAATAAATTGAATAAATAAGTGTGACGTGTTGCCATGGCAATAGACTACTAAAGTGAAAACGTCACCCTTTGTGTGTTGCCATGGTTTTGGGGTCTACACTAAAACCAGTGAACTGTTTCCCTGCGCTATACCAATAGACGTTTCAGATTACCAGCGAATGTTTAGACCCAAAAACCATGGCAACCGACGTCACACTTTAGTAGTATTGGCTCTAAACATCATGGCCGTCGGAAAAAGTACCATTGCAAAAGCACATGGACACGGTTCAGTGATTTTCAGGTAAAAGATAATGTCCGAGGACGCGCCATTTGTGACTGAGAATGGCCCGAGGGCGAAGCCTGCGGGCCATTCTCAGTCACGAATGGAGCGGTACTGAGTGGCATTATCCGACTTGACCTACAAACAGCCTAGCCTATTGTTCTTGGCACTCCATTATTTTGCACGAACGGTGCATAAGCATTCTTGTGCCTTTCTATCAAAGCATTACGTAAGGTTACGGGAATACACTGAAGTCGGGCAACAAAAGAACGAAGAAACCCGCATTCCACACCGGATCACAATGTGCGCTGTTTGTTACATTCACGGGGCATGGTAAAGCATATAGTACAACAGATAACAAATGCAATCATTCATTTAAAGCTCTCACTGTTGAACCTGCTGTTGGATTATGTGGACAAGCAAGATAATTTTTACTATCCACTGGACGTTAACATGGATCTCTGGAATATTGCCTTTGTGGTTTGTTTTCCGAAGGAGCAAAGTAGGAAATAATACTGTGCATGTGGTGCCTACAGACGTCGCACGGGTTGAGTTCTGTGGAAAGTTGCTTCATGTCAATCCTACGCAACAGCTGAGCGTTTGAAATTACATCTTCACAACGTTTTTGTAGAATTTTTCCAAAATTAAACTGACACTCACACTTTCAATTACTAGGATCATCGTTGGAGAGCGAAGAAAGCCACCACAACGGTATGATTATTAGACTATCTGGAATGATTTTAATTTAGTACCTGCACTATACGGGACGCAACTTTACCGGAAGTGAAAACAAACGCGCTCGAGGTCACAGAACCGGAACTACCGATAAAGTTGCGTCCCCCTATTTGTTTTCTTGTTCCAGCTATTTATCCACCAAAATGTGAAATTGACGAGAAATCATTATTTTAGTGAGAAAAAAACGTTAATACATGGATCAGGAAAAACTTTTTTTAGAACATGGTTAAGGTGCAGGTATTAAAGTAAATTTTGTCCACTGTAATTTTTGTCCACTGTAATTTTTTTCTAAAGTCTTATGTTTTGTACACAAGGTGTGAAGCCATGTCAATATTGGTCTTACTCACGAGTCGGCCATCTTTAATCCAGAGCGAGGCGAACCCTGTATAGGCAGAAATATCTTGGTAGATTAGCAAAATATCATGTGGACAAAAAAAACTGATTGAAAAGTTCCCGGAAATGACCACACCCTTCTAAATGACCACGCCCCATTTTCTCAGAAGTGCTATTTCCGACAAAGCCAAACTACTGAACTCAACTGATATAAGTTAATTTGACCCCAAGGAATAACTTGGGATTTGTATCAAAATCGCCACCTTGGGAGAAGTACCCAAAAATGACCACGCCCTTTTACAAATTATGACGCACTTTATTTAAAGTGCTAATTCCGATGTCGCTGTATCTACTGAGCTCGACTGATACAAGCTAATTTGACCCCGAGGAACAACTTGGGATTTGAGCCAAATTCACTAGCCGGGAGAAGTACCCCAAAATGACCACACCTTGTTAAATGACCACGCCCCTTATCAGAAATGCTACTTCCATCATAGATGTACTGCTGAACTCTACTGATACAAGCTAATTTAACTCTAATTTAACAACGTGGGATGTGTGACAAATTAGCTATCGGGAGAACTACCCGAAAATGACCACGCTCTTTTAATTGACCACACCCCCTTCTTATCAAAAATGTACTTCCGACATAGTTGTATTTTCTGGGTTGCTCAACATTTTCAGAATGGTCATAATGTTTAGGGGGTCATAAGAGTTTGAAATTACTATTTTGATAGAAATTACATCTCTACCGTGTATTAGAGGGCAAAGAGGGATCTTTGCTTTGGAGAGAAATATACCAGTATTTGATGGCAGAGCAAAATTTACTCCTGACTTTGTGTAGCAATCTGATGATGGTATAATTGTTTCTTTTTAGGGTGAGGTCGCTCTCACTGCTCCTTGTGCTTCACCTTCTTCAAAGTACATGTAGTTAAATGGTAACAATTACTCAAAAGAAAAAAATCTACTGACTAGCTTGGTGCACATTATTTTACAATCTAGTTATTCGTGTTAAATACTGCTGATATAGAGGGTGCATTGCCTACCCCACCCCTCAAAAATATGCTATGTCATTTACACCCAACCGAAGTCATAACAACGTCCATTTCAAACTCTCACACGGTTTACTCCTGTGTGACTGCACTATAGAACAAGAAATAGACATATGTACAATATAAGCCTGGAACGTTTACGTTAATAAATATTTGGCAATTCCTATAGAGGTACAAGTAGTAAGGGGTAGTGTCTATGGTAATGGTAAAATTTTTGGAATGTTTTCTCTGATTTCAAAATATACATATATATTCGAAACTCTGCTATGATCCCCTGAACACCATGGCCATTCTGAAAATTTTGAGCAACCCAGATACCCAGCTGTAACAGTTCTGAAGATGTATATCTGAAGTAGCACTTCTGATGAAAAAAGGAGTGTGGTCATTTAAAAGGGCGTGATCATTTCCGGACATTTCTCCCCTCGTAGTGAATTAGGCGAAAATCACAAGTTGCTTCTCGGGGTCAAATAAGATTATATCAGTTGAGTTCAGTAGTGCAGCTATGTCGGAATGAGCACTTCTGATGGAAAAAGAGGTGTGGTTATTTAAAAGGGCGTGGTGATTTCCCAGCGAATATGGCACACATCCCAAATAAGATTATATCAGTTGAGTTCAGTAGTGCAGCTATGTCGGAATAAGCACTTCTGATGGAAAAAGAAGTGTGGTAATTTAAAAGGGTGTGATGATTTCCCAGCGAATATGGCACACATCCCAAGTTGTTCCTTGGGGTCAAATGAGCTTACATCAGTTGCGTTCAGTAGATACAACTATGTCCAAAGTAATGCGCTTCTGACGGAAAAAAGGGGAGTGGCCACCTTTAAAATGGCGTGGTCATTTTGGGGTACTTTGTCCCCAGGTAGCGATTTTGGCATACATCCAATTGTTCCTCGAACGTCAACGCGAAATTAGGTCATATGACGAAGAGGCCCTATAAGATGGGCTCGAATATTAGTCACAGCAACAAAGTTATCTCTCCACGAAAGTCATTTCGGGGATTTCTCCCCGCATTAGCTTATAAGTTGAGTTTAGTAGTACATCTATGATGGAAGTAGCATTTCTAATAAGAAGGGGTGTGGTCATTTAACAAGGTGTGGTCATTTTCGGGTACTTCTCCCGGCTAGCGAATTTGGCACAAATCCCAAGTTGTTCCTCGGGGTCAAATTAGCTTGTATCAGTCGAGTTCAGTAGATACCGCGATGTCGGAAATAGCACTTTAAATAAGGAGCGTGGCCATCTTTAAAAGGGCGTGGTCATTTTCGGGTATTTCGTCCCGGATAGCGAATTTGGCACACATCCTACGTTATTCCTTGGGGTCAAATTAGCCTAGATCAGTTGAGAAATCCTCTCCTAAATAAAGTGCATACAAAACTGTCACAGGTCCTCGACTAAAAGCAAATCTTGCGTCAAATCTGACGTCGTACATTTCGCGGCGAACATTCGTGCATGTTTAAACTCGTGGAAGTTTATAGCTTGTCGATATTTGCGGCGGAAAAACTCCCATTGACGTCCAATTCGTATTTGCGTTAGCTTTCGCATAAAGTATAATCAGGCCTCCACCTCAACACGATAAATTAATTGCTGCCATGTGTAGCCATTTTGTGACCAGCAGGCAGGAGGAGCGCCTGACTGTCGGGGGAAAATAAGTGTGATTTTCATGCATGCTTAATAAATACCGGACAATAAAAAAGCCAGGTTGCAATTTTAATGTAAAATCTGTATTATTGTTTTATTGAATCTAAATTGTCATTGCACATTGATATGTTGTTTAGTTTACTAGGCATGTTTTATAGTTATAACTGTTTAATTTTAGATCGGGCAACATATTATCAAGTCGTCTGATAGAACAGCAAATAAAACTTTACAAATGCTATAAACTACACATAAATTGCCAGTTTTATTGACCGAAGACTATTTTTAATCAACATTTTTTCTATGAAGAAAGTAGCTTGTCTTGGCCACCGTAGGTCTATATAGTTTTCAGCCCAACTGTACTTCCGTGCACATCTGAACGCGCACGATGCAAAACTTCGCTTGTACAGCAGAAACTAGATGAGCTTGAGCCTGTAAGATCGTCGTGATACAAGATGAGACTTTACTGAAAAGAAATATAATGTAAAAGTATAAATACATTAATTTGTTTTCCGACATTTTCAGGAGAAACTCTTAAGTGCGTCATTATACCTTCCTCGTGGATACATGCACTATGTTTGGAAAAATTCGTATTTTTGTAAGCAGGCCTGTGTTAAAATTCAATCAACTCGACCTTTGTTATAGGTATACACGGTGTGTTTCACCGTTCTATCGCTCCATTATACATGAATGGAGCGCTGGAAAAATACCCTTTCATCTCGGGACGCATTGTCTTCATCGCTCCATTCGTGCAACATAATGGAGCGATAATACAATAGGCTGACGTCACTGTTGGAGGTTAATGTAGAGCAATTGTCTATAGGCAACGAACAAAAGACGTATTTACCTCGGCAGTCTATTCTGTCAACTGCATGTAAGTTTGATTGTCAGTAGAATGTCGCAAGTAACATGTACATGTAAGTGTGACGTCCGTTAAAGTGGAATTGCCCTTAGGGCGGGTTCACACTGCACTATTGTTATTTTTTTGATTGATTGATTGATTGATTTTATTAAATTACACTTCGTGGCCCACAGGCCAAATTACATGTAATTTACAAAATTAAAATACATACTGGTACTTAAATATTCACATAAAATAAATAATACACATCAACATTACTACACAGAGAATGTAAGAAAAAGTCATCTAAAATTAAAATAAAATAATTCATATTTACTTATTTAATAAACTAATAAAATACGGGATTGGACTATTCTTAAACCGAGTTGTTCTTGTGCGGATTTGAGTTATTTGGCAAGAATTGCGGAGCTGTTTACCGTGGCATTCAAGTCTAGTTGGAGGAATGAGGTGCTTCGTTCTCTCCGATTTGGACAACCCCTGGGCAAATGAGTGACAATGCTCAAGTCTTCTCATAGACAAACTGTCAATATTACACGTTTCCAAAGCTTCACTATAGGTTGAATAAGACCGCCCCAAAATAGTTTTACATACTCGTTTCTGGACTCGTTCAATATTACATTGCTTATTGTTATCCGTCAGACGTACGTTACATCCGTTGTCTGTCCGTCCGTCGTTTAGCCACACGTCAAAACGGATGAGTAGAATTTGTTCCAGGGGCCGTATTCATAAAATACACTTATGGGCGATTTGGCTAAGGGATTCCCTTAACTGTGGGACATTTGTTTTTGCTTGATAGAGCCCTCCGTAGGGAGAGGGTTTTTAGAGATAGGTTAAATCCTCTTTACAGCAAGTTTGTATGTATTTTCTTCTACAGCTTTAGTTATTTGTTATTAAATCCTGCCAGTCATATGTTGCTATTATATCAAGAGCTATCCACTAGATTTGTCATAGCACATGTGTTACAACCCTTAACATGAGAAAGGAATGTTCATTTTTGGATGTTCCGCCTTTTTTCACCATTCAGAAATATTGCATTGTATGCTAGTGCATGTTAAAGAGGAAGAATCCCCCTAGACGAAAATCCAGCATTTAGGCTTTTTTCGATAGTCCAAACATCCTTCTTGCCGACGTGGATTTTTATTATTTTTTAATTGTCGGTTTTAAGTGGATAAGTTGCAAGCAAAAGTGCGCTTTTCGAAAATGAGATTTTCGCGATTTCTGAAACGTTCATTAGGTATTCATGATATGCGCGTGACCCCGTGACGCAATCCTGAGAAAGAAAAGTCAACACGATTGTTAGCTCCATACGTTTACACGCAAAAAACTTGGAAAACCGTCTCTGTTAGATGGTGTTTTTTGAAGAATTGTTTTGGTCCAAAAAGCCAGAGATATGCCCAGTAGTTGCGTGGTTGTATGTTTTACCAGACATCATGAAAAAAAAGAGCAGAAGCTAAGATTCTTTTTTATTACGAAGAGAGAGAAAAATGAGTCGCTCATTCTAACTTGTACCGGCCGATGTGCATATACCGTGTGCCAATTTCAAACACGTGGGAACTACGGCGCGGCCCGCAGGCACCATTCCCACTGCTGTACACGGACCGCTGTTCGTTCCGTGACAAACACCGGTCGCAATGCACTAGTGTTTCCTTCAAAAGACTCGACTTCATTGTGAGCCACAATTTTACGATTTTTTTCACCAAAAAAGGTAATAGTAGATTATTGTCGTTTTACATCAGGTGTTTTCACGTTTGTATTTTGAATTACAAGGACAGAACAGGCATGATGAACATACACTTCGTATATTTTCCATTCAATACTGCACAGGCCGTTTTGTGTGTTTCTCAGGATGACGTATCGCCCCTGTTTGTAAACAAACCAAGTGACCTCGAGCGTTTCAGAATTTCGGGTGAGGAGGGTCGGAACTGAATTGCGTTTTAAACAAATACTGTCGGTTTTTGGCGGAAAACACGTTGTAATCGCGTTGTAGAAACATAAACCTCCATGATAAACAGGAAAACTAAAAAAATGTGGATGGGGGGATTCTAGCTGTTTAATAGATTCACTCGACGACTAGTTTTTGAGTACAAAATGAGGTTAACGATCGAGATGTCAAATTGTAGTCAATGTTTTTCGTAGTAAGCTTGCAAATGTCAAACAGGCCAGCGGGTTTAGTTGTAACAAAATGAGGGGGCTAGTTGGAACATGTTTCATTGACCACATAAAACAGGCCGCCTGTTTATAGTTGCCAGTTTTTTTACGGTCCCGAAGGTGGCAACTATATACAATTTTCACTGCATTATGAGCAGTTGTTAATGACTCCCCTGTACCCCAAAGGGTTAATTAATTAGCGCCCCAATTTACAGCTTAAGTGTCTCCCTTGCTAATTAAGGTGATTACAGAAGTTATAGTAGTTTTTAAATGACAACATACCATGTTTCAACTTACCCCATATAGGTGGGGTTAAAGTCGGAACAGCTGACCTGGTAATTGTTAAAGGTGGATTATCCGAAAAACCGACGAGTCGTAACATTTTATAAGCCCCATTTGTAGCCCAGCTAATTATGTATGCTTAAAGTGGTACAGTTGTTTTTTCTTTAAATCAATATGATTCTACATACACCCTAGGGAGCTAGGGTTAATAAATTCTGTTAGTTTTTTACAGACGATTTTGTGAAAAATGTTCCAACTAGCCCCACTCTCCCCTACTTTGTACATATATAGGGTATTATGTTTTTTGGTTTTGGGGGCTAAACATTAATCATGCACACAAAAGTTTTTTTTTACTGGACCATGACTGGACATTTATTGTTTATTGCATTTTATTAAATATTTCCCCTTATTTACAAAAACAGCAAGATAATGTCATGACAATCACAATTACACAAAACGACTAGACAAATTTTGTTGGCACCCCGGATCGAAGGATTCCCCCAAAAAGGCCCAAACTGTTAGCAAGATACAACATTAAGATAATTTAAAATTAAAATGTGAATAAATATCTTCGACATTAAACTTGCAATTATAGTCCAAATGCTAGTATTTTTGTGAATAGATATTCCGGAGTGAATACAAGTGCAAACATTTAAAATCCATTTACTTATAAAAAAAGAAACAAATCTGCAACTAGAACATTAAAAATTACAATTGATTTTACATGAACAGTAACTGAAAATGTTAGCACAGACGTTATGTAAACAATCTGTATCATATCAAATCTCTATATAAAAAAAGAAATCTAAAATTTGTGTCTGCATTAAATTGCAGTCATGGGGAGAGCCAGAGTTGTCTTAATTTTACTTTGAATGAGTTCAAATGAAGGCAGGAGTATTAGTATCATCAACCGGTAGAGGTCTCAGGTTCGAAACCCGATAAGGCCCATATGGTTTTCCTCTCATCACAAGTTTGACAAACTGGTACGTATACGGTATCCGTATCCCATAATCTAGAAAATCTGACAAAATAGCGGTCTGAGTGCAGGAGGAGTGAATAAATTTAACCTTGTCCAGAATATTTTTAAAATATCAATAAATAAAACCAAATTATATTTTGTAATACATTTTGTATACAAGGTCTGGGCTAAGAATTTACAAGCCATGTATTATTATGGTGAACACAATTACATTATTTCTCTCTGGCTTTGATATCATTTAGTACTGTAACTTGGACGTTGGAGTTCGTCTCCGAGAAAACTGAGTCGTGATACTCGTGAAGCCATGTGATGAAGGACAGCAGAGCACAGAACAATCCTTAAATGTCTGACCTCTAGGCATCTTAAAAGGACCACATTCTCTTGCATTACCTTGTAATGAGGAACTTTGTGATCAAAGAGAAACGTGTGATGCCTATAAATTGACTATATGAAATGACTGACAACATTAATCATGTTGGCGTTAACACAAGCCAACATGTTTATAAAAAAGTTTTAATAATTCAACATTTAAGCAGTCATAAAAATGCAAACATTTCCTTTGAGATGGCATGTTTTTGGCACTGAAAGGATAATTGACAGGGTTGAGACAGAACATGTTAAAATTTTAATATTTTGTAAAACTGATGTAGCCAAAAGATTGTGTTGTTTCAAGTTACATGTAGCAATGTCAGAGGCGGATCCAGGAATTTTTCAAGAAGGGGGTTTTGCCACCAGGGAGGTGTTTTGCCCATCAGATTTTTATGTCAGCTTGTTTCGGACAGGCGGACACACAAAAAATGAATTACATTATATGTTTTGGTGTCGGAGCAGGGAGGGGTTTTGACCCCCAAAACCCACCCCTGGATCCGCGCCTGAGCAAATACTGTCTTGCATACTCATCAGGTATGATGACAAAGAATAATGTCAAGGCCCTTGAATGTTGGGGAACTGGAGCAGTGGGAACTGTTTTGTAGCTACAATTACATTGATGACAATGATGCAAGACAATAACATGTGTATGTAAGTACCTCGTCATGGTTCGTTATACCTAAGTTATATTATATGCTTATTTTCTCCAACTAGTTACTGCACAGGTACAGGTCCATGGTCGAACATCATGTTTGGATGTAGGGATCCAGGCAGACCCCAGCCCCATGTATTCTACTGAGGCTAGATTTGCCATGGCGATCACTGTGGTAGTTTGAGGGGTAACATGCTCAAAGTATAAAAGACTGTCTTTGGAATGTGTCAACACTCATTTGCTCTTCATTTCTTGATACAGTTAAAAACCTTGATAATAATACGAGCAATCCACTTATAACAATGACAATTTTATTTCTTAATCATCTGTTCTTTATTGTTTTCATTTCTTAGGTTCCTGTTATAACAGGTTAATGTACAAAGACCAAATAAGGACCTCTTATTAACAAAGTCTGACTGTATTGACTTACTATATGCATACATGTAAATTGCTAGTGTAAGTGCACTAGCATGGCTATCGTAGTCATATAGTGAGCTGGTTTTTGAAAGTAGAAGAGAGGGACACAAACGATTTTTGGTGTAGGTAATCACATTGACACTACGCACCATGCAAGAGCAAGGATGTATAGTTATAAAACCTGCCCCAAACATGGCCACTGTTGCAAAGGGTATATACCCCTTCTATGTTTTTTTCTTCTCTCATTTCATGCTTGGTTATTTTATTTTCATGATGATTAGGCACCATACCACGCATATAGTGCAACCGAGGGATGCTCCACATAACTAGGTGGAGATGAGACACAATTTTAAATGACAAAATCCTCATCCAGGGTCAAACATTAAGTGAAAAAATACCCACCGGGGGGAGCAAGACATCACTTTTTGCTCCCAAATGCACTGAAAATTTGATTTTTGTATTTTAAAATCCCCAGTCACGGTTAAGCAACAGTGCAGACAAAATAATTGGGGTTGAGGTAGGTGTAAGGAGTCAGGACTGTCCTCTGGTTGGCTGGCAAGCACTTAATCGGTAAAATTAATGAGTTTTATTCTCTGCAGGTCTGATAAAAAAAAGGAATTCATTATTTCTTCTTAAGATGATTACAAAGCACCAGTACAGCAGTAGGCTAAGTGCAACTCTAATGGGGAAAACATTTGAGGGGGAACATATGAAGATTTTACTAGGAAAAACTTATAATTCTTCACTTATGCCTATGTTTTTATGTTGATCTAAAGTTCAATTATTCTGGACTATCTCTGGCCCTCCCAGCCCGAATTTAATGTGCACGGGTACCTAGCGTAGGCCTCGATCGCCACGTTGTTTTATATCATTCATGGTCGCACACACCCGCGCGCGCCTTGATCCTTGAAACCATATGTTTCCTCCATTTATCTTCCCTCGTAAAAACCTTGGTGAATCAAATAAATATAATCGTTATTGTTTGGTTTCTAATTCTGCCTCTCGGCACACCCCCAAAACGCGACAATTTAACTCAAAAACTAAGAAAGATGATGTTCATCGCTTTAATCGCCATATAAACATGTGCACGTATATTAACTCAAATCTCTTCCGCCTATCACGTCCGTTATGCGCATGCGTGCATAAATTATAATTTATTAGTGTAAGGGTCTATTGCATGCGCCTGTAGACTAGATTGGTTCCCGATCCCTATAGATTGGTTCGCTCTTTGCGAAAATATAGGGATTGGTAAAGGCAGCCATGACGGGCAGAAATCTGCCCGTCACGTGGTTATTATTATTTTTCTTTTTTTAGTAAGTGCGCAGATTTTGCATTGACATTTGTAACTTGGCCGTGCGTGTCGAACATATCCAATGATGTAAATAAAGTACATTGCCTAAAGCAAAGGGCTTGGCCAATTTTTAAATATAAAAAACACAATGCGCACGCGCAAAGACGACCAATTACAGATCAAGATGAAGCGCCCTTTACCTGTCCTTATATTCTCCTGTGTGGAATATGTGGACGGGAACCAGTCTACCTATAGACCTGCAGCCGATTTCACGAAACTT
This sequence comes from Henricia sp. BOLD:AAB3569, assembly GCA_037783545.1. NCBI lineage: Eukaryota > Metazoa > Echinodermata > Asteroidea > Spinulosida > Echinasteridae > Henricia > Henricia sp. BOLD:AAB3569. The sequence continues at coordinate 685,320 of JBBELK010000936.1, forward strand.
ACGCAGTTGCGTAAGCCCACTTGCGCAACGTTTTATTGCGTAAGTCGCGCAACAATTTAGCGATGATAACACGCAAGCTATGGGGCTTGCGCCATTTTTCAAATGTTGCGCAGGCTGCGCACTCTTTCGTGAAATAATCGACTGCTGAAACGTAATGACGTCACGCAATGTTTACCGCGGTGCGTTATGGGTGAAAAGTGGGGACGAAATCTCTAGTTTGCGTGCGTTGTATGCATAGCGCCTAGCGTATTATAGTCTAATCAATTTATGACCTGACCTATAACTAATTGCAATAGAAATCATTCTAACATGACTCTAGGCCGCAATATTCAATAAACAACATATTAAAAATCGAATTGTTTCTTTTGAGTGGAAAGGTGTTTTTGAAGCAGTTTTTTAAGACAAACATTAAGAATTAAAATTTAGTCTGGTAACGTTCCTCAGTCTATATGTTTCGTAATAGTGGATGCGTAGTAATACGACCACTTGCGAGCAGACGACGACGTCTTAGAAACTAGTCTGGTAACGTACTCCAACCTACATGTTTCGCGATGGTAAGTGCATGGTAATCACCACCACTTGCGAGCAGACGGCAGTGTCCAAATCAGGTGCTCGCTTTAAAAAAAATTGGGATTTATTTTTATAATAAGCACATTTCCCAGACGGCAAACTTACGTTAGCCCAACGTTGGATCAACGTCAGTAATTGATAAAGAAACGTTGGACCAACGTTAGAAAATGTGGTAGCACTTCCGAATAACGTTGGCACAACGTTGTTTATAAGTTGGCGTTAACGTTGGACAAACGTCATATCGCTCAATTCCCAACCTTATTTCCACGTCAATTCAATGCTGGCTCAACGGCAGACGTAAATTATTGACGTCTTATACCCTGTTTACACCGAAATCCCGAGGGACTTAAGAGTGATTTACGAACAAAAATTTCTCAAAATAGCATTTCCTCAGGAGTTGGTCGGCAAGATCTTAAGTTATATGTTACTTGTCAGAAGGTCGTAAGTTAGTCCTGAACACTCGCAATAACTCGGGGGAAATCGCCGTCGTTCGGCACAAGTTCCCCGACCGTATGGAACGGTTCAAAACGGTCGGGAAACTTTCTCGGTCGCCCCCTTGACAACATTTTCATGACCACTCACGAGTCCAAGAAATACAAAATTTTACAACTCGTAAGTCGACCCTAACTTGGTCGTGCTTCGGTGTAAAGTACATAGCATTATTTACGTCTTATTAACGTCTTTGTGGGGTCGTATGCAAAGCCAAAAGACGTCTTTTCCTGACGCCCCATACATTACTCATACATATTCATCGATACTCGTACATTACTCATACACTACTTATACAGTACTCATACATTATCTTTATGCGCGACTTCTATTTATGCTCCACAAAAACCTGCACCCTGTAATTTATTTATTTATTTATTTTGGCTAAAATTGACAAAAAACATAGCTCAACAACACAAATATACAAACAAAAGTACAATTACTACATAAAAACAAGCCAAGGATAACCCAAAAAGCTGATAATAAAACGGCTTATTTCCACCGGGGTCCTTACACATAGACAATAACAAATACATATAAATAACTGGCATAGCTGGTAAAAATGTGTGACAGGCAAATTACAGATTTGACCAAGAGGCAAGATGTTCTTTTACTGCCCTCTTAAATTGATAAAAGCTATTGGAACATTTGACACTGTTGGGAAGTAAATTCCATTCATGAATTCCCGTATAAAAAAATGCATTGCACTCTTGCCCTTTCATTCTTGGAACGACAAAATTTATAAAACTACCCCTGGTAGAATAATTATGCAGATCAGAAACCTTCCTAAATTTATGACAAAGGTAGTCTGGTGCCATCACATGAAAAATTTTATAAACATGGTTCAGTTTAAGTTGTGTAACACGATCACTCACACTTAACATACCCAACTTATTCAATTCTGTTTGGCCAATATGTGATCTTGAATCCTTATTCAAAATAAACCGAACAATTTTATTTTGTGTAACTTGCAACCTCTTTTTCAATTTTACAGATAATGCTGAATACCAGGATGTACAACAATAATCAAAATGGCATTGTATGAGAGCAGTACAAAGTGTTTTACGGGATCTCTCATTTAAGCAGTTGACATGTCTATAAAGAAATTGCAATCTAGCACCGGCCTTTTTAATCACAGAGTTTGCAATGTTCTCACCAGTTAGACTCTGGTCGAGTGTTATGCCCAAATATTTAACGGAATTTGAAGGAGTAATAATCTTTCCATTGCAACACACTTCAAATCTATCAATACTACTTATTTTCCTTTTAGATCCAAAAAGGATTGACTCAGTTTTACCAAGGTGCAAAGACAACTTGTTATCAATTAGCCACTGTCTGCATGATTCCAGCTCCCTACTCAAACTGTCGGCTATTATTTCCGGGTCTTTACCAGAAACGAATAGGGCACTGTCATCAGCATACAGTAGCAAATCACACTGAACACTCATTTTCATATCATTTACATAACAAAGAAAAAGCAGTGGCCCTAATACACTGCCCTGTGGGACACCACATGTAATTGTCATTGGTTCTGATTCAACTTGATTAACACTAACTACTTGTTGTCTGTTAGAGAGGTATGATTGAATCCAGCAAATAGATTCAGAATGAATACCCATGGCTTGTAATTTTTGACACAAAATCACATGATCTACAGTGTCAAAAGCCTTCTGTAAATCCAGCAACACCATACCTGTATAATTACCTTTGGCTATCTGAGATCGAATATAATCAGTGAGATAAATCAGACAAGAATCAGTTGAATAAGAACTTCTAAATCCCGATTGCAAATTATAAATGAGATTATTATCAGTAAAATATTTGTCCAGTTGGTTATACACAGCTCTTTCCAAAAGCTTGGAAATTGTACTTAATATGCTGACCGGTCTGTAATTGCTAGCATCAGTCCTACTATTTTTCTTAAATAATGGTCTAACTCTAGCAAACTTCAGTTCAGTAGGAACAGTATTACTGGAAATTGACAAATTAATGATAAACGAAACTGGACCTCTTAAGATGTAAGCACCATCTTTAAGAAATTTGACCGGTATATTATCTGAACCTGTACTTTTATTCACGTTTAATTTGAGCAATTCCTTATACACAAAGTCAGTGGTTACAGCAGAAAGCTTAAAGGAATCATGAATAACACCTTCACTTTCATAATATTCCTTAAAAATTCCAGATTCAGTGTTGTAAGTATTTTTGGCACAAGGCAGCTTAACCACCAGATCAGATGCAACTGTTGTATAGAACTTATTAAAATAGTTCGCCACTCTGTACGAATCAAAACAAAGTTCACCGTCAACTTCTAAAACCACTTTTGCTTGACCTTTCGACTTACTGCTGTAACCAAGTGATTTAAACTGTTGCCAAAGTCTTTTAGAATTATTTCTGTGTTCATCGATCTTGCGACCGAGATAATTTGCTTTTGCGGATCGAACATCTCTTTGAATTTTATTCCTAATTTGACAATATGCTTTATAGAGAGCAATATTACTTCTGTCTTTCATGTACTTATGCAGGAGTTGGTCTCTGGCCCTAATGTTTTCAAGAATTTCATGATGAAACCATGGTTCTGTTCTGGTCTTTAATCTAATCTCCTTAATTGGAGCCACAGTGTCGAGAACATTCAAAAGTGTACCTTTGAAATTGTCCCAAGCATTGTCAACACTACTGCAATACACATGAGACCAATCAGCAGAGGACAATTTCAATAAAAAATCCTCTACACTATAATGCCTTAAAGATCTAATGTTAATCGTGTTATGACCATCAACATTCAGAGTTTTAATAACTTTGCGTGTACAATAAATAAGACAGTGATCACTCAGTCCCAAGTTCATAGTTCCTGCTTGACAAATCCTGCCTTCGCGATTGCAAACAATATGATCGAGTAATGTGGAACACGTATCTGTGACACGAGTAGGATCCTTAATCAGTTGCTTAAGATCCAATGAATCCAAAATGTCTCTATAGTCTTTGAACAAACTACAATCTTGCTGAAGATAATTAATGTTAAAGTCGCCCAAGATGATTGTTTCTCGCTCAAAGCCGATGTTTAACAGAGTGCTTTCCAACAGTTCAAGAAAATGATTGTCCTTAGGAGGTCGATAACACACACCAATTGTTATAGGTTTCGTCTTGGGCAGCAGAAGATCAAACCAAATTGATTCCATATTGTCTCTCATTAAATCCTGTCTTTGGTTGAATGCAAAGTTGTTTTTAATATACACGCAGACTCCTCCACCATGTCGAGACCTGTCGTGACGCAAGACCGAGTATCCATCGATCATAATTTCAGCATCCTGGACCGACTCGTTAAGCCATGATTCGGACACTCCAATTATAGCCGCTTTGGACTTTTGGACGACGAGCTTGAATTCCGAGAGTTTTGAAATGAGTGATCTTACATTAAGATGGATTAAATGGAGTCCTCTTCGACTAAAACACTGAAACTGATCAACACTAGCCTGATTAAAAAGGAGTTTTTTATTAGTCTTACTATTCAGCATTCCCCCACGACTCGTGATGTCAGCAATTTGAGTGGACAAATGCCGATGACCTGCTTTACGGCCTCGCCTTTTCTTCAATAAATCCATTGCTTTCAGACTGTCGTATATAGGTTTTGTTAAACAAAACTTAATCCCTTGTCTTAGCTCTTTCAATTCATTAGAAGAATAAGTAACTCGTTGTACACCATGCTGATCTCTTAGAATGTCTGTAATTCGCTGGTCCACATCTGCAGGCATATAAGGTCCGGGTTTTTTTAATACATCCATGAAAATGGTGACATCTGTAGGTGGGTCATGACCAGGGATGACCATGCATAAGTAGCCATGTTTTGACCACTTAGCTATTGGTGACTTTGAGGGACAAAAACCAACTGTACACAGTTTTAGTTTGACGACAGACGGAAGATTATTCAATCTTGCCCCAGCAAGTATAATCTCTGGGACATGCTCATGTTCTAGATGATCACAGTAATGTTCCAAACAGGGAACCGACATCAAATATGCACCATTGACGTGGCTGGCAAGTGAAAATGGAAGCTGGCATTGTATAAAAAATGTGATGAACAATGTAGTGTAGAATGTAGTCCTGGCAAGTATTATGGCGGTCATTATAACGTTCCAGTACTGGCAAGAGTTTCAAACAATCCACACAAATCACACAAGGATGGTAGCTCTATCTCAGTTAATGAAGCACACGAACTGCGTTGCGTGGTACACAGTACAACACATGTACGTAGCGTGGGAAATCTCAGCAGACCACTCTCGTAATACTCGTCTAAAACACACTTACATCACAGTCTATATTCAGCAAAACAGGTCGAAAGGAATAACTAACAACAGGTACAAACGTCCAATAGCAGTAACATCGATGATGTTCCCGTAAAGTTGAGATTTTTACAGATTTAAAACAACAAACACAGCACGTAAAATGTTTTACAGGCAGCCGGTGAACAGCGCCCTCTTTCTAAAACACACCTACTAACCGAATACCAAATTTAATTATAATCACTCGCCACTTTGAGTTTTGTTCATCCCCGACAATTGCCAATTTGCCTATTATCAAGCAACAAGTCATTTACAAAAATAAAAACAACTGCACAAACTGAGGCAAATTAGCCCTTTTACACGGTAAATCTGGCCACGACCACTTTATGACGCACAACTCGAAAATTACTGAAAAAAGACGTTAAATATTGACGTTAAAGTGACGTCATGTTGACCAAATGTCTAACCTAATGCCAACGTATAGCAAATACGGAAATCGCCGGCCCATATCTCACGTCGTACCGACGTCGTACACCGACGGGCGACGTTCGCCGACCTAGGGCGACGTTCGCCGACCTATGCCGACGTCGGTGCGACGTATGCTTGCTGTCTGGGTTACAACACCAGAAGTACATGTGTTTTAACCAAACAAATTAAATTGAAAAAATCTAAGATATATTTTTCTTTGTTGTTTTTGGCATGGACCTTATCACCATCTCCATATAATTTTTCTACACAACACTGTGCTGTTTTATCCACACAAGCAAAAATTAACAATTATTACAAACCAATTTACAAGAAGGAATAACAGGTAGGGGAGTTGTTTAACCACTAACTACGAACAAAATTCCGAAATGTGACAAAAAATGTCTGTTTCGTTTATAATGCCTCATTTTTAGCAGACGACGGGAAATACTTCGTCTGCTGCGAGTAGTCGTGTTTCCCGATGCTTGTTACATAATGTGCACGGATTCCTGATAGGTAACAGAAGAATTAGCGCCCTCAATGTAATGATTAAAAAACTTAAAACATTTACCGCGAATTGGCGTGAAAAAAAATCACATTTCCACTCATTAGAAAATATTAGATTTTTAGTATACACCAGCCAGTGTTGTAATGCATTCTATTACAATTTTGCCGTAAATTGACCGGACTATTAAGCACGTAACTTTGTGAACTTTACTAACCGCTTCGCTGGCAAATAAACGTCAAAAACAAAGATCGCAAATTTCTAAAATGGTTCGTGTCAACTAGTTGTGCCTGCGTGAGTTTTAAGCCCACGACGGACGCCGGAACTATGGTTTTAACTAAGGCCTCAAAAGGCGGCGAAAATGGCCCTGCAATAATTGTGCAAACTATAGCGATGCAGAGATTTCGTCCCCAAATTTCAACCCATAATGCACCGCGGTAAACATTGCGTGACGTCATTATGTCATAGCGGCCAATCACCTGTTTTGAAAACCGAAAGTGACGAACCGAAAGTGACGTTTTCTGACTCCGTTCCTACGTCAGAAACTTCATTTCTTTTCTATATCTACCTCATGTAAAGACACCAAATAAAGGAATCATGACACAAATTTCATTGGTGAACATTTGGGATGGCTGCGGGCACGGAAACTCGCCTGTTTATTCATCAAACCATTCTTACTGATTTAAATAGCGTGACAAAAAGTTTGCTTCGCTTATCAACTTATAGGCCTACAGGAACATGAACAAGGCTTTCGGTATCAGTCCATACAGCACGCTGCTGGTCCTCGGAGGCCACGAAAAACCCCCTTTTTTCATTTCTTTATCTTTTTAGGAGGAAACGTGGGTGCATTCTAGGATACCGAAAGAGGGTGCACTCCCTTTTTTCCTTGCCATATACCTAATTAAATGCTTAAACACTGGAATTCTTGTGTCTAAATGGGTGGGCGGGTGGGCCCGGTTTCAATGCTCACACCGAGAAGAAAGATACAATGTTGTTGTTGTTGTATATTGTATGGCATCATCGGCAACTAAGGCCCTTTATGCCATCAACTATACGGTTTTAGCTTTAACTATACTATATTATCAACTTGAGATGACGAAGAAGGAGTTGCAGTTTTAGAAGTGGGAGGAAAACCCCCAAAGAAATGCCCCAGGGAAAAACCCACGCGGTCAAGAAAGATACAATGCGAATTGCGCTCCTTATATAGGAAGGAGCATTGGTGCGTATAACAGAGCATTACACAAGAGCTCAATTGAGCGCACCTGTCGTTATTGAACGCACCTGTCGTTCGATAACGAAAAGAACTTTCATGTGATGAGAACCGAAAGTGACGTGTGATGTCGCTTCTTTAGTAATGGTTTAAAATACTGAGCAGTCAGTTGTGTAAAACGTCCATACTGCAAAAGTACATGCAAACTGTTCAGCGAGTTCAGTGCGTGCATAGCACCCAACCGACGAAAGGGCGACGTACGTTGGTCATCATCCTGAGATCTCAGGGAATTTCCACTCTGCAAAGCGACGTGACAATACCATGAGGAAATACATGCAAATCTGTGGAGCGAGCCGGCTGTTGTCTTGAGCCAACTCACGCCCGAGTCATTTTGATGTAATTTAATCAATTCGGACATGTTATGCCGAAAAGAAACAATTCCTATACTTTCCAGAGATTGTATTGGGTTCCGTTCCTTAGTACTGTCCAATTCCTACCAAACTTTCAAACGACGAACCTTATTTACTCCGCAGTTTTTTCAAATTAATAACAGGGATGCATGCTGACGAATGTAATGAAACGGATTCCCCAGTATGCTTTAAATAGCAGCCAATCGCCGACGCGGACAACGGCCAGCATTACCGAGTACATGTATCACATGCATGCACGGTGTTTACAATCTGCGCGCGTTACATTTGAATGCCTGCAATCGTGCTGCAATGCACTGCGAGCGTCCTGATTGGTCCAGCAGAGGCGACAATATTTCTGTCGCTACTAGTCCCACCGCCAAATGGGGACTTTTTCAACAGGGCCACTGTACGCAGGATTTAGGGAGTGCGTTAAAGGGGTACTGTTGCAAGAGGATGGCCATTGACCTCAGTACAATGGATGATTTTGTAATGTACACCAGTGGATGGCTATGCAAGAACTTTGAAGCAATGCATCGACATCTTGCTCCAGGGAAAACGGTGCTTTGTCTCGTGCATTTCAGAAGGAAATATCTTCTTCAATTATTGTGGGGGCGCTGTTCATAGCTAGTCGTGGTGGGGAAAACATTGCAAAGACCACAGTAGCAAACTAATACAGTTAATGATATCAAGAAGTCACAGTGACACACAAACTTTTGCACACAAATTTACAAGAATTCCTCTGTTGTTAGTGAGATGGCATCACAGCTTTGCTATATTGATATGGAAATTCCCTATAATGAAAATATAAATCTTGCAACCATGAAAAAGTCTGTACAATTTTCTGAAATTGTTTGTAACATGAATAAACGTAGGCCTATCATCTATAGCACCCACTTAAGGTGGACATGATTTTGCATGCGGGCCAATGGGGCCAATTTGGCACAGGGGCCAATTTCATCAAGCTGTTAAGCAGAAACATTGGAATAATGCAATAATAAAAATGGGTTAGCAGTCAAAATTGTATTTAATGTGCATTAGGCCTACAATATTTGACTGGTGTTCTGCTATTCTTGCTAAGAACTAGTGACATACAATTTTGACTCTTAATCAATTTTCATAAAGCGAATAAACTTTCGAAGGCTTTGAAGGCTGTTTATTGGCGCATCCGGGGGGAGCGGTTAAGGGGCGCTCCCCTAAAATTGTAAAATAATAATAATAATAAAATCAAAAATATAAAATAATAATAACGAAAAAAAATAATAATAATGTAAACGTGCGGGGAAGACGGAGAGGGAAAACGTACTCCCCAATAGTTTGTATTTTGGTGTTACGTATTTTTACCCTTTTTTCAGGTAGGAAAGGTCCACATTTTCCTGGATCCTGCATGATATCTCACAAATCCTCGTAATAAAATTCTTCATTGCGTGTTATCTTATAACTTTATATACTTTAACTTGAGATGACGAAGGAGTTGCAGTTTTAGAAGTGGGAGGAAACACCCCCCAGAGAAATCCCCAGGGGAAAACCCACGCGGTCAAGTAGGGACTGCAAACCCAATCCACTGTACAATCCGCAAAATGAAGCCATCATCCCCAATTTTGTATGCGGACGCGCGCGTGTGTGGCTGTGTGTTCAACACCCTACTGTCCGCTCTCGATAAATTAGTTTACAAAACGTCGGTGTTTTTTTCGACGATATCCTCGGAAATATGCGGCATAGAAGCGCGTGAGTTTCAGATTCGTAATGAGAAAAGTATGACGGATGTTATGATATAAAACTCTCGGGACCCATGAGGTAATCCCGGGCAAAGTATGGGAGGAAAAATATGATCTTGTCGCGCTTCTATACGGAAACGACACCACACGTCGTGCACCACTGCACTTTCGGTTCTTAAAACAGGTGATTGGCCGACGTAATTGGCGCAATTACATGAAAGGTAACGCACAATATTTCCCACACTTCGGATCGCCATGCTTTCATTTGCTGCTTATGATTGGTGCATTATATTTGAATATTCATGTTATCTATATTGCGGCCTCAGAGAATCGCTTATATAGAGCAAGCATGGTCAGTACAGTAGTTTTGTTGAAATGACACCGGACCTCCACGTAAAAGACTAGAGATCGTTTCTCGTGGGATGTTTCTGGAAATTGAAACTGTTCGCTTTTAAGTAATCGAACAAAGTGTTAACATTAGGTTGAACCTTGGTAAAATCTTATAGACAGGAACAAACATCAGTGAAGACTCCGGTATTTCGTGCACACAAAATTGCCGAGAACTTGATCCGACAGATTGTGGAAGTTTCCTGAATGTTGAGGTGCAATTTATTGTGGTGAGTTGAGTCACGTTTTGAAAAGCTCTTATCCAATCTTGTTAATGAGAACATTGCGTTTTTCTAAACAGTATACTTTCAACGCTATACCTGAATTATTGGGTTTCACCCACGTGACCACCCACCTTAACAACCGTTGGTACTATCCGCCATTACTGTGTCCATACTATGGCACGCCAAAGCGAAAATAATTTAACACTGATAATTTAACTATCAACCCTAACTTGTCTCAACATTTGTTTTCAACATTTTATAAATTTTCCATCAAAAAATCATGGCCGGATATCTTATCAACACAATTTTCGTTTCGGTCGAGTTGTCCTGTGGATGAGTTCCTTGAGACCGAGTTGGTTTGGGACCGAGTTGACCTGGGACTCAGTTGACTGGGGAGCGAGTTGGTTTGGGACCGAGTTGACATGCACCCGGCGCCAATTTTCGGGTCATGTGACATGTGTGATGGATGGAACACATGCGTGATGTGCCCGCGACTGGTCACGTGAAATGTTGACACATTCTTTACAATATGTTGACCATAGGCCTATTTTCGCAAATGTTGCGCAAGAAAAAAAAGGTTGGCATGACTTTTAAATGTTGATAGACTGTTTGACCTGGCATACCGTGCTTTTGTTTGCAAGTTTTTAAAAATGTTGAGACTTGTTTTTTAGGGTTGATGGTAAAATTATCGGTGTTGAATTATTTTTTTGCTTTGGCGTGCCATACGTGTGCACAAATTCACGCGATGGATAGACACAATAATAGCGGAGTTGTTGACGACAGGCTTGTGACGTCACATTTAACCCAAGAATATAACAAAATAGAGATTCCTTGCCGTACAAAATTAGAAACACAAACGATTCAACAGATGCATGTAACGCAAGGAACATTGCTCACAACTTTGACTTTGTTACAGTGTAGAATCGTTTCACATAATTTGTGTTGTCACAATCTCTCTATATACTACATGTAGGCCCTATATCACTGGAGCTACTTGGCGCGTTTTGGGTGGCTGTATAGACCATCAACACACTCCAAACATTTTATTTTTCACTTGAAGTTTACTGCGCACGACCTAAGTCGCGATGGAAACTACGACAGAGACTGAGCGCTCTAACATTCCCGTCAACGTCACTTCTGCCATGCTGGCAATGGTATTTAAATGGCCCACTGACTGGGGCAACGGTAATGACTCCGCGTCTCCAACAGGACCTTACCACACGGATAGCAACGACTCCAACAACCATGCCACGAGTTTGAACTGGAGCGATTTTTCAACCGATATTCCCAGTGATGTTTCCAATATGCGTATCCCCATTCCTCCAAACATAGAGCTCAAGATCGCTGTTGGTACTGTATTCCAACTGATCACACTGCTCGGCAACACCTTGGTAATTTACGCCTACGCTACTACCAAGAAGCTCCGAACCTACACTAATCAATATATTCTGGGTCTGGCCGTGGCAGATCTAATTAGCGGGTCCATCATCCCTACATTTGAGAACATTGTGTGGTATCTGGATTCCTGGCCCTTCGACGAACATTCCTGCGTCGCCCTGCAGTACATGATTCACGTGTTCCTTGAGGTTACCTTCTTGATGACGCTCAATATCTGCTACGACCGGTTCTTGGCGCTCAACAAGCCACTGGAACATCTTCAAATCAAATCCCGTCGACGCGCGTGTATATTTATCGGCGTAGCATTCATCCTGCCGATCGTAATGTGGGCTCCGATGATCATCATTTTCCCGTACGCCGGAGTCACACATCGCGTGGTGCCTCCATTTTGCCATCCTCCTTACGGAGGCAATCGATACACTCTTTTGGTCGCACTTCTAATGTTGTCGTGGATCCCAATGGCCGTGACGATTATTCTTTACGCGTTCGTCTACATCGCCGTCATTCGAAAGAGTCTAAATAAGAAACGCCGAGACCTGAACTTGGAGTCGAAGTCACGACGAGAAAGGTCCAAGGGGGATTGTGAAGGAAATCTTAGCAAGCGTAAGCCTGCAGCGACCCATTTCCACGGAGAGGAACATCTGACCCCTGGTGAGAACGTCGCAGCAAGAGATGCTAAGTGCTCCAAGATGTACATAGTGTCTGCACGAGTCCAAAATGGACTTAACAACCACAGCTACCAACCAGAACTACCCACAGAGGACCTCGGGCAGACCAGCTTCAGCAGTCTCCCAAAGCGTGCCGCCAAGTCACCTTCACCATTCACAGTGATACCACCGACCACGAAAAGCCCACAACCCCTCGTTGCGGAGCACCGACCGAGGCACCCCGCACCCGAAAGCAACCGGTCAAGCCTTCGGGCAGCCAGAACCCTCACGTGTATCATCGTGACCACGGTAGTAACAGCAGCGCCCTAGTCATTGTTCGCAATGTGGGCGGTTATTTCGCCCAGGAGCATGCCGTTGACAAACAACGAATTCAGGGTAGGTCAGTGGGTTTATGTGTATAAGCCTGACGTGGTTTACTGGGTTGCCACAGTTGGTTCATTCATTTTCGTGTAGAACCATTGCCTATATAAACCTTACAAAAGATGACGTATTCACTTCAACAATCGATTCAGTATACCCATTCCGATTGGTTGAGAGCATTGTATGTCACGTGGGTGGTTTTAGGCACAGCCACTTTCACCGTCGTAAATTGTCTATACATTTTAATTGAAAACTGTGTCTGCAGTGTTTGGGGCTCGGGGAAATTGTGATAATGCCTAAAACAAGTTTTTAAAGACTTATTACATGATTGAAAAACTTTTAAAAACAGCAGCAACGGCATTACATAACTAAAGATCAATGTTGATAAACTGCCTTGCAGAAATATCAGCCACATAGATGCTAATACTTCCAAAAACCTGAGAATCCATGCATTTTTATTTGTTGCGTTAAATGGATTTTTAAAAAATTATTGTCTGCAGGAAAAAAAAAAACACATTCAGCTGCTATGGCAAGTTCTCCCACAAAGGCATCATGTGGTTTGTTACCATATTGCTATAAACTATTTCAGTCGGATTTTTTCTTTTCAACTCTGCCAATTATGTGGACGTCCCAATCATCTTTTGAAAACTTTTCTGTAGGAAAGAATGTCTTTAATGACACCTAATTAAATGTTACCTAAAGCTACAGAGCTGAAATTTAAAAGGTAAATGGTTTGTGCCCTAACCTATAATCTCTGACCGATGCTTTGTGGGACCCCCTCCCCCAAGGAAATACAAAGGGAAATGCAGGATGGCGAAAAAAAATTCTTACCCATGCCTTGTTAGACCCCCCGCCCCCGGTTGCCGACCTATTTCGCTACCCACCACCCTTACAGGGCACTGGGATAGGCTAATTTATCTGTTTATATTGCATCCTCATTGGTCAAATTGTAAACGAACGTAAAAACCTTTCCAGCAGCCAAGGCAGGTTTCGCGCAGAAGTGGCGCACATATTGATTTTTGCACTGGATATGTTAGCATTCACGTATACATCACTATTTATTAATAATTGTTCGTCTGGCAGCAAGCAACCCACAGTGCTCCGGGCATCTGTATTTGTGACCTCTAAATAACGTATTTCTTTCACAGAAATCTGTGAAGCACATCAGCCCGTCCGGCCCAGCGCCCTGTAATACCCCAGTCACAATTAGCTTGCGATTGGTTTGCGAGTAGTTTGCGACGGATTTCTAGGCATTTTCGGCCGGGGCCCCACGGGACTCCTTGCGGCTGCCAGGTCATTTTTGGGCATCGGGCGGGCATCGAGTTACTTTTAACTCGGACTTAAAACCTGGTGCGGCGTTTCGCATCGCAAACTGATCGCCAATAAATCGGTCGATGCCTGGCCGATGTCCGGCAGGGCATCGCACACATCGGGCGGGCTCCGGGCCAAATTGTTGACAACCTAGACAATACATATATCGGCCAGGCGCCGCCCAGACGCTGCTCAGACGCTGCTCAGACGCCGGCCGGGCCCTGCCCGGCGTCCGGCCGACTTGGCAGCGCCCGGCCGGAAATCGGCCAGACATCGGCCGGGGTATCGCAGTGACATAGGCAGAACATCGGACGAGTGCCTGCCGGACACCGGCCGATAAACGGGCCAAGAAATCGACCCCATTCCGTCATGGCAGCGTGCGGGGCACTTTTAATTTTGACTGTGACCGCCCAATCGCGCGATCTTTCGCCGACCTGTTAATTTTGATTAATTTGGAACTTTCGTGATTCTCAATAATTTGAGTTTCATTTTCAACACAACTTATAAATGTGTTGGATCTTGCATTCTTCCCACAATTGAGAGTTGTTTTGGGCTCCGTGAAGATTTTGAAAATTTCAATCACTAGTGGTTAAGCTCGTGTAACACGGACCGGAGGTCACAATTCTGTGTTAGTGTTAGTGTTGAAAGTCGTGCAGCACCCTATACCGACTTGACATTTCCCAGGATGCCGAGTCAACAGATCTGTTAACAGATATGTTACACTAACACGGTTTCCCGACACGCCGTGTTAACAGATCTGTTAACAGATCTGTTACACTAACACTAACATGGAGCAAATTATTGCGCCCCCACTCACTGCAATTTGCGGTTTTGCGCACGATTTTCAACACACACTAACACGCCGCGATAACACGGCGTTTGTTCTGAGGTCACAATTATGATTGAGATAACAGATATGTTAACAGATCTGTAACACTAACACTAACACGTAACACACATAGAATTGTGACCTCACCCATTGTCCCTCTTTTGTTTGGACCAAATCCGTCGCGGACCCCTTGTCAGTCGCGGACCCTTCTCCTATTGTTAAAACATGTACTCACGCCATGAAATTTCGTCAAAAAATAACGAGTTCGAACGTGTTGTTTGACTTGAAATGGACGTCAACTTTGAAAGCTGGATCGTTGCCAAACTGCAATGATAAATTCAAAAAAGAGGAGTAACGGTTTCGGGTTATCAGACCGGTTTGAAGTTGCCGATTGAACCCGAACGAAGGGAGAAGTATACACACTATACAGCACACTTGACTTGAAATAGGGGAAATAAAATGACATGCAGCTGGTAAATCTTGCCACATAAAATTATTATCGCCGTTGATTGTTTATTCATTCGACAGGACATCGTCGGATATTGATGAGTTTTACATAGTGTTCTGTATACCAATGTTCTGTAAACTAATTTATCCATAAAGCAGTGAAGTGATTTTACCAACCTTTTTGCTTCCACATCCAAATTTGAGATTGGAAATGTCTTGTTTTCCTCCCATGGGTATTGGGGAGGTATTTATTAGGTAAGAACAAAATTCATTTTCTGAAGAAAAAAATCTAAACTAGAACCTTTAATAAGTTAGTACTATTCTGTTGTTTTCAGTTCTTGGCTTGGCTGGCGCACCTGAGCAGCACCTTGAACCCATTTTGCTACGCCGCCTGCAATCCGCGCTTTAAGGACGCCTTCTTTCGGATTTTGCGTTTGAAGAGGAGCACTCCTTCCGCGGCAACTAGTTCGTGATCATCAGTAGAAATTCACAAGGAGAAGGCAGATGGTAACTCCACAGAAGAAATAACAGCATTATTTTATCGACAAATTTCAAAGTAGCAGTAGCAGCCTCTAGCTCGTTTAAGATGCTGAGCCATTTATACGCATGCACCTTTTCATTTGCAAATTTTATCACAAAAGAAAGCACTGAGACCCCCGTTTTCGATGACAATTTGAAATTCCTTCATAAACCTTTGGTTACGACGCAACGAACCATTATGGGGTATGATCCTTTCCTCTGTCAACCTTTAATTAGGGATTAAAAGTAGGTTTGGCCAATCTTAAACACACGTTTAAAGCCAGCTACTATAGGACTCCTAGCTGGTTTTAAACGGGTTGTTAAGATTAGACAAACCTACTTTTAATCCCATTCATAAATACCTTTTCGTGTAAATCGGTAAAACTCACCAAAATTAGCTCGTCGTTGTGCCATGTTTTGCATTCACTTTCCTACACCCACAGTATCAAACACCGCGTTCGTACAACTGCTAGCTGTGCGTGATGTTGTTTTTGTTCGATCGCGCGCGTTACGCGTAACGCAGGCGTGTTGCGCGCGCACGCACACGACCGGATAAAAGTGCACAATTTGCTTTCGGGCGCGTGCAGTTTCTTTGTGAATGTGCGTGTTCCGTATACGCGCTGACTAGGGCACAAACGCGGGACAGCCGGCCGGGCATTATCACTATTCTTTATCGCTAATTTAAGACTGCCCAGGTGACGTGTTCTCAGCCAATAGGGATGCGTTAACTGTCTAAGGTATTTATGAATTAGATTTTAAACACACATAGCACTCACAGAATAATATAAATTGTTGACTGGTGTGGTGTGGGATATGGAGTTTTAACACCCGAGAGATCTCATAGCACCCGAGGCAACGCCGAGGGTGCTATGAGCTCCCGAGGGTGTTAAAACCCATATCCCACACCGCACCAGTCAACAATTGTTTTGTTATATTCCGTCTCATGGTCTCCGTACAGCATAATAATATCGTTTATATTATTTGGAATGTTGAAATTGTAAAAACAATTCGTCTCTGCACTTTCGCGAGTCTTCGGACTGCTACCTGTGCGTGTGTAACATTGCGAAAGTAGCACGCGCACAGCGTGTGGAATAACGCGATGTGCGTGCGCGTTGTGCGCCTCTAGCGGGCGTAACACGCGGTTTCTTTTACTAATGGAGCCTCATACAGCGCGTTACGCGTGCTATGGACAGGGGCAAGAACACGCATAGTACGGCCGGGTGATATTATACAAATATTGACTGCAATGATCAGGGGCATGGTTAAGATTATAGGCCCAAGGTGATCTCGAAGCCATGACTATGCCCCGAGGCAGAAGCCGAGGGGCATAGTCATGGCTTCGAGATCACCGATATTTGTCAATATTTGTTTTATATACCGAATGTGTAGATTGTTGTCATCTGGTTGGTTGAAAGTAACGATACATCATACAGTCATGACGGTGGTCCTTCGAGTTTCGATTTCGGAAGCTGGTCTACGGCGGAAAAGTTGTATATTTACAGCAAACATTTGTAGCATAATCACCTGGCACTTTAGTAGCACATTTCACCTGACACAGTTTTCACTGTAGGCTACTCTCTTACTTTAAAGGACTACATCATCTACGACAGACGACAAAATGACGTCGAGATTCCGCCATTACCGTCCTGATGAATGTTTACGTGAAGCACCCAGCTGCATAGTTGGTGCACAGCTATGCTAACACATGTAATGCGCGCGTCCGGAACCCGCTAAATGACTATGCCCGGGGCATGGCAAATACGCGCCGGGAGGGCATATACGCGCCGGGTCTAGCCGATTCAATGCCCCCACTTTTAACCAATCAGATGACAGGAATCTACGCATGAGGTATATAAGAAGTTATATTCGCATACGGCATGGTGATATGAGTTTTTATCACATGGACATGTGACCGTTCTGTACCAATGAAACTGCAGTATTCCAAGACGGGGTATAACAAGTCTTTTTGCACACTGTTACCTGCGCAAAAATCCACACATACGGATCAAAATAAATAAAAAACAAGTCAAAAATCTACCTGTTGACCAAAAGGAAAAGTGAATCAGGCTTTTACATGCAACAATTACATGCACTTAACTTACAATTATACAATATTCAAGTTTCCAACACCTAAGGATGAGTAAATCTTAATTGTCATAATGGCGGCATTAAATCCCTATCTATCATTTGCATGATAAAACTGTTTACAGATTCGTAAAAAATGTAAAATATCTAAGGAAGAATGTTGGTAAACTAGCCTGAAGAAATTTTAGCTACTTAGATGCATCAATGCTTCAGAAACCTTGAAAATATATATATGGATTTTGTGTACGTCAAGTGAGTGGTAAAAAAGTCCAGCATAAAATACCATTTTGGACGGAAATAAATTCATGTGGTGTTTGTTACCATTGCTATCAACACTTTGAGTAAGCTTTTTCTTGTCAACTCATGAAAAACAAAATTGGGTCATTGCGAATGATTAGATCGTTTGCAGTTACCAAAAATGTTACTCCACGAGTTGACAAGAAAAACCAGACTTAAAGACGCAGGCTCGTCAATGCGCGAGGAACAAGTTTTGGCCGGCACGAAATTCACCGCGCTCCATACTAGTTGGGCAGTCAGCTATACGATCCCGGACGGTGCAGGCTCATTGGCTTACGTACGTACATACGTGTACAAACACACGTATATCTGCGCGTGATTCGACTCAATACCCCGTTAAAGGGGTCATTTCACCAAGGATTGTTTTGGTCCCGATAGTACCCGATCCTTTTTTTGGTCGATCGGCCGCATTTTTGCGAAAATAGTCGGGAAACTGCGCGCACTGTCGAGCACTATACCTTCAGTCCTCCGAGGGTCGGGTACCGAAAAAGTGATCGGCTACTGTTTTTAAACATGTTGAAAAACAGTAGCCGATCAAAAACCGTCGGCCCGTGGTCGCCGAGGGTCCCCTGAAGGTCCCCTTGTCTCGCCCGCCCTCTGGAGCTTTCGTATAGCCTCTGCCGCTCTCTACCGAGGGTCGTGCGTAGTGTCGGCGGAGTGTAAGCACCCGACCCTCACCAGATCCTCGGACGACCGACCTGCATGGCTGGTCAGAAAGTGATGAAATGCTTCAATCTGGCTCGATTTATATAGTCGGGCCCCAAAAACACCGATCTCCGGCCGATCTAGGCAAATTTGGTCGGCCGAAGAACGCCCGAAGATCGTTAAAATCGTCCGAAGACCGTTTACTTTCGGCTTCCTGCGGCTCCCTGCGTCAACATACGCCTACATTCGGCCACTCTCGCGCGAAGAACGGCGAATTAACGGCAGATATCGGCCGAAAGCGTCCTTTCTCGAGCCGGGATCGCCCATTTTCGGCCTCTCTCGGCCGAACAACGCGCGGTAAGATCGCTCACCTGCGCGCGAGAAGCGGGTCTCTACCGGGCCTTTGCCGTGTACCTGCGGGTACTTGCGCGTACTTTCGCATACTTGCGCCCCGGAAACGTGTCGATCGCGCGAGGAACGTCCGTGATTCGTCCCCCCGCCATGGTCCATTGGTCGGGACTTAATCGGGTCAAAAAATGGGACGATTGGAGGCGATTCATGACGACAATCGGGCCGATCAAAAAATTTGATCCATCGGGGACAATCTGGTCCAGATCGGGCAGATTGGAAAAAACAATCCTTGGTGAAATGACCCCTTAACACAGCTCTGCGACCTAAAGCCCCAGTCACACCAAGGTCCCGAACCATCCCGGACTGAAATATTGCCGATCCGGGGTTCGTGTTGGGTCCGGAGTAGTTCTGGATGGTACTGGATGAATCGGGATAGTCCTGGTCGGTTCGGGAGGTCACCCCGACTTTTTTAAACTGTTTAAAAAAGTCGGGGTGATTCGGGATGGAAGCCGATCCGGGATGGTTCGTGTTGGGTTCGGGACAGTATGTAGTGAATCCGTAGTGGCAACGTGATGATGCTTGGCGATACTTGGCGATACGGCATAATTTTCCCAACACGTTGTCGCCACCTACCATCCCGGACCACCCCGGACACAACTAAGTCCTGTCGAAAAAAGAAAACCAATGAAAAATGCACCTGTATGTATAGTCTCCGTGACGGTTCGTGTTGGGTCCGTGTTGGGTCCGGGATGGTTCAGGGTGCATCCGCAGCTCTTTCGGGACAGTTCGTGTTGGGTCTGGGGCAGTTCGTGGTGAAACGTGTTGGGTCCGTGGTAGTACGGGGTGGTTCGTGTTGGGTCCCTGTTGGGTCCGTAGTCAATCCTTGGTAAAACGTACTGTTTCCGTGTTGGGTCCGTCATGGTACGGGACAGTACGGGGGTGTCTGGGTTTTTCCACCGTCGAGGGGACGGTCTGGACGATTTCATCCCGATTCGCCCCGGAAGAGGGTAATTCTAAGTCCATGGCTATCCGAGATAATCCTTGTTGTATCCGGCGTTGGTGTGACCTGGGCTTTACGAAGACCATGCCGATCACCCCGATCATCCCCGATCTGAAAACAGTTATCAAATCGGGTCAATATATGCCACGATCCGGCTACGCTTATTTTGTGCACGTTCAAAACAAGCGTGGGGAGAGCGTGCAGCTTCCCGACCTAGGAGATCCCACCCTGACCAAACCACGCTCATGGAGATCCTCCCACGTTTGCCCCACGATTGGCCACGATCTCGGCCACTTTTCCATTGTAGTACAAGCAGCGTCTATGTGTGAACGGGGTATAATAGGAAGGTTTCAAGGGGAGTTCACACTATCGCGGAAAATTCACACTGCCGCGCTGCACTCACCGCATTGCATTGCTTCCTGCGGTTCGCTGTGGCCGAAGGGTGAACCCCGGATTAAAGGTGACCGCACAGGCTTAAATTAGAAGGGTTAATAGAGGAATACCTTGGGTTTGAGCTTTATCAGCCAAAAAAAAGTTTAGTAATTAAAACCAAACTGCAAATTTGTACTTCAACAACGGTACCATTGAAGATCGGAGGGTTAAGGGTGTTAATCAACCAAAAATGATAGACAGAAGCCCCTGAGGAAATTTAGAGTTATAAATTCAGCTTCTAGAGGATCAAAAACATATAATTGGATTCCAAGATCATTCAAATCGGACAATTCTCTGGCATTTTATGAGGTCATGAGAAACGGGCTCATTGTGTAATCAGTTTTAAAAAATCGACTTGTGACTTAAACTTACTATAATCAGCATGTTGCATTATTAGCATTTTGGTGTTTCCTATTCTAAATTTAAGAAACTGGCTCATTGTGTAATCAGTTTTTAAAAATCGACTTGTGACTTAAACTAATTATCAGCATGTTGCATTATTAGCAGCACTCTTGTCTGTGTCCCAGTATACACAGTGGGACACTGCACATGTGTACATAAAAAGGCTCAAATTTGGCCTAATACAGCACTTTAAATGGGCCTGTACATGTACCTTTCTTTTTGTTCAGCGAAAAATATAAGTGAAATACTTGTGTCAATAAATGAGAAGTGATATAATACAATAATTGTACTGCTATATTTGTTTATAATGTTGTCTCAATTTTAGTGCATATAAAATGAAATAATCGACTGCTGTGGAATCTTGCATTCTCTTCCACTCAAACTGGAATCGTGCAAAAAGTTGCTATGAATTTCAAGCCTGTATAAAAACAATCCATTTAATCAGATTCACCGTGGAATTGTCACTGTGACGTATAAGCCTCCAGAATGTAATTGTATGCCACAAACGTCAATTTTATCAGTGAGAAAATATAAGCATTTACTGAGAAAACACTTTGTAGAAAGTTTCGGGTTTGTACAAAGGGTGAACTTCTTATATGAAACTTGTAATGAACAAATTGTTTTCAAAGTACAGAAACGTTGCAGTGGCAGGGACTGTTTTGAGTTCATCAGTTATGCATGTACGCCCTGCACACTGTTTTAACACGAGAACGTAATGATTCACAAAAAGTGTTCAAGGTATGTTTACAGAGTGGTAATTCATCACAGTGTGGAATGGTCTCCGTGTGTTCACATTGTGCTCTTGAACAGACACTGTGGATAAGCCACGGTGATACCACAGTGTGTTCACACTGTGCTCTTAGAGTCAACAGACACTGTGGATAAACCACGGTGATAGCACATGTGTGTTCACTGTGTGGAAATTTAGTGTGTGATTGCCATTGTGTGTTCACAGTGTGATCTCACAGTGTGATCTCACAGTGTGCTTTTGAACAGACACTGTGGATAAACCACGGTGTTACCACAGTGTGTTCACACTGTGCTCTTGGAGTCAACAGACACTGTGGATAAACCACGGTGATACCACAGTGTGTTCACACTGTGCTCTTGGAGTCAACAGACACTGTGGATAAACCACGGTGATACCACAGTGTGTTCACACTGTGCTCTTGGAGTCAACAGACACTGTGGATAAACCACGGTGATAGCACAGTGTGTTCACACTGTGCTCTTGGAGTCAACAGACACTGTGGATAAACCACGGTGATAGCACAGTGTGTTCACACTGTGCTCTTGGAGTCAACAGACACTGTGGATAAACCACGCTGATACCACAGCGCTTGTTCTCCCAAACAATCGTGGACGTTTTAGGGAGGTCTAACAAAGAGAACAATATCGTCCGCGATTGGCAAGCGAACGTCCGCGATTCGCTCCTGTACAAAACCAACGAGAGTAAGGAAAAATAGACTATGTCCAAACAAAAGAGGAACAAAAGGACGTCCGCGATTGTCAGTGAGTTCACACCTGTACGTGTGTTCACTGTGTGGAAATTCACAGTGTGTGATTGCCATTGTGTGTGATCTCCGTGAGCTCATAGTGTGAACACTGTGACCACACAGAGAACACACTGTGGTGACAGGGGGCAATTTTCCTAAGGGCATGTCATAAGGATATGGTGGCCATCTTGAAAAATGGCGGCCATTTTGAATTTTCAAGTGGTTAACGGGCTTTTCCAAAAAAAGTGGCTCAAGAGCGATGTACATGCAAAATTTGGTGCTTGTATCCAGTTTTGAAGGATTGTTTCACTTATCTGCTGTACTATCCGTGGTTCTGATAGGTGGTTCCATGGCAACAACAGTGTGACATTATCCTATGTCCCGACTTCCGATTTTATGTCGCACTCTGCTTGATGCGCCCTGGTATTCCAAATGCATGCGTCCCCTACATACACGTACACGGAGCTGCACACTTTAATCTAGCTATCTGATGCGGCTTGTTATGCGCGCGATTCTCTGCACGGCGTCCCGCGCGTGTATTGCAGACTGCGCGACTGCAGAGTGTGCGCGTTATCAGTGCGTCAAGTTTGCTTGAAGATAAATTCGTTATCCCACTCGCGCTCGTGGAATACGGTATGATGTAGTGCGTCTGCGTCCCATATCCCACTCGGCCTTCGGCCTCGTGGGATATGGGACGCAAACGCACTACATGATGCCGTATTCCACTCGCGCTCGTGGGATAACTAATATTGTTATACCCCGTCTTGGTATACTGCAGTTTCATTTGTCCAGAACGGTCACATGTCCATGTGATAAAAACTCATATCATCCTGCTGTATGCGAATTTAACTTCATATCACCCGGTCGTACTATGCGTGTTCTTGCCCCTGTCCATAGCACGCGTAACGCGCTGTATGAGGCTCCATTAGTAAAAGAAACCGCGTGTTACGCCCGCTAGAGGCGCACAACGCGCACGCACATCGCACTATTCCACACGCTGTGCGCGTGCTATAGTCGGGTATCTATGGGGGACCCCCCGTGCACCCCCCCCAGAACTAAACCAAACCAACTTTTTTAGGTGCATTTTATGGTCCTAAAACACATTTTTGATGTTAACAGTAAAAAAAACCCGATGCATTCGGGTTATTCAAAATGGCGGCCAAAATGGCCGCCAAAATGGTGCAAAATCATATATTGGCCAAATAATATGATTAAAGCACTTAAAAAATGGCTAGTTATATGTTTTTGACCCTCGCAAATTCATTCCTGGGGTCCCTTTTTGTATCATGCTTCAAATTAAAAATGGCGGCCAATATGGAGGCCAATATGGCTGCCAAAAGTGGCCAACTGTGAGCAAAATGATATACATGTATAATGGACAAAAATAATGATAAACACATACATACATGTAACAAAAG
Organism: Henricia sp. BOLD:AAB3569; assembly: GCA_037783545.1. Classification (NCBI taxonomy): domain Eukaryota; kingdom Metazoa; phylum Echinodermata; class Asteroidea; order Spinulosida; family Echinasteridae; genus Henricia; species Henricia sp. BOLD:AAB3569. Next base: position 709,233 of record JBBELK010000936.1, read on the forward strand.
TTATATGTTTTTGACCCTCGCAAATGTATTTCTGGGGTCCCATTTTTTCAATCATGCTTTAAATTCAAAATGGCGGCCAATATGGAGGCCAAAAGTGCCCAATATGAGAAAAATTATATACATGTTTAATGGACAAAAAAATACATGTACATTAAATGCAATCCCCAGAATTAACTTACAACCTTTTAGGGTGTCTTTTATGATCCTGAAGCATATCTGGGATACTAACAAGAAAAAAAAATGCTCTGGAGATGACCAAGATGGCGGCCAGTATGGCCGCTATTACATGTAATATGTCCAAAATGGAAAAGATCATATATTAGCCAAATATAATATGATAAAATCATTTATAAAATTGCTAGTTATATGCTTTTGACTGTTTGAAAAATAATTCTGGCATCTCCTATTTTTCTATCATATATCATGCTCTAAATTCAAAATTGGCGACCAATATGGCTACCAAAAGTGGCCAAATGTAAGAAAAATGATATACAATGACAACAAAATAATGCATAAATTAAATGCAACCCCCTTCCGCTAAACTAACCTCACCACCTTTGTATGATGCCTTTTAGAGTCCTGAAACAGTTTTGGATGTTAACATTATTAAAATAAAATCTTCTAGAGACAAAGATGGTGGCCAATATGGCCGCCAAAAATGGTCTAAAATTAAAAGGATATCATAAGCCGAATAATTAGCATTTATAAATTGCTATTCATATGTTCTTGACCCTCATTTATTACAACCAATATATGGCTGCCAAAATATGTTAAATTAATTAATTCAATGCTCCCCCCCCCCCCCCCCCCCCCCCCACCCCCACACAACCCAATAACAACCTTTGGGTGCGTTGATCCACAAAAACTATTTGGATTTTAACAGAGAAAAACCTGCGGCACTCGAGATATCCAAGATGCCGGCCAATATGGCTGACAAATCATATCACCCATATGATGCAATAGAAATTAATAAAATGGTTAGTTACTGGTATATGTTCTCTACCCTCAACAATCATCTTTATGCTACCCTTTTTTACTTTAAATTCCATAATATGCGATCAGCATATGCGGCCAAATGAGAAAAATGTCTGCTGTGCTGGCTGGGCTAGTGCGTTTTCCCTTGCTCGCTTTTAAAAGGGATCCAATGAAACTGAAACTTCCCTTACTGTAGCATTGGCATATTGGATAGTTGTCTCCCCAGTACATGTAACCCAAGGGATGCATCTTTATGGAAATATCGCACAGGACAACTGCCCATCCTAATCCCTCTATTGCTTGCTGGTTTCTATCATGTTCAGGAGTGTACGATTAAACTGCTCTATAAGCACATCCAAATTCGAATTGTATTGAGTTGTTCACATTTTGTGTACTCAAATAATTATGCCCTGCACTTCAATACCGTTGCCGTTTCTAGAATCGCTCTTTCCCACTTTAGACTCCCTCTTCACGAACAACAAACACCCCATTGTCTCATGATCCCATATCTGTGTCTCTCAGATCATATTTGTTGTGATCATGGAAAAACCATTTTGGTGGTCATACCAGCCTCATTTAACTTCAAACATGATAAAAATACCAAGATGACAACTGATAAGGGTGAACAACATCATTTAATTTATGTTTTATAATTTGTTTTTGGCCAATTATATATCATTTTTCTTACATTCAGCTACACTTGACAGCCATATTGATCGCCGTCTTGAATTTAAAGCATGGTAGCACACCAGATAAACAGTTGTGAGTAAAAAATATATATAACTAAACATTTAAATCATTATTTTGCTATAAATATATGACCTTTTCTATTTTGGAATTTCTTTAGTGACCATATTGGCCACCATCTTGGATATCGCCAGACAATTTTTTAATTAACATGTTTTGTGACCTCAAAGGTGCAACAGTTTTTATTTTATTTTTATCTTTATTATGTGTCATTTTTCTCATATTTGGCCACTTTTGGCAGCTACAGTGATCGCCATCTTCAAGCTGTGGGTTATTTTTGGCCCATTATATATCATTCTCCTCATATATGGCCACTTTTGGCAGCCATTTTGAATTTGGAGCATGGTAGAAAATCTTTAAAATAACATTTGTGAGGTTAAGAAACATAACTATATAGCAATTTTATAAATGATTGTCATTATTTGGCTAATATACATCTATGATCTTTTTCATTTTGGACCATTTTTAGTGGCCATATTGGCCGCCATTTTAGATATCTCCAGAGCATTTCATTGTATTAACATGCAAAATATGCTTTATGATCACAAAGGGCTCCCCAATAAGTTGGTGTGGGTTAGTTCTGGGTGGTTGCCTTTAATGTATGTGTTTATCATTATTTTTTGTATATTATATATCATTATTTTTTTTTCATATTTTGCCATATTGGCCGCCATATTGGCCGCCATATTTAACTTGCAGCATGATAGTAAAATAGGGGACCCCAGAAATAAATTTGCGAGGGTCAAAAACACGTACCTTTTGTTATGTGTTTATTATTATTTTTGTCCATTATATATCATTTTTCTCATATTTGGCCAATTTTGGCAGCCATATTGGCCTCCATATTGGCCGTCATTTTGAATTTGAAGCATGATTATTATTAATCTTATCAAAGTGAACTAATGTGAACTGCATTTTTTGGCATAAATTGCTATATTGTATTTGTAAACCGTATGTTGTTATCATGGACTGTTCCTGTATTTTTGGTTTGCAAATCCGTTTTCCTTCCAGTTATATTCACCATGCAAAATGTACAGTTGGCACCGGAAGTGCAATTAACCTAATTTTGTTGGCGACAAGATCGCTAAGCTACTGTAGCTAATAATAAAATCACGATCACACCATCGCTGGACAACATTACCTCCGATGATCAAGCTCCAGTCGGTTCTTATAATGCGCGAAATTAAGCATGGGTATAAGTTATATGGAACATTTACTCCTGAATTAACTGGATTTAGAGGGGTGCAGGTGGGATAATATTTTCCGTCACTCAAAGGGGTCCCACCATCGAGAGAGTATCTTCTCCCTTGAGGGTGGAAACCAGGGTGGGATAATATTTTCCATCACTGGAAGGGGTCCCACCATCGAGAGAGAATATTCTCCCTGAAGTGTGGAGACCAGGGTGGGATAATATTTTCCGTCACTGGATGGGGTCCCACCATCGAGAGAGTATGTTCTCCCTGAAGTGTGGAGTCCAGGGTGGGATAACATTTTCCATCACTGGAAGGGGTCCCACCATCGAGAGAGTATGTTCTCCCTGAAGTGTGGAGACCAGGGTGGGATAATATTTTCCGTCACTGGGTTGGATCCCATCAGTGAGAGAAAGTTCTCCCTGAAGTGTGGAGACCAGGGTGGGATAATATTTTCCGTCACTGGATGGGATCCAATCAGTGAGAGAAAGTTCTCCCTGAAGTGTGGAGACCAGGGTGGGATAATATTTTCCGTCACTGGATGGGATCCCATCAGTGAGAGAAAGTTCTCCCTGAAGTGTGGAGACCAGGGTGGGATAATATTTTCCGTCACTGGATGGGGTCCCATCAGTGAGAGAAAGTTCTCCCTGAAGTGTGGAGACCAGGGTGGGATAATATTTTCCATCACTGGATGGGGTCCCACCATTCTGAGAAGGTTCTCCCTGAAGTGTGGAGACCAGGGTTGGATATTTTCCGTCACTAGATGGGGTCCCATCAGTGAGAGAAAGTTCTCCCTGAAGTGTGGAGACCAGGGTGGGATAATATTTTCCATCACTGGATGGGGTCCCACCATTCTGAGAAGGTTCTCCCTGAAGTGTGGAGACCAGGGTTGGATAATATTTTCCGTCACTAGATGGGGTCCCATCAGTGAGAGAATGTTCTCCCTGAAGTGTGGAGACAAGGGTTGGATAATATTTTCCGTCACTAGATGGGGTCCCATCAGTGAGAGAATGTTCTCCCTGAAGTGTGGAGACCAGGGTTGGATAATATTTTCCGTCACTAGATGGGGTCCCATCAGTGAGAGAATGTTCTCCCTGAAGTGTGGAGACAAGGGTTGGATAATATTTTCCGTCACTAGATGGGGTCCCATCAGTGAGAGAATGTTCTCCCTGAAGTGTGGAGACCAGGGTTGGATAATATTTTCCGTCACTAGATGGGGTCCCATCAGTGAGAGAATGTTCTCCCTGAAGTGTGGAGACCAGGGTTGGATAATATTTTCCGTCACTAGATGGGGTCCCATCAGTGAGAGGATGTTCTCCCTGAAGTGTGGAGACCAGGGTTGGATAATATTTTCCGTCACTGGATGGGGTCCCATCAGTGAGAGGATGTTCTCCCTGAAGTGTGGAGACCAGGGTGGGATAATATTTTCCGTCACTGGATGGGGTCCCATCAGTGAGAGGATGTTCTCCCTGAAGTGTGGAGACCAGGGTGGGATAATATTTTCCGTCACTGGATGGGATCCCTTCAGTGAGAGAATGTTCTCTCTGAAGTGTGGAGACCAGGGTGGGATAATATTTTCCGTCACTGGATGGTGCACGACCATGGTCAACTCGACCGTTCGCCAAATGGACTTGTACCAACTCCGTTTCCCGTACCACTTTTTCTGATCTTGTAAGTTGTAACGCGCAATTTTGTGCCCAACGAAAATCATGCTCTGTAACTTTTTTCTGTCGGGAAAGAAAAAAACACTTATTGTACCGCGGCAAAAGCTTTTTTCCTTCGTAAAAATTCGTGCCAAAGCGAAATTTGCAGATAGTTCTTTCTCCATGGTTTAACGATTTTCATTTTGCAAAAAGATTCACAAGGACATTTTAGACGTTATGTTTGGCCACGTGTAAGAATGCATGACGGTCGAGTTGGAGTTAAAACCCCCCCCTCCCCAATTGTAGTGTGGAGAGGATGGGGTAATATTATGCATCACTGGATAGTGCGCCATGTAGCGTGGGCATGATATTTATTGGGAAGAGTTCCAACAACTAATATTAGTCAAATTCCGTTATGGGGTCCTTGTTACAATATCCTTGTACAGTATGTATTATCCCTCCACATGTATAAACCGACTGACTAATGCTTTTGTATTACAATGTACTGGCACTTTTAATCTCCATTATTCACTGAGTTGACCCCACCTTGTCTTGTGAGGATGTTCATACACAAAAACAGCTTTACCATTTAATAATATACAAAATACTTGTGCAATGGACTTGAAACCTAATGACACCACGGTTGGTTTGCATACGTACTTTCCTATGGTCCTATGTTGTCTGGTACGCTCAAACTCGCCCATATATTGGTATGCATGTGAACAAATTGCGACGTCATATGTTTCAGGTCCATTTAGACAATACCGGAAACTATAAGGCAAACTCTGAAAAATTGTCACAACACTGGTACTTTGGCATAACCCTATAGGGGCGCAATCTGTGAAAAGTGTAATGAGTGGTTCATGTTGTATGAAACTTGCAGCATTAAACAAAAAATGGCATCACCCAAATTGCCACAGTCCCTAACATGGCACTTAGAGAGTCGACACTTAAGTGGTCCATAATATTAGATACTTGTACGTACACAATATACGTACTTACTCAAATGCAGTCTTAAATAACATACTATGCTCTGCAAAAAAGTGGTAAAAAATGTATAACAATTTTTATTTTTTATTTTTACAAATGAAGCTCATCTATGAGCAAACTATATTGAACAGAGTTAAATGTAACCGACAAACTTTCAATGTGTTACGATTTGGGGCACACCATTTTGGCTTAATGCTACGGGGCAAACTTTTGGGGTTGCCCGGATTGCAGCCATAGCATTAAGCCACAATGGCAGCACCCAAATTGTCACTGGAGTACGAGTGAGTTCAAATTCTACTTTTTTAAAATCATATGTGCACTACATGTTTTGTGCACGACAGTGTAAGCAATTATCTGGTTTACATTTACTTCTGTTAAGAATAGATAAAAACAACAAAAAACCCACAGAAGCAAACACTGCAAGGACAAACAAGCTTAAGAAACTGAATCAAGCACTTTCAATTACGGTCATAATGCATCGTAGTCGTGCCAAAACACTGCATCAAATTAATTACACGACTTCCAGTGATGCCCTGTGTGCTTTTTATATTACGTCTAGGGTTACCAGTAGGGATGAGATGTTTCAACAGTCAATCATTTAACCGCAATTTCAAAAAATTAAAAACAGTTTTGCCGTTGGTACAGCACATATAATGTACCGTACAACTAACAATACATGTACAGTAACTCAACACAAAGTAAAAGTGCTGTCTGATGATAATGATGTCAAAATGATTGATTTTCAACCGTGAAATTTCTCTACTTTCCGTGGTAACTGGAGAGAAATTAATATACGAACATGTCAAATTTCACCAATCTGCTTTAAAAAAGAGATAAAACACACAATAATTGTGTTCTAGGTTGATGTGTCCAAGATATGCAAAAATCTGACTTTCACTATCCGACTTAAGCGAGGATTTTTATTAGGAGTGGCATACAAAATCATCCAAGCGATTTTGTCTGAGATAAGTGAAAATCTGACATAAACGAATCCGACTTAAGCAAGGTTTACTGTATTACAATTTGTTGGTAATGGTACGGGTAAGCTTTTTGGTAATTATTTAGCCATTTATACCTTTAAAATCCATGGAGGATTTCTGTTAACTTATGTTGATGTATCACTGGATTCCAATTCACTCTCTGATCCAGTGTCATCGTCCTCGTATCTAGCCTGCATTGCCTGGGCAACCATCTTCTTCAACCTCCTCCTTAAATCAGAGTCAGGCTGGATATAGACAGCACGTCGCCCCATCTTTACTGCGAACAGTGCTCCTTCTCCTGCAACAAAAATAAACATTCCAATATGAAAGGTATTACCTCCAGGAAACTGACGGTGGGAAAGCAATTTTTAAATTGAAATGGCGAGAACTAGGCCATTTTAAATTGGGGGGGGGGGGTTTGGTGACAAGTTTGCCGACGGTATCTGGGCCTTTGCGGAGTCGCTTAGCATCGCCCATATAGCCATGCTGTTTTCATGAGCAGTGCTATATCCCTTTCATTCTTTAATTTCTTCATTTCTTCGCCGAAAGCACCTTGAATTTGCCAACAGTACCATGATTTTGCAAAAACTGAATAATGGGAGAGGGGAGTTTCACACCACCCTACCCCCCCCCCCCCCCCCCCTCTCTCTAGCGACACCGCTGGTTGAGAAGGGTACATGTATTGACCCCCTTTCGAACACGTGTGAATACTCCATTTTGGGATTCAAATAATGCCGAGTCATTGTGGAAGTAATGTGCGTGCGCGTTGTGTGTCTCTCTGGTGGGCGTAACACGGTTTACTTCACCAATGAGAGCTATGAATACACAACGCGCACGCACATTGTTTCCATACCGACGCGGCATGATTTGACACGAGCACAATAACCTTTTCTTGCATTACCAATCGCTGGGTAAATTTCCATTCCATTACACACAATCTGAGCCGACCACACACATGGTTCATGCCGAGTAAACAGCCACAAATGACTCAGATTTTTCCAACTTGTCCCATTTTCTATACGTGGTTGGTCGTAGGTGGCTTATAACCATCCTGTTAAAAATGTACAAAAATAAAATCGTCTCATAGTGTAACACAAAATGATCGCCAAGAAGTGAATAAAAACTTCAACTCACAGTTTGTTTGAGGCATTGTCCCGTCTTCTCCTCGTGCCTTTCACAGATGTTTACGAACTTGGCAAAGCACCTCTGAGAATACTGCGCCACCTGGTATGTTGGTTCAAGTGCCTTCAGAGCCTGCAAAATTGTAAATATGCAACCTTGGGTAAACACTGATAATGGATACATTGGATTTTTTGTAAATGCAAGTTGCCCATTAGAAAGCCGACAGGCCACTCGCGGTAAAGGTTAAAGTCATTTATTGAGAAACCAGCCCTTCACACCGAACCCACAAACTCTGCATACTAGGCAGACATCTTAACCACTCGACCACCGAGCATGTCGATGGCGGATTCGATGGTCATGCAGCAGGCCACTGTAACTGTACAGTAAGTGAAATGGTGACATGCACTCTTTGCCGACCTGGTGGTGTACATTTTCACGCATCATACTGTGCTTTTTCCACCAAGATTCCTACTTTAAGCAGCCGATTGTGAATTATATGTATTTTTTGTTTTTTTAAATGTGCGACTCGAGTCCGAGCCCGAGTCAATTTTTTTAGTTTGACTTGAGTCACCGGTCTCTGTTCTAGTCCGCATCGAGACAAAAAAGTTTCCTCTGCCTCTATTAATGGGGTAATGATTGAAACTTTTTGTAAATACATGTCACATTTGTGTACAAATTGGAAGCCTGCCAAAGAAGCAAAGGTGATCAGTCTAATCTTTACCTTTGGACAAACAGGGTCTTTTCTACCCATCGCCAAAGCACACTGCGTCCTCCAGAGCTTGTTTGAAGTCGGCGGCTCCTCCAGGTCCTCATCCCTACCCTCCATGGAATAGAGCAGCCTCCTGCACAACTTGACATTATCTAAAAAACTTCCCTCATGAACAAAATGTGTTCCAAGATTGTGCAGCGAGGCTACTCTAAGTGCCTGCATCAGGTCTAGGCTCCGAAAGACATTCACACGAACATTTTTCAGTGCCTCAAACCTAACGTCATCACTCAGTTCCCTGAGGGCAGAGACAAGGTGGTTGCCTCCAAGAGTATAATACTGTGATGACTCTGGTTGTAACGAGGAGAAGGTGTCTCCGACTACGAGCACTGGTAGTACTGTGCTGCAGGTTTTGGTGTCTTTGAGGCCCTCCTTGATGTGTTCCTTGTGTGCTTTATTAACGGGCCGAAGCAGCATCTTGGGAGGTGGGTCTTTTAGGCATGTCAGAGGGATGGTATGCTCTCCTGAAATTAGACAAAGATTAAGATGCATTTCAAAATACATGAATTATCAGGAATGTGTTGAATTCATCGAGCTAGACTAGCCAAACGCAGACAGTACTATTGGCAAACTGTAGTACATGTAGTTTTGTTTTCCAAAAAATGTTTTACCTTCAGTCTATCAAATTTGTTTTATCTGATTTTTTTTTATCAGTAAAATTAGTTTTTAAAAACTTATTTTGGCTTTTCAATTCAATTACAACTTTACAAACTAACTCCGACACTGTATGACCCATGCAATGTTTTGATCTTTGGATGGCAGGCAAGTCTACTATTGTTGCCACTGGTCTCAAAACAGCTGGTCTAAGTACCATGTCTTTTCTTACCAAGGCACTTCGCTTCCAAGTCAATGTCAAATGCATCCACACGATCCTTCACCTGACGCTTAGCAGGAGGCTCTGTTGTCTTATTTGATGAGCGTCGTCTTTTTCCAGCACATGGAGTACTACTCTCTGTAAGATGTAAACAAAATTCTTCAGCAATAACATCTGATAGGCATACTGTGAATACTTTACAGATAGCCACTATGTATTAACTCTACAAAGATTTATAAATTACTGCATTCTGTAGTAAATCTCCAAAGACACAGACATGATTACATATAACATACCGGTAGGTTTTCCTAGCCATTTGTGGTGTTTGGGTGAAGTGGTTTTAGGACGAAGTGACTAAAGCATTTTTGACCATTTTCTCAAAAGTTAAACGCAGTTACATAAAGTAGTACTCATACCTGCTGTACCGCTTTCTCTGACTGGCAGAATGTCCGAAGCTAACAATGAAAACTCATCCGCAGTTATGTCGTTGCTCAGATTGTGGATCAGTGTCCCTTCCATGGGTGCAAACTTTCCAACATCCAGTGAAACACAACGGTTTTCAGCTGTGGTGATCTGAAAAACAAATCCAACAATGCAGCAAAACTGTCGTTTTCTTGAATTCATATGTACATGAGAAGTGGCAATCGGACAAATTACAATGCAAGTGGCAATGCATCCTGAGATATCATGGAATTTTCACTCTGCAAAGCGACGTAACAATACCCTGAGGAAACACATGCAAATCTGTGGAGTGAGCCGGCTGTTGTCTTGAGCCAACTCACGCCCGAGTCATTTTGATGTAATTTAATCAATGTTATGCCGAAAAGAAACGATTTCTATACTTTCCAGAAATTGTAGTGGGTTCCGTTCCTTATGACTGTCCCATTCCAACCAAACTTTCAAACGACGATCTTAATTTACTCCGCAGTTTTTCAAATTAATAACAGCCTCAGGGATGCATGCTGACGAATGTAATGGGACGGATTCCCCAGTATGCTTTAAAAAGCAGCCAGGTAAATAGCTTTGACCGGTAGACCAGTTCACCAATAATTTAATTTATGAAGAGTGAGTTTTTCATTCGTAATTTTTCTTCCCTCGTAAACCTCGGAGATTAAAATATATGGATTCGTTATTGTTCATTTTCTAATTTTGCCTCTTGGTACACCTACAAATGCTACAATTTAAAGGCACAGGCTCGTCAGCAATGCGCGCACCAAATTCGTGCCACGAAATACACAGCTCCACGCTTTTGCTATAGACCTGATGGAGCTGCGTATTTCGCAGCTCCAGCACTAATTTGGCGCACCCGTAATTGCTGACGAGCCTGTGCCTTTAACTCCAAAGCTGATAAGATGATGCTCAATTATGTATCGCCATATAAACATTTTCTAATTTTGCCTCTTAGTACACCTCCAAACGCTACAATTTAAAGGCACAGGCTCGTCAGCAATGCACACGCCAAATTCGTGCCACGAAATACACAGCTCCACGCTTTTGCTATGGACATGATGGAGCTGCGTATTTCGCAGCTCCAGCACTAATTTGGCGCACCCGTAATTGCTGACCAGCCTGTGCCTTTAACTCCATTAGAAAATGAAAAGGTCTACATGGGAAAATTGCAAAAGGGCACCAAGGTCTTTGTTTTTTACGCTATTTGGTTTTTGCTACAACAATAGTCACAACAAAAACTCTTGTACACTTTGAAATATGAAAAGTGCAAGGGTTCCCGACATACCGAACGAATGCTGGTCAACTCGTACGCGTGGCAACTCGTGCCCCGGCCAATTCATACCCCAGTCCGGCAAGCACATGCACGTAACTAATCATTAGCATTATTGTTATTTATTTATCTCAGAAATGCAACATTTCTGACAGAAGTGCAAGTGAGAAGAATATCTTAGAATAAACCTTATGGCATTCTCAAGGCATCGTAGGATTGGATGACAAATGAGGCTGGCAATTTTCACACAAACCTATGGGGCTCTGGGGACATGACAATGTTCATAAATTTGTTTGGGGTTTCTGTGAAGCGATTGACATGTGATCAAAAGCTTGTGGGAATATCACATGTCAATCACTTTACAGTCCCTAGAGCCCCACAGGTTTGTGCGAAAATTGCCAGTCAAGTTTGTCATTCCATCCTTACTTTTAGAAGGCTAAAAGTGATTTTCTGACGTTTACATTGGGACGTTATCATTATCTACATTATCTATCACTTTTAGTCCTTTTGGAATTTATCCCCATTCGCCATGTGGAACGTTCCTGCATGCCCTAAAACCTGTGTCAAAAATCTTACCATACTTTCCAAATCAGACATTCAAAAGCACACCATCATGGAGGTCCTTGTAATCTCAAGACTTTTGCACACTAGTCATTCTTTTCCCATGATGACTCAAACATCAGAAAACGATAAAGTGGAGCAAAATTTTGTTAAAAATCTACAATTTTCAAACAGTTTGGTACCACAGACTTCGTCTAGACCGTGTCTAAAAGAAATTAGTCCCACAACGCGGATGGATTTTGTTTACAATCTGTTAAGGCTAGACTGGCCCCCTGTCCACATATTTACTTCCCCTTCATCGTATATGAGCGAGAGCACATGGACAGGGGGCCAGTCTAGCCTTAACAGATTGTAAACAAAATCCATCCACGTTGTGGGACTAATTTCTTTTAGACACGGTCTAGACGAAGTCCGTGGTACCAAATTTTTATTTTTACCCAAATGTTATTGTTTTCTGATGTTTGAGTCATCATGGGAAAAGAACGACAATGGTGCAAAGGTCTTAAGATTACAAGGACCTCCATGGTGTGTTTAATTTGGAATGTACGTTAAGATTTTTGACACAGGTTTTTTGACCATTAAGGGCGTGCAGGAACAATCCACATGGCAAATGGGGGTTAATTTCAAAAGGGCTAAAAGTGATACACGTAGAAAATGATGATTAACATCCCAATGTAAACGTCACAAAATCACTTTTGGCCTTCTAAAAGTATTCAGTCCCATGATGCCTTGAGAAAGTCGATAAGGTTTATTGGATGATCTATTGATTCGAACACAGGTCACCTCGTACGCCGACCAACTTGTACACCAGTCCAGCAAGCGCATGTACATGTACTTGTATGATGTAGCTAATCTCCGTTGCATTTTTTTTTGCAAATATCCACTTCTTATCGTGGCCCCAAACATGTTTGTAGAAAAATGTGTAAACCGTGTTTAACAAGTTATTTTCAAGAAAAATTTTGCCGGGAATTTACCGAAATCACACCTTAAAAAAAATAAAATAAAAATAAATCAGCAATTTATTTGTATAGTAAACAAACTAAATGCGCACCTGCACCTGATAGTCAGTGAGCTTTCCTTTCATAAAGTGGATTGTCATTTTGTCACAAAATTAGAATCACACCAAAAAATTCTCCTAATTGTGTCCTGAAGTGGTTTGAGATGTCCATGATTGGAAAGAAATACTTACAACACCGTTTTTGAAGCCAAAATGTTATCCAACGTACAAATCGAACGGCTGGTTCTGTCGTAGTCAGTGAGATTTCCTTTCATTTGTCATTTTGTCTCGAAATTAGAATCACACCCAAAAATTTCCTCCTAATTGTGTCCTGCGCGCGTTTTTTAAGCCAAAATGTTGTCCAACGTACAAATTTTACGACTGCTTTTGTCGGTGCCGTACTGGACGTGAGATCTCGAGAGAGGCGCTTTCCTACGTGAAAATCGGGCACAAATACATTTACACGTACGTACATGTAGTCCTTTTCGTGCCGCTACCGGTAGCGCTGTACGTACTGAGGAAATGACTTGGCTGCTCTTTCTGACGGCTGTTTCATTACTTAACACTTTTGTCCACATTTTAGTAAGTGGACATGGTTGACATTAAGTGTTAAGTAATGAAACAGCCGTCGGAAAGAGCAGCCAAGTCATTTCCTCAGTACGTACAGCGCTACCGGTAGCGGCACGAAAAGGACTACATGTACGTACGTGTAAATGTATTTGTGCCCGATTTTCACGTAGGAATGCGCCCTCTCTCGAGATCTCACGTCCAGTACGGCACCGACAAAAGCAGTCGTAAAATTTGTACGTTGGACAACATTTTGGCTTCAAAAACGGTGTTGTAAGTATTTCTTTCCAATCATGGACATCTGAAACCACTGCAGGACACAATTAGGAGGAAATTTTTGGGTGTGAGCCTAATTTCGAGGCAAAATGACAACAATCCACTTTATGAAAGGGGTACCTTCTGTCCCTACGGGAAATCCCGTAGGGACAGAATCATTCTGTCTAGTTCTGTCGGTGCCGTACTGGACGTGAGATCTCGAGAGAGGGCGGTTATTCTACGTGAAAATCGGGCACAAATACATTTACACGTACGCAGTCCTTTCCGTGCCGCTAGCGCTGTACGCACTGAGGAAATGACTTGGCTGCTCTTTCCGACGGCTGTTTCATTACTTAACACTTTTGTCCACATTTTAGTAAGTGGACATGGTTGACATTAAGTGTTAAGTAATGAAACAGCCGTCGGAAAGAGCAGCCAAGTCATTTCCTCAGTGCGTACAGCGCTAGCGGCACGGAAAGGACTGCGTACATGTAAATGTATTTGTGCCCGATTTTCACGTAGGAAAGTGCCCTCTCTCGAGATCTCATGTCCAGTACAGCACCGACCGAACCAGCCGTTCAATTTGTACGTTGGACAACATTTTGGCTTCAAAAACGGGTACCGTCAAAAACAGTGTTGTAAGTAATTTCCAATCATGGCACTGCAGGACACAATTAGGAGGAAATTTGTGGGTGTGAGCCTAATTTCGAGGCAAAATGACAACAATCCACTTTATGAAAGGGGTACCTTCTCTTCTGTCCCTACGGGAAATCCCGTAGGGACAGAATCATTCTGTCTACTGCACATGCATGACATGCACCTATTGAGCAAATATCAGGGAAAACCAAGGGACAAATCGGTATTTTTTTAGTTTATGTCCCAACTCGAATTTAGGAAAAATAAAGGTTTAGTTTTATAGAAAAATCATGGAAAGAATATTGCCTATGATTGCACGCAAAGCGGCCGGCCAGAAACCAAACAGATCCTCACACGCGGTACCCCTCACACGCATGCCTCTTTCTTCGTGCGCTTCACACACCGCCCGGCCGGCAGCAGTTTCACACACTTTTGTCAGGCGGGCGAAACAAAAAGTAAAAACACAGAATTTTCAGGGAAATGCAACATTTGCGAGGGAAATGCCAATGGAAAAGTTATTCTAAAATCGTCCAAGCTATCGATTCCAATAATATTTTTCCTTAAATTCGAGTTGGGACATAAACTAAAAAAATACCAAAATTTCATTTGCGTGAGTTTGCCACAGATTTTGGGTAGAAACGGCCCCAGGGCTGAACGGTCTAGACCAAACTATGAGCACTGATTAGCTATTTTAAATTAAAGAAACGATTCTGATCAACTTTCCAAACAAGATAACGTGACTTACCACAACTTTACTGCCTTCGCTTTTGATATCCACAACGGCCCCGAAGATATTGCCACTCTTACTTCGGGCACGTTTTCCATTCTTCCCCAGAAGGACGACTTGTCCCTCCTCTTCTTCCAACCACCATCGAGACATGATGCTAGTCGGTAAATTTCGCTGATGAAAACAGGTTAAGTTGTAGATGATTTGAGTTGTAGATGCAAGCGCAAGGGTAGCTCGAGTGTGACGTGCATAGAGTGACGTATGCATTTATATGGCGCGCGCGGTGCATGGCGGGTGGTACAATCCAGTTCGAAAGCTGCGCACGCGCACGTTAATTGCCTCTCATTGGTTCGCTCGTACCATGCTCGTACCATGTACCAACAGACGCTGTACGAGCGAATGTCATTGGTCATATCGGACATCCCGCCTCCGTCTTACGGGCAGCTATTGGTTGCAGCACATAATCCGCGCTAGAGCTGCGCGCGCTAGGGATCGGGAGTTCGTAACCACAAATTTACCCTGTACCATGTGTATCAATTTCCAGAAAGAACATATGTTTAGTGTCCATGATAGTTTTGTACTTGAAAAACTGATCTTTACTGAGGTTTCAATGTTCGAAACTCCTTCTATAACTACTTCTATAGCTATGACGAAAATTAGGGCAAAATGTGACACGGTAAAAGATCGAGGATATCAGCTCCATGGAACACTAACGCACGGTGATCTATCACCCCATAATTAATGCCGTGCGCGGCTACGATTTTTTAAGGGCGATGCCAAGTGGAACGTCATCAATAGGTTAAAGGTCGTAGGAAAATAACACTAACATGTAAACATTAATTAGCATATTAAAGGTTAGATCTCGGAAACTACAATATGTAAAGCTTTTATGATAAAAATGTAGACCGGAGTAAAAAATCTCAACACCAACTGAAGTATATAGGCCTATTTAGAACTTGCTTGTATTAACATTTCCACGCTCCTAGCTCCTACTTCTAAAACTGCAACTCCTTCTTCGTCATCTCGATCAAGTTGATAATTAGGTATAGTTAAAAGCTAAAACCGCATGTCAACTCGCATTGGCGGATCCAGGGGTTGGTGGGGGAGTGGAGGCCCGGCCGCCGGGGGTGGGAGTGAGGGGAGAGGGTGGCACTATATCCTAGCTCCCCCAAATTGTAAAAAAAGGGGGCGGGAAGAGAAGGAATTAAGGGGAGAGTAAAGAAAGAATTAGGGGAGGGAATAAAGGTGGCACCCCCGAAACACTCTTCGTTGCCGCTAACACTAGCTCTCCGTTCCTTTGAAACACTGATCCCCCCGTTCCCCAGGAAACACTCTTCGTTCCGCAGAAACACTCTCTGATCGTTCCATCAAAACACTCTTCCCTACGTGAAGCACTATTGATTCCGCCGAATAACTCTTTGTGTTCCCTCAAACTCGAGACACTTTTCGTTCCCTTAAAGCATGGAGGAACTAAAGTTACAACAAAATAGAACAGTTTCATTTCGAGTAGTATCAATTTAATTTAGTTGAGAAGTTGATCAACTGACATTTTTCGTTTTTTGAGGCGGACATTTTTTCGTTAAGAAATGAATTGATAAGTTGATAGTGAACATGAAAACAATTACCCAGGTAGCAAGACAACGTTGGTCCAACGTTGATCCAACGTTGTCAAATCCTAATCACAACGTTGGATCAACGTTGTCTGGCAACGTTGGACCAACGTTATTTTGCCCGTTGAGACAACGTTGCAGCAACGTTGGAACCAACGTTGCTCCAACGTTGGATTCACGTTAATCCCACGACATCCAACGAAACTGGATGCAAATCCAACAAACATCCAACGTTGCTCCAACGTAATATACGAGCATCCAACGAATTTCCAACGCATTTCCAACAAGGTTTCAACTGCCATATACATTAGTTGCCACCAGAAGAAACAAAGACTGGAATTCTAGTAAACCTCAATTTATTTTTAAAAAAATACATAGCTACACGTTTTTTTTCCATTAGCTGAAATATTTACCAAAAGGAATATAATTTTAAAAAGTACACGCCTATCTACTCAGTTTACCTGCTTGAAAGGAACGTCCATAAAATAGTTATCTACCGGTACATTCAAACCGCGTTAATAAGATGAATCTATAATTTTACAAATGAGATAAACTTGTATTCTCAAGAAAAAAAGACCAAAAATTGTCCGATGAGCAGAATGTTGTATTAATATTGCTCTTATTATTGAGGTTCAATTCAATTGCATAACTACAACCATGCACTGTAAACTTGTTGCACAATTAAAACAAAGAGAAAATTGCCTTACGTCAGGAAGAAACAAACGTTGTTAGGGTTTGTTCACATCAATATTTTTCTACAGAACTATTTCAACTAACCTAAAGCCCCTTTCACACTAGACGAATTCCCCGGGAATTCCCCGGGAAATTGCCGGGTAATTTCGGTCGGTCTGTTCACACTACCAAAGAAATCCCCGGGAAAAAGCTTTTCCCCGGGAAATATTTACCCCTGCTCGGGAGTAGGGTTAAAGGAGAAATCCCCGGGGTTTAACGTTTTTCCCGGGGAAAAGCAACTAGTGTGAACGTCGCAGGGTTTGAACTTACCCCACCTTTTTGCGTCCACGGGTAATCGCGAAAGGTCACAGGGTCACAAATAGCGCGCCAAGTAATTCGCGCGGTAGCTTAGTATTGTGATGCAGTACCTTTCAAATTTTTCGTAAATAAATGTACAGTTAAGTACAAAACACAAATAATAACGTTTGAAAATTATACAAATAATTTTATTTTAAAGAATATGAGCAAAATGAATGGTTTTAATTTGTAATAAAAGAAGTGTCGTGAACAAGACTGTGTTTAGCTTCCTTCTCGTGTACGTGTATTTATAATGTCCCGTGTGGTTAGGTACCAGTCTTCTATTTTCTTATCCGCATGATGCGTGGCCCAGCGTGGACTTCCGCCCACAATTCATTTGGGAACTTCCTGATGGGCGCCCTCAGTTTACACATTTCCCGGGGTTTGATGGCCAGTGTGAAACGACCGTGCATATTCCCGGGAAATAGTGTCCCCGGGAGTTACCAAATGGGTCTAGTGTGAACGGTTGCTGGGGTGTTGGTGGGGTAAAAAATCCCCGGGAATTTCAAGTGAAAAATCGGTAGGAGACCATGGAAGCCAAAGGGACAAGTGGCCCAAATGCCCAAGGGCTCGACCAATAAACTATTTCACTATTTTAGAAAGGTTGTTGGTACCAGATGTGAGACCTTTTCGCTTTAGAGGCCCTAATTCTGTGGCACCCCACTTCCAGTCCTAACACTATATAGCCATAGCGCAATCCCCCTTTGTCAATAAACAAGTAACAAAATCCCTCCCCTGGGGCAAATTTATGTGACAAAATCCCTATGAAAAATGGGAAAGAATTGGGAAGTTGATCATGGTTCAAGTTCCTGTGCCAGTACTGGTTCGATTCAGGGCCGTACGTGGCACTTGTGCTCTTGGGCAAGGCACTTAATCGCACTTGTGACGAGCTTGAGGAACGTTACCAGACTAAATTTGAATTATTAATGTTTGTCTTCAAAAACTGCTTTAAAAACACCTTTCCACTCAAAAGAAACAATTCGATTTTTAATATGTTGTTTATTTGAATGTTGCGGCCTGGATTCAGGTTAGAATGATTTCTATTGCAATTAGTTCTAGGTCAAATCGTAAATTGACTAGACTAAATACGCTAGGCGCTATGCATGCAACGCACGCAAACTATAGAGATCCAGAAATTTAGTCCCACTTTTCACCCATAATGCACCGCGGTAAACATTGCGTGACGTCATTATATGTCATAGGTCTATTGGCGGTTCTTCCGCTGTTGGTGAATAATTAAATAAATAAATAAATAAATGATTTCAGACCGACCGTATTTCCTAACAAAATGTTTCCTTGCCACTCGAAATGTTGGCTTTTTCCCATAAAATATGCACATTCCAAATCTCGATGAGTCATTTTAAGCAGTGCGGAAGAGGGAGTGGGAAACAAATTATAGGTGTTCTTTATGCCTAGCCAGTCGTACAAGGTAATTTTGAATGCAGTGCAGTCTGGTTAGCTTATTGTCCCTCTTTAATTGCACTATTTTTTGGCGTCTTTTTGGGCGGTGAGTGGCGGGGGGCAGGGAGCGGGTCGGAGTGGTAGCTGGGTGTAGGTTGGTATACCCAGCACGATATGTGGCAAACGGACTCCCCCGAACGCCCCTATACCTCAACACACTCTTCCCTTTTGTTAACGCACCAACACCCCCTAACAACTGAAAGGAATTCCTTGGAAATTCTTTGGATGTTTGATACGTACACAATGGGGGGAAAATGGTAGGGGGGGAATGCCCTCTGCCACATATCGTGCTGCATATAGGTTTGGGTCAAAAGGTAGGCCCTACTGGTTTCATTTAGAAAATGTTTTTTCCAGGTCTGCTCTGAACATAACTGAAACTGTCACGCCATGTCATTGTTGCGCACTTGAAAATTATTAAATGCTCTCCGCTCCATGGTAACTTCGCGACTGCACGTACTTTGTCGGCCCATTCAGCTGAGTCCGAGTCGGCCCATTAATTGTTGTCGGCATGCACCCTATCTACCACAGGCCTATCCGTATGCGTTTCAACGCTGAATGAGGATTATCGATCGGCGGAAGCGGTTGCGGCAAGAATGCATGCGCCCAGCCAATGAACAATGGAAACGCATACAGATTGTCCTGTTGTAAATTAGAGGCCATCTAAAGTTGACAAATTTTCACAGATAGGTAGTTCATTAAGCCACCGTCACGTACCTGTAGACCAGAATAGCTATATGCCAACCTGTGGGGCACCTTTTGTTATACTTAAACCGTTCAACAGTAGTCCAATCCCAATATATATGTACAACCATGCATGCCATCAAGGAACAAGAAACTGCCACACAAGATGGCGGCTATTCGATACGGTCTATTCCCCATAATACCAAAATTTTCCTCCCAGTATGCCTATAAAAAAATACATTTTTGTCTTAGTGCTGCATGATGGGTTGTAGACTAAAAAACATGTTTTTGTCCCTAAAAACTGTTACCTATTTGCGGAATGCCCCCAAACTTGGGAACCTCTATCGCGACATCTATTTCTATCACATATCAAAATTACATCAATGGCAGAGAAAGTATAGCCTTTTTTATTTCCAGAAGAAAAAAAAACATTTTTGTCTTAGTGCTGCATGATGGGTTAATTGTAGACTAAAAAACATGTTTTTGTCCCTAAAAATGTTACCTATTTGCGGAATGCCCCCAAACTTGGGAACCTCTATCGCGACATCTATTTCTATCACATATCAAAATTACATCAATGGCATAGAAAGTATAGCCTTTTTTGGTTCTAGAAAAAAAATACATTTTTGTCTTAGTGCTGCATGATGGGTTGTAGACTAAAAAACATGTTTTTGTCCCTAAAAATGTTACCTATTTGCGGAATGCCCCCAAACTTGGGAACCTCTATCGCGACATCTATTTCTATCAAATTTCAAAATTACATCAATGGCAGAGAAAGTATAGCCTTTTTTGGTTCTAGAAAAAAAATACATTTTTGTCTTAGTGCTGCATGATGGGTTGTAGACTAAAAAACATGTTTTTGTCCCTAAAAATTTTACATATTTGCGGAATGCCCCCAAACTTGGGAACCTCTATCGCGACATCTATTTCTATCAAATTTCAAAATTACATCAATGGCAGAGAAAGTATAGCCTTTTTGTTTCTAGAAAAAAATACATTTTTGTCTTAGTGTTGCATGATGGGTTGTAGACTAAAAAACATGTTTTTGTCCCTAAAAATGTTACCAATTTGCGGAATGCCCCCAAACTTGGGAACCTCTATCGCGACATCTATTTCTATCACATATCAAAATTACATCAATGGCATAGAAAGTATAGCCTTTTTTGGTTCTAGAAAAAAAATACATTTTTGTCTTAGTGTTGCATGATGGGTTGTAGACTAAAAAACATGTTTTTGTCCCTAAAAATGTTACCTATTTGCGGAATGCCCCCAAACTTGGGAACCTCTATCGCGACATCTATTTCTATCACATATCAAAATTACATCAATGGCATAGAAAGTATAGCCTTTTTTGGTTCTAGAAAAAAAATACATTTTTGTCTTAGTGCTGCATGATGGGTTGTAGACTAAAAAACATGTTTTTGTCCCTAAAAATGTTACCTATTTGCGGAATGCCCCCAAACTTGGGAACCTCTATCGCGACATCTATTTCTATCACATATCAAAATTACATCAATGGCAGAGAAAGTATAGCCTTTTTTATTTCCAGAAGAAAAAAAAACATTTTTGTCTTAGTGCTGCATGATGGGTTAATTGTAGACTAAAAAACATGTTTTTGTCCCTAAAAATTTTACATATTTGCGGAATGCCCCCAAACTTGGGAACCTCTATCGCGACATCTATTTCTATCAAATTTCAAAATTACATCAATGGCAGAGAAAGTATAGCCTTTTTGTTTCTAGAAAAAAATACATTTTTGTCTTAGTGTTGCATGATGGGTTGTAGACTAAAAAACATGTTTTTGTCCCTAAAAATGTTACCAATTTGCGGAATGCCCCCAAACTTGGGAACCTCTATCGCGACATCTATTTCTATCACATATCAAAATTACATCAATGGCATAGAAAGTATAGCCTTTTTTGGTTCTAGAAAAAAAATACATTTTTGTCTTAGTGTTGCATGATGGGTTGTAGACTAAAAAACATGTTTTTGTCCCTAAAAATGTTACCTATTTGCGGAATGCCCCCAAACTTGGGAACCTCTATCGCGACATCTATTTCTATCACATATCAAAATTACATCAATGGCATAGAAAGTATAGCCTTTTTTGGTTCTAGAAAAAAAATACATTTTTGTCTTAGTGCTGCATGATGGGTTGTAGACTAAAAAACATGTTTTTGTCCCTAAAAATGTTACCTATTTGCGGAATGCCCCCAAACTTGGGAACCTCTATCGCGACATCTATTTCTATCACATATCAAAATTACATCAATGGCAGAGAAAGTATAGCCTTTTTTATTTCCAGAAGAAAAAAAAACATTTTTGTCTTAGTGCTGCATGATGGGTTAATTGTAGACTAAAAAACATGTTTTTGTCCCTAAAAATGTTACCTATTTGCGGAATGCCCCCAAACTTGGGAACCTCTATCGCGACATCTATTTCTATCACATATCAAAATTACATCAATGGCATAGAAAGTATAGCCTTTTTTGGTTCTAGAAAAAAAATACATTTTTGTCTTAGTGCTGCATGATGGGTTGTAGACTAAAAAACATGTTTTTGTCCCTAAAAATGTTACCTATTTGCGGAATGCCCCCAAACTTGGGAACCTCTATCGCGACATCTATTTCTATCAAATTTCAAAATTACATCAATGGCAGAGAAAGTATAGCCTTTTTTGGTTCTAGAAAAAAAATACATTTTTGTCTTAGTGCTGCATGATGGGTTGTAGACTAAAAAACATGTTTTTGTCCCTAAAAATGTTACATATTTGCGGAATGCCCCCAAACTTGGGAACCTCTATCGCGACATCTATTTCTATCAAATTTCAAAATTACATCAATGGCAGAGAAAGTATAGCCTTTTTGTTTCTAGAAAAAAATACATTTTTGTCTTAGTGTTGCATGATGGGTTGTAGACTAAAAAACATGTTTTTGTCCCTAAAAATGTTACCAATTTGCGGAATGCCCCCAAACTTGGGAACCTCTATCGCGACATCTATTTCTATCACATATCAAAATTACATCAATGGCATAGAAAGTATAGCCTTTTTTGGTTCTAGAAAAAAAATACATTTTTGTCTTAGTGTTGCATGATGGGTTGTAGACTAAAAAACATGTTTTTGTCCCTAAAAATGTTACCTATTTGCGGAATGCCCCCAAACTTGGGAACCTCTATCGCGACATCTATTTCTATCACATATCAAAATTACATCAATGGCATAGAAAGTATAGCCTTTTTTGGTTCTAGAAAAAAAATACATTTTTGTCTTAGTGCTGCATGATGGGTTGTAGACTAAAAAACATGTTTTTGTCCCTAAAAATGTTACCTATTTGCGGAATGCCCCCAAACTTGGGAACCTCTATCGCGACATCTATTTCTATCACATATCAAAATTACATCAATGGCACAGAAAGTATAGCCTTTTTTGTTTCTAGAAAAAAAAACATTTTTGTCTTAGTGCTGCATGATGGGTTGTAGACTAAAAAACATGTTTTTGTCCCTAAAAATGTTACCTATTTGCGGAATGCCCCCAAACTTGGGAACCTCTATCGCGACATCTATTTCTATCAAATTTCAAAATTACATCAATGGCAGAGAAAGTATAGCCTTTTTGTTTCTAGAAAAAAAATACATTTTTGTCTTAGTGTTGCATGATGGGTTGTAGACTAAAAAACATGTTTTTGTCCCTAAAAATGTTACCTATTTGCGGAATGCCCCCAAACTTGGGAACCTCTATCGCGACATCTATTTCTATCACATATCAAAATTACATCAATGGCATAGAAAGTATAGCCTTTTTTGGTTCTAGAAAAAAAATACATTTTTGTCTTAGTGCTGCATGATGGGTTGTAGACTAAAAAACATGTTTTTGTCCCTAAAAATGTTACCTATTTGCGGAATGCCCCCAAACTTGGGAACCTCTATCGCGACATCTATTTCTATCACATATCAAAATTACATCAATGGCATAGAAAGTATAGCCTTTTTTGGTTCTAGAAAAAAAATTCATTTTTGTCTTAGTGCTGCATGATGGGTTGTAGACTAAAAAACATGTTTTTGTCCCTAAAAATGTTACCTATTTGCGGAATGCCCCCAAACTTGGGAACCTCTATCGCGACATCTATTTCTATCACATATCAAAATTACATCAATGGCATAGAAAGTATAGCCTTTTTTGGTTCTAGAAAAAAAATACATTTTTGTCTTAGTGCTGCATGATGGGTTAATTGTAGACTAAAAAACATGTTTTTGTCCCTAAAAATGTTACCTATTTGCGGAATGCCCCCAAACTTGGGAACCTCTATCGCGACATCTATTTCTATCAAATTTCAAAATTACATCAATGGCAGAGAAAGTATAGCCTTTTTTATTTCTAGAAAAAAATACATTTTTGTCTTAGTGCTGCATGATGGGTTGTAGACTAAAAAACATGTTTTTGTCCCTAAAAATGTTACCTATTTGCGGAATGCCCCCAAACTTGGGAACCTCTATCGCGACATCTATTTCTATCACATATCAAAATTACATCAATGGCATAGAAAGTATAGCCTTTTTTGGTTCTAGAAAAAAAATTCATTTTTGTCTTAGTGCTGCATGATGGGTTAATTGTAGACTAAAAAACATGTTTTTGTCCCTAAAAATGTTACCTATTTGCGGAATGCCCCCAAACTTGGGAACCTCTATCGCGACATCTATTTCTATCAAATTTCAAAATTACATCAATGGCAGAGAAAGTATAGCCTTTTTTATTTCTAGAAAAAAATACATTTTTGTCTTAGTGCTGCATGATGGGTTGTAGACTAAAAAACATGTTTTTGTCCCTAAAAATGTTACCTATTTGCGGAATGCCCCCAAACTTGGGAACCTCTATCGCGACATCTATTTCTATCACATATCAAAATTACATCAATGGCATAGAAAGTATAGCCTTTTTTGGTTCTAGAAAAAAAATTCATTTTTGTCTTAGTGCTGCATGATGGGTTGTAGACTAAAAAACATGTTTTTGTCCCTAAAAATGTTACCTATTTGCGGAATGCCCCCAAACTTGGGAACCTCTATCGCGACATCTATTTCTATCAAATTTCAAAATTACATCAATGGCAGAGAAAGTATAGCCTTTTTTATTTCTAGAAAAAAATACATTTTTGTCTTAGTGCTGCATGATGGGTTGTAGACTAAAAAACATGTTTTTGTCCCTAAAAATGTTACCTATTTGCGGAATGCCCCCAAACTTGGGAACCTCTATCGCGACATCTATTTCTATCACATATCAAAATTACATCAATGGCATAGAAAGTATAGCCTTTTTTGGTTCTAGAAAAAAATACATTTTTGTCTTAGTGCTGCATGATGGGTTGTAGACTAAAAAACATGTTTTTGTCCCTAAAAATGTTACCTATTTGCGGAATACCCCCAAACTTGGGAACCTCTATCGCGACATCTATTTCTATCACATATCAAAATTACATCAATGGCATAGAAAGTATAGCCTTTTTTGGTTCTAGAAAAAAAATACATTTTTGTCTTAGTGCTGCATGATGGGTTGTAGACTAAAAAACATGTTTTTGTCCCTAAAAATGTTACCTATTTGCGGAATGCCCCCAAACTTGGGAACCTCTATCGCGACATCTATTTCTATCACATATCAAAATTACATCAATGGCAGAGAAAGTATAGCCTTTTTTATTTCCAGAAGAAAAAAAAACATTTTTGTCTTAGTGCTGCATGATGGGTTGTAGACTAAAAAACATGTTTTTGTCCCTAAAAATGTTACCTATTTGCGGAATGCCCCCAAACTTGGGAACCTCTATCGCGACATCTATTTCTATCAAATTTCAAAATTACATCAATGGCAGAGAAAGTATAGCCTTTTTTATTTCTAGAAAAAAATACATTTTTGTCTTAGTGCTGCATGATGGGTTGTAGACTAAAAAACATGTTTTTGTCCCTAAAAATGTTACCTATTTGCGGAATGCCCCCAAACTTGGGAACCTCTATCGCGACATCTATTTCTATCACATATCAAAATTACATCAATGGCATAGAAAGTATAGCCTTTTTTGGTTCTAGAAAAAAATACATTTTTGTCTTAGTGCTGCATGATGGGTTGTAGACTAAAAAACATGTTTTTGTCCCTAAAAATGTTACCTATTTGCGGAATACCCCCAAACTTGGGAACCTCTATCGCGACATCTATTTCTATCACATATCAAAATTACATCAATGGCATAGAAAGTATAGCCTTTTTTGGTTCTAGAAAA
Organism: Henricia sp. BOLD:AAB3569; assembly: GCA_037783545.1. Taxonomy (NCBI): domain Eukaryota; kingdom Metazoa; phylum Echinodermata; class Asteroidea; order Spinulosida; family Echinasteridae; genus Henricia; species Henricia sp. BOLD:AAB3569. Next base: position 734,967 of record JBBELK010000936.1, read on the forward strand.
AAAATACATTTTTGTCTTAGTGCTGCATGATGGGTTGTAGACTAAAAAACATGTTTTTGTCCCTAAAAATGTTACCTATTTGCGGAATGCCCCCAAACTTGGGAACCTCTATCGCGACATCTATTTCTATCAAATTTCAAAATTACATCAATGGCAGAGAAAGTATAGCCTTTTTTATTTCTAGAAAAAAATACATTTTTGTCTTAGTGCTGCATGATGGGTTGTAGACTAAAAAACATGTTTTTGTCCCTAAAAATGTTACCTATTTGCGGAATGCCCCCAAACTTGGGAACCTCTATCGCGACATCTATTTCTATCACATATCAAAATTACATCAATGGCATAGAAAGTATAGCCTTTTTTGGTTCTAGAAAAAAAATACATTTTTGTCTCAGTGTTGCATGATGGGTTGTAGACTAAAAAACATGTTTTTGTCCCTAAAAATGTTACCTATTTGCGGAATGCCCCCAAACTTGGGAACCTCTATCGCGACATCTATTTCTATCACATATCAAAATTACATCAATGGCAGAGAAAGTATAGCCTTTTTTATTTCTAGAAAAAAATACATTTTTGTCTTAGTGCTGCATGATGGGTTGTAGACTAAAAAACATGTTTTTGTCCCTAAAAATGTTACCTATTTGCGGAATGCCCCCAAACTTGGGAACCTCTATCGCGACATCTATTTCTATCAAATTTCAAAATTACATCAATGGCAGAGAAAGTATAGCCTTTTTTATTTCTAGAAAAAAATACATTTTTGTCTTAGTGCTGCATGATGGGTTGTAGACTAAAAAACATGTTTTTGTCCCTAAAAATGTTACCTATTTGCGGAATGCCCCCAAACTTGGGAACCTCTATCGCGACATCTATTTCTATCACATATCAAAATTACATCAATGGCAGAGAAAGTATAGCCTTTTTTATTTCTAGAAAAAAATACATTTTTGTCTTAGTGCTGCATGATGGGTTGTAGACTAAAAAACATGTTTTTGTCCCTAAAAATGTTACCTATTTGCGGAATGCCCCCAAACTTGGGAACCTCTATCGCGACATCTATTTCTATCACATATCAAAATTACATCAATGGCATAGAAAGTATAGCCTTTTTTGGTTCTAGAAAAAAAATACATTTTTGTCTTAGTGTTGCATGATGGGTTGTAGACTAAAAAACATGTTTTTGTCCCTAAAAATGTTACCTATTTGCGGAATGCCCCCAAACTTGGGAACCTCTATCGCGACATCTATTTCTATCACATATCAAAATTACATCAATGGCAGAGAAAGTATAGCCTTTTTTATTTCTAGAAAAAAATACATTTTTGTCTTAGTGCTGCATGATGGGTTGTAGACTAAAAAACATGTTTTTGTCCCTAAAAATGTTACCTATTTGCGGAATGCCCCCAAACTTGGGAACCTCTATCGCGACATCTATTTCTATCAAATTTCAAAATTACATCAATGGCAGAGAAAGTATAGCCTTTTTGTTTCTAGAAAAAAATACATTTTTGTCTTATAGTGCTGCATGATGGGTTGTAGACTAAAAAACATGTTTTTGTCCCTAAAAATGTTACCTATTTGCGGAATGCCCCCAAACTTGGGAACCTCTATCGCGACATCTATTTCTATCACATATCCAAGTTACATCAATGGCGAAAATTTCTTAGCATTAAGCCTTTTATGTTTCTATAAAACATTAAATTTTAAAGAAGTCTAATACAAGTATATATAGTGCTGTTGCATATGGGTTGTATACTAAAAAACATGTTTTTGTCCCTAATAATATGTTACCCATTTGTGGAATGCCCCCAAACTTATAGGAACCTGTGTCGAGACATCAATTTTTATCATATCCATTAAGTTACATATCAATCGCGGTAGAAGTTATTTCCAAAAGTGTGACATATGCTTTTAAAAAAATTTACGTATTTTTAGTGATTGGAAATGGTTTTATAGTACAAAAAATGTCTATCTTTATTAATTTTCATAAACATCACTTCAATTTAGTGTTTGTGTGTTGATAAGGCGCTAAGGTTAATGCGAACTCATCGCTAATTTTCATTGACTGTATCTATAACCCGGCCAGCTACGACACCAAATTCCTAATCATACCATGGAACAATTAATGAGCCTTTATGGTCTTTTGTTTCAAATATTTGTCAGTAATAAAAAAACAATGAGGAGAATGATCAAAGGTCATCATAATCTATTGAATTTAGTGGCCTTTTTTTGTCGAGTGTCGGTCATGCAGTTGGATCGACCCCTTATTTTGGGAATACTCATCACGTGTACGTAATTTATAGTCAATAAATGTCAGACAAAATGACTCTTTTCAAAATTACTGTAGCTCTTTAAACAAATCTAGCTTTCAAGCACTGTAGTGTTATGAGGATCACAGCTAGCTATAGTATAGGCGGTTGGATTGTCATTTTTCTGTTGACAAAATCCCCACCCATCATGCCCATGGGAAAAAATCCCCACCCTGGTGCAAAACATGCGCATCTTTGATACAGAAAGTCAGATGCGCAGACATTTTGTTTTGGGTCATCTGGAACATGAAAAAAGTGATTCAATAGCATCTATCTTTATGCAGACAGTTTTAAAAACATAAAAATAAACAATAAAAATCACTTAATTGTGAGGAGTGCAAGTGTAATACTAGTTTTTTTTTGTTGTTTTTTTAAATAAAGCTTATTTCTAATGATATAGCCTATGTCTGTCTGCATACGGAAATTGTGTTTACTGTTATACTTATATAGTTTACTCCTAGTTTACTTGGAGATTTCACTAGTTTACTGGTACGTTTCGTGCATTACGTAACCCCATTCATCGGGTGATGAATGGAGTTGTACATGTACCTCGCCCTAGTTGTGGAGATAAACATCTTCATTGTGCGTCGATGCCAGGTGCAGGCTTTCTTCCTCCACTATGTGCAGGCAGATGACACCACAGGCATTGTATACACGGATACGGACCATCGCGCAGTCGATCGATTTTGTTTAGCCAGATCAAGACATGGAGAGATAATGTCTTTCATGGTTTAGCCCAGGTTGGACGTCGTCGTTTTCATCGCCGCATACAAGTTCCGTCCAATACTATTTACCGGAAAACACCGGAAACACCAGAGCATAATTCTTTCGTGAAGAGCAAGGGCCGATTCCCCGGTGTCTCATGGTCATTTCTAATTATAATTCTTCATGGGTTTCCTCACGCTTACGAGTGAGGAATCCTTGGTATGAATACCAGAAAGAAATAATAATAATAATAATAAAACATTCTAAATACCGGAAAACACTGGAAAATACCGGAAACGTACGTCACACTAAATACCGGCAAACACCCCAAATAAACCGGAAAACACCAGGGGCCAATTTCATGGCGCTGCATGCTATAGTATAAGCACAACAATTTGCTTAGCACAGGATTGATTTGTTTTATAAAATGGATTACACTCATTACAGGCCAAAATTAGATACGCAACTTGTGTTCTTTGCAAGAGTAGGGGGAATACCACATCACGATTTTGGCTGGTAATCCATTTTTGCAAAATAAAGAAAACAAATCCTGTGCTAAGCAAATATTTGTGCTTAGCAGCGCCATGAAATTGGCCCCAGAAAACACAGAAAAACACGCAATTTCCAGTGACGTCATTTTTCATGACCCACGTACAATGGCGTATGGCTCGAGAGAAAATTACCTGCCAAAAAAGCAATAAAACGTATTGGTTGCGTACGCGTGTTGTTGCGCCGTGGCTGTATTTCTTGCATTGCCCGTGTTTCGGTGAAAGGATTTAAAAAAATAATTTACACAAGCGAACGAATTTAGAAAGCTTACGTGTCTCTGTAACGAAAAGTATCAAAAATTTAAATTTCCGACGTCGGGAATTGGAGATACAAGCCTTTTTCTTGAAACGTGCTTCACATGTTGTACATGTGCGCGTACGCTCATATGTACATAGTATGTGTACAATGTACACATGTACGCGCACATGTACATTTACGTCATAACCCTGTCGATTAAATGACCTGCCAGCCTTTCAATCATTTCTTGTTTTTAATCGACTGGTATTAATCCTTGACGGATTTTTACGTTCTTGGTACCAAATGAAAGCTGATAACTTTTTCTATAGAAAAATACCTATTTAACTTTAAAAAAAAAAATTGTACGCCCAAATCGGCCCAAACACGGGCAGTGCAACTTTAAAGGCACAGGCTCGTCAGCAATGCGCGCCCGCCAAATTCGTGCTCGAAACACGCAGCTCCATGCATTTGCTATGGAGCTGCGTATTGCGTGGCACACATTTGGCGGGCGTGCAGTGCATTGCTGACGAGCCTGGGCCTTTAAACTCAGTCGTGATTAAAGCCGCGGATGTAAAACCGTAGGTCGAGCGTGTTAAGAAAATTAACGCAATTAAAAATGATGATCCGCCGGGCCGGAGCATTCTTAATTTTCGTGATTCGATCACGTGTCTCTGGCCATTTCTAATTCTTTACGGGTTTCCGGACGCCTGCGAGTGACAGTACAATGAGCACTTTAATAGAGGAATTATTGGTATGAATACCAGAAATAAATAATTTAATACTAATAAAAATAACTCCTCTTAATGCTGCAAACGGTCGACACCATGGTGGCACGGGAAACCTTTCCTCCAAACGACCACCGAAATTTCGGCAAGAATCACTTAAATCTACACCAAATTCCTCTACCCAAAGCTTCAAAAAATGGTTTTAGACCTAATAAAAACTGGTTTTTTACCTTAACAAATTTGGTTTTTAACCTCCAAAATATTGGGGCTACACCAAATTGTCGCCCTAACATAACTTTCTACGCAAAAAATGTTACCAGGCCTATTGGATAAAATAGAAAAGTTATTATTATTATTATTTCCATAATAGGCCTACTAGCTATATTAGTACTAAGGGCGACAGTTTGGGGGACAATTTCCAGGGACAAATAACATGGTTGTTAACCAAACAAAAATTGGTTTTTAACAAATTAATAATAGGGCGACAGCCAAATGTCGCCCTATTCCTCTAGCTCTTGTGTCTCCCTAATAATACTATTATAAAGCTTTTTACAAAAAATGAATTCGCAATAAGCGATAGGATCGGAAACCAATCTACGCCCGTGCGTAGATTGGTTCCAGATCTTATCGTTTATTGCGAAGATAAGCCATGACGCCTACGGGCAGAAATCTGCCCGTGGACACGTTACTACTACTCGGTGTTATTATTTGTTCCCTATGTTGTATATGCGGACGGGAACCAGTCTAGCGCCCGCGACGCCACTGCAGTAGACTTGAGGTCAAGTCTCTAGACAGTCGTATTTGGTTCGTCTGACGCCTATAATCCCCACACGCAACAGTCGTTGTTATGAATAGTACCTGTCTAGAGACTTGAGAAACCTGTATTCGCGCCAATATCAATGCATTCATGGCGCGTAATATATAATCACGCAGTTGCCATAGAACAAGTCAGAGGAGTAACATGAATATTAATGTTGTCCTGCGTTTCGACCAATCAGCTCTCTACGTCCAATTCTGGTAGCAAACTCCATAGACCGTGTACAAAACGGAAACAGGTTTCTCAAGTCTGTAACTAGAGGTCGATTAGACTTGTTCCCAGTCCATTCGCGACTACGCTGAGACTGCGGTTTACGAACCAACCGGTCTAGTTACAGACTTGACATCAAGTCTACCACTGCAGCCGCGGTTAAAAAAAATACGCGTCCGGTTCCCTGTATTCGGCGCATGTGAAATTCACTCCCCTCTACGAGAACCAGTCGAGCACTCTTGAAACCGGTAGGAAGCTTTCGAACTATCGTTGTCGTTCATCACGACATGTTCATCTTCGGGATTAATCGCTAATTCTGATTAATCACATGTGCACAAGATCCCATCTGCAGGCCGGCAGTGCAGTGCAGGTAGGGGACATATTTAGCATGTTTCATGTGTTTAGGCAGGCCAAATGGCTTTACCATAACCGTTTACAGTCATGACAGTGCCTTTGTCGGACGCTTCGCCCCATTTCCACTTCGCCCCATGTCAGTTCGCCCCATACATGCCATACCACATCGCCCCATTACCACTTCGCCCCGTTACCACTTCGCCCCATTACCACATCCCTGACATCGCCCCATTAGGCTAATGAAACTCGATGTTATGTTTCCCGTAACCCGCCCGCGTTTGGATTTTTCGGCCGCGTTTGAGATGCCAAAATCCTAAAACAATTCATTATTTTGTATTTTCCCAAAAAATATCAAGTTTTTAATTTTTTTCTCCTGCCATTTTGGTTGGATTTTTAAAATCAGCGCTCGAATTTCACATTGCTCATTCTCGTCCTCCCGCCAAAAAAATTTTAACGTCATTTTCTTCCTCCAAAAAAATATACCCCAGTAGCAGATACGTACTAGTATTAAGCGCGGCTGGCCGCCGCCGGCACGTGAACAGTGTTTACAATAAATTCCTGGAGAAGACAGCGCTGCCATTTTTTTGCATGTTCCCGGTGTGCAAAACCCTGCACGTACGTACGCGCAAGCCCGGCGCGCTGCTGTACAAACACAACTGTCCACTCCATCGTAGTTATTAGACGGTGGTTTGTAGCTGCGAGCGCTAGCCTAGAACTACACAAACTACAAATGGGCGATTGTATTTATCGTTAGCGAGCGGCGCGGACCACAAATGGGCCATCGTACGTAGGCCTGCTGACACTTAAGTTGACTGCGGCTAGCTTTATACTACTGTCGACGCATCAGAATCGTAAATCGCACATGTCGCATCGTTTGTCGTGTTTTGGAGAGATCTCAAGAAGGTTAAATCATGCGAGACAGATAAAATGTTTGTGTCAGTGAAGATACAGGAAGGGGGTGTAACCAAGATGCCATGTACTATCACGACTGTGTCTCAAACATGGACTTTGTTGCAGTTATTTGAGTCAATTGTTGAACTCGGTAACGACAGTGTAAATCATCATGTTGTACCAATATCTGCCTATGTCATGTATGTTGGATCTTCACAACAGTCCAACATGTCCAAAGCAGCTGTTGACCTGGCCAATTGCTTGGCTCACGAAATTTGTCAAGTTTTTGGCAATTTTGTGTGCTTTGAAGTACAAACAACTGAAGAGAGAGCCGCAAAGTTATTTAAAGTTATTTAAATATATCTTGATCCTTAAATAAATCATAAATACCTGGGAAATGGTGAAGGATATTTTAATAAATACAAATTTGTGTCTAAATTGATCAGGGTTGTGTTTTAACACACTATCAGAGGGTATGGAGCGCGCTAAGTTTTGATCAAAAAGCCGTTATTTTGCAAATAATGAAATGCTGAAAAATAATGAATAATGAATAATGAAATAGTTGCCTCATTTGGGCTTGACAAAAATGTTACGGGAAACATAACATCGAGTTTCATTAGCCTTACCACTTCGCCCCATTGCCACTTCGCCCCACCTACCGGGTAGGCTATGCTATTCGGTATTTAGCCGGCAGTCGGTACGGTAAAAAAAAGGGGGGAAAGAGTCTAACTAAGTAGGCTAATATTAACTAACCGTTCGTGGATTTTTTCGTTTAGGTCTCATTTGAAAGTGAGGTTTCATTTGTTAATTAGCGTCCACCTTTTGAATGATTCAGTCGGGGCAAGTCCTCACAGCTTTTAGCGGAATCTGTTTTCATTAAGTCTATATAGGCCTATGTATTAGGGACAAGTTTGTAAAAAAAATTATAAGTTCGATTTTCATTGAAAATATCTCACATTACAGATCATTTTCTGTTAATTCTAAGCCGAGATATGCGGACGTTTTCCCACGAAATCGTGTGTGTAAACTGATTAGGAGAGAGCTCGAAGAATGCAATGCAGTATAAAGCGCCCCGGCCCCACAGTGACATATTTCGCCAAGCCAACGAAGATATTTTCAACTTTAAGTCTGATTAGTCTTAGTTCAACCATAGGTTCAACACGCTGTCTTGTTTTCTGCTCAACTAAAGCCTCAATGCAACACTTACAGGAGTACATAGCACATGTGAGGGCGCGCACTATGTGTAAGAGCACATATTTACGCCTGGAATGAAAACCACGCACTCGACGATGCTCACAAAGAGTAACTGATAATCATTTTTGTGGGCTAAAAAAAAAAAAAAAAGTTGGAATTGAACAATGTTGTGATGTTTTACAGCGCTTTTTTCATGATGCGCCACTTCGCATACGGCAGAAATCCACTGCGAAACTGACCAGCATTAGTGTACATGTATGACACGATAACACCCCAGTGTAAATATGAATTTGGCAGTGAGAAAATGTCAAAGTAAACTGTATTTATTCCTGAATTACTATACAGGGCGTTTGGGAAAACGGGCAAAAAAAGCAGATTAAAATTGGATTTCAGATTTTTATTTTTCGATTGCTATCAAACTAAACAAAGAAAAAACAAAACAAAAACATGTCAACTTTAATTCTTGCTGTAATTAACTGCACTCAAATTCGGCTTAAAACGAATTTGATGACAATTAAATCTTGTTGGACCTATTGACCTTTGGGCCAGCTGGCCAATTTCATAATGCGTGTGGTCTAGTGGGTATGAAGCGGGACTCCCAATCAGAGGTTGGGGGTTCGAGCCCTACTTCGACCAAAGTTTCTGTGTCCCTGGGCAAGGCACTTAATCCCAGTTGGCTCGTCAACCCAAGCGATATATGGGAAGCTGTTAAGGGGAATGCCACAATCTAACTGCTGATAGGGTTGTGCGCCTGACCAGCAGCCACCTAGTTGAAGCGAAATGGTTCTGGTGATTCCCTGATGGCAGCGGTAATAATGGTAACAGTGCCTTGAGCACCCTGGAGGGTGGATATGTTGGCTATACAAATCTAATCATTATTATTATTATTATTATAAAGCTGTTTAGTAAAAAAATTGCCAATTTGTGTATTTTACAAATATCTGCATGCTATTCTTTCTAAAACTCAATTTGCATACAATTTTTGAAAAATGCTCTTGCGAAATAAACGCCATAAAGTACGCGCACGCACATGCTAGAACATGTTCTAAACACGCGCGCGTGTTGCTCAAAATTTGTTCGAAATACGGCCCAACCGATGCACGACACAGAAAAATACGCTCAAAATCATGATGCACGTGGCAATTTGTAGAAAGTGACATCATTTGAACGTGATAAATTACAGACGTGTTTTTTTTTACACATCAATTCATAAAACCAGTGGTGCAGTGTAAGTTAATTACATGTAGGCCTACTCTTTTCCTATTTTTTTACTGACTGTCGGCTAAATAGCATACGTGGGGCGAAGGGGCGAAGTGACGACGGGGCGAAGTGGTAATGGGGCGAAGTGGTAATGGGGCGAAGTGGTAATGGGGCGAAGTGGTAATTGGGCGAAGTGGTAATGGGGCGAAGTGACTGTAAAGCCTTTACACTTTTACAGTCATTTAATTAATTTGCCCCATTTCTACTTTTTTTTCTAATAGAGATAATTCTAAACTTGTTTGCCTCTGTGCACCTTAAGATGTTGCTTTTATTTTAAGATCACGCATAAAGGAGTTAATTTCATTACGTTTGCCTTTTTGGTGCTGACCAACCCTTGGCCCGGCCCTGCCTTTATTACAATTTCTCTCGGGTTATTTTTTACATGATTTATTTTTAACATTTATATTGTAAAAGTCCACTAAAGTTAAAAGTCCAGTAAAACCTTTTTTCTTTTCAGTTGATATGGCAAGTCCAACCGACATGGCTGAACATGTCACTGATGCTTTTGTACAGAATAGCATCCAGCCACTCTTTACAGAGATTGATGACGGTGATGACAGTGACACTCCCATTACTAATTTAATGACCTACAAATCACCTCACTTTAATGATCTGGAAAGTGATTCACCATCCCTATTTGTTCCCTCTGACCTGCTGCTTCAACCAGATCAATGGTTGACTGAGATTGAGAGTGATGAGTTAACAGGTAAGATTAATCCCCATAGCATTGGGTTGTACAGTGTAACAGTTAAAACACATATTTTTAGTAAGAGATTCCTGCAGCGTTTTCCCTGCTGTTTACCTGTGAGGCGGCGCACCTCAATGATTTTGACGCCCGCCTCTGTAGTTTTCATGAGGAATTGCAGCTTCTGTACAAATATCAGAGGTAAAGAAGTGTGGTCTATTAGGTTGATAATCAGAAAACTGTTTAATACTTTTGCAAATCTTGCAATTTTTTTAATATATAATTTTAAATTTTAAATGTCGTGTGAAAAGGGGTTTAAATGAGAACTACATGTACTCTTACAGGAATGCTTATTTCAAAAATAAATTATAACCCCATTGCTGGAAAATCATACCCGAGCAGTGTTCGAATTAGCACTGGTCCGTTGGCCAAATCAAGGCAAATGACAGTTAAAATCGTCCCCAAATGGTCCGGCTGTCCAGTTGAATTAAAACAGACCCATGCCGTACATTTTTAATTTCCTTAATGCGCTTTTTGTTTGCATGTTTCCGCATTTTTTTTTTAGCGTGACAGATTTTTATGTTCAGCTTTTTTCTATGCACGTTCGTACGCATCAACGATCTTGTTTTCACCGAACCAGACAACAGCGCCCTCCAGTGACAGTAAATACGGGGTAGACTTGTCCAAGTCTGACACTCCCATCCCCAAGACACTTCTTTGCGTACATGATTACATGTAAACTGGGCAGGCGTGGAGACCGCGACTGCAACGAGTCGCGATTCAGACTTGTGCTAGTGCAGTTACCAAGATGGCGCCACTGAAAACCACAGACTCAACAGTTTTGGGATTCTGTAGTTCTTTCTACATGTACATGTAGTTCCTTGTTTCATTCGAAATTTCCTTCACACCGCTTTTTATCAAAGTGGCACATGTCGCGTTATAATCTGGGTCATGTCATCCCCTAGTCAAAATTTTGGCTTTCTTTTTCAGATTACTGTGAAGCTAAAGGTGAACGTACAAAAACACTGCAGTTTACAGAGATGGAGAGTACTGATGAGAACACAGACTTCACACTTCGTTTTTCCAGTGATGATTCTGGTAAGACATTGATCGAAACTCCCTTTTCTTTAGGGTAACACTAGCACCAAAAACATTATTAGTCTGTTTTGTGAGAAATGTGAAATAAGTCTTGTCTGAAAACTTTTGAAGCAAATACAACATTTTTTTGGCTTGCTTTACAATATGTATGTTATTGGTTTGTGTTTTTGATTTTACAGTGTAAAGTGCCTAGAGGCCCTGGCATTTGGCGCTATATAAGATTATTATTATTATGTCGCGTTGGAATCTGGGTCATGTCATCCCCGAGTGCAAGTTTTGACTTTCTTTTTTCAGATTACTGTGAAGCTAAAGGTGACCGTACAAAAACACTGCAGTTTACAGAGATGGAGAGTACTGATGCGAACACAGACTTCACACTTCGTTTTTCCAGTGATGATTCTGGTAAGACTTTGAACCACCATTTTATTTAGGGTAACACTAGCACCAAAAAAATTATTCGTCTGTTTTGTGAGAAAGGGGAAATAATGTCTTGTCTGAAAACCTTTGAAGCAATTACAACATTATTTGGCTTGCTTTAAAATATACAAATTCATATTATGATTATGGCGGCATTACTTTAATTGAAAATGCCATCAACTGCTCCACAAAACAATTTTATTCTTGGTTTAAACTTTTAAATTGTTTGTTTTGTATTGTTTTCAAGATTAACTATACTGTGGTAATCTAGAATTTTTTGCAAGTTGTGATTGTTTAACACTAGGGAAAGGAATTTACGGTTAATTCAGAAACTACATGTAGTTTCCAATTTGTTCAAGTGTCGTTTAACCAGTTAACCTTTCAGCCGACACTAAAGATTGAAATTGTTGGTGGTGTTTGTAGATACCTGTGCAATGTACACAATACCCCTACATGTAGGCCCCCAAAATAATTATTGCACCTTTGTCTGGTAAATATTTTACTAGCTACCGCCCAATATTAATTTATTTAAGTTTCATGAAATCATTAGAAAGAACCCTCTGACAACTATTGTTAATTCTGTAAGATTGGGTTTCGCTTAAACATTCAGGAAAACCAGTTTTTTAATTTGTTTAGGTGAAACGGTTAACCGGTTAACCGGTTAAATGCCCCATCCCTATTTGACACCCAATATTTGTCATCGGTAACAATTTAAATTTCAAGCAGAGTTCATGTATCGCTACAGATGAAATATTTAATTTCGTAATTAATCCTAGTCAATCCTCGTACATGTACATGTAGTTCCTAGTCAATCACATTTAATCATACCATCTTTAATGTTGCATTGTGTAATCATATTAAAGCCAGAATGCTGCAGTTGCAACTTTTGAGTGTTGACTTAATTAAGGTTGCTTATATAACTGCAATTTTAATGTCTTTACCATTAACAAAATTGTCAATTACTAAAATACAGACAAAGAGAACACACATGGGATGACCCGGCAAAACCTAGTGAAGACAAGCTGTGCTTTAAAGCGTAAACGCAAGGTCAGATTTGAGGATGCTATGTTTGACACCGATGAGTCGGAGGATGCAGATGATTATGAGACTATCATAAAGAAACGTAGGTGTTTTAATACTAATTCATAAATTCATTGAACAGTTTATGCATCCCTATTGGCTTAAGGCCTGTCCGCATTGGAATGTTTTTGGGAAACGTACTGAGACGATGGGTACTTTTCCCCATCATAAGTTCAATGCGGACAGCCCATGACGTTTTCCTGTCAGGAACCTTACCCGAGTCCAGCGGTTATTTTTCCTGGCCAACTGCTGCCCAGAAAAAGTTCCCAGGGAACATTTCCCGAGACGAAAAGTCCAGTACGGACACACGAGTCAGTAAAAGCGGCTCGGGAAGGCAGTACATCCGGCCTGCCTGGAGTACTGTGAAGGTTAGACTGCAAATGTTATGCGTGTGCACATTTTGCAAAACTACACAATGTCATACATTTACTTGGGAAACTAAACATGTCAAAAAGTGAGACGGGCAATTTGAATGATTTGTCATATGGAGGAAAACAAATAAATAATAAATATATTTATTTCTTGAAATGCAACTCCAACAGGAAAATCAAGAATCCCTGGCATCAGCTTTGTTTTGAGGATGAGGTGCTGTAGACTTGACTGTGTGAGCCAAGTAGATGCAGAAACGGCCGCTTGTGCAAGGTCCACGTTTTGTAACCGGACAGGGCTAGATCAGAGACATTGGCTGCTGGGATACCTTTCAGATCACTATAAGCAGAGAAACGACTATTTTCAGTATGCCTATCTAATAGGTACAACAAAAGTTTGTTCAACCGCTTGGAGAAATGTACATGGCATCACCAAGACCAGATTCTATCAGCTAAAGAAGTGCTTTGAAGGTAATGTATGCTGTATTTTTTAGGGACGTAAAAGGTAAACAGAAAAATTGCATTTTTTTTATTTTTTTTTTGTGGGGGTGGGTGCAGGGAGATGGTGGTGGGGGGGGGGGGGGGGGGGGGGGGGGGGGGGCTGGCTGCGGCTGCCTGCGGCTGCCTGCGGCTGCGGGGGGGGGGGGGGGGGGGGGGGTGGGGGGGGGGGGGGGGGGGGGGGGGGGGGGGGGGGCTGGCTGCGGCTGCGGCTGCGGCTGCGGCTGCGGGTACCATTAAATCTATGGTCATGGGCATGCAGGCCTCAAAATTCGTGTTCAAAAAGGCACGGCAATAATTGCCTTGCCTTTTCCAACATTTCAAGGGCATCACGGCAATTCTGTCAATTTCAAAAGGGCATCACAGCTGTTTGCTTGAACTTGGGAACATTAATAGTACTTACATGTAGCTGGGGTTACACTCCGAGGATTGTCTCTTTTATTTTTCCGCGTTGAACATGGGATATTAATTGCTTTCACCTTATTGATAAATTGTCTAGATACTAATCGGACATTTCGTTGACATTCCAGACGAAATGCGGTGCCTGCGGCCGCCATTTTGTGTGCTACGCAGGCGCAATGACCACAGTTATATCACGAACAAAGTTCAAAGGGCAAAGTTCTGTTGTTCGAGGGACTTTCGTCGAACTGTATTTTTTGTACACGTAGGCTACCGGCGGTACCGTGCGTGCTCGGCGTGGTTTTACCAAAATTGTGTACGGTTTCGTTGCATTTTTACACACCGGTGGAAAGGCTAGTTTGGTCTCTGAAATGTGTCACTAAAAGTGAGAAATTTGAAATTTTTATGTGTGTGATTTAATGAAGGGCACCGACGGCAGTTTAATAAAGAGGGCACAGCAATTTATTGCCGTTAAATATTCATGATTCATGAGGGCATCGACGGCAATTGCCGTCGGTTATTTCGAGGCCTGGGTATGTCATATTTAAGAAGAGATGTTTTGTGCAAGCCATCCTGAACAACTTTTCTGGTGCATGAACCTCGGATGCTACATGTCCTTTAGTTATTTGCTAAACTTTACATTCAAGATGAATTCAACATTTAATTATGGAAAGGCTTTTAAAACACATTCCACGAAACAGTTCTCATTCGTAATTGACATACAGATATTTACAGTGTTTGACTTGTCGGGTTTTGTTACAAAGTTTCTGTTCTGCATACTTTAACCTTTTCTTGAACAATCTCTTAATTGTTACATAGGTGGATCAAGAAAATTTCCAACCCCAGGATTTCTTCGCAAGGGTGAAGTTTCATCAAAGACGGTACGCTCCATGGCATGGCTTGAAAACTATGCCAGCAGATGCGGAGACAAGCTGCCAGATTCTTCAAGAATCCACCTTCCGTCATGCTTGACTAAAGGGGATGTCTTCAAGACAATGATGACAGAACTTGAGGATGTCGGGGAGGAGGGATGCAAGGAGTCAGTCTTTTACCGCCATTGGAGAAAACAGTTGGGACTCATAGCAATTCCAAAGGTAATTAAACTGCCCCCCAAAAAAAGACTAGGTTTTTCATGTTACTATTTTTGACTTCTCGCTCGACTGCCAGTCCTCATATTTATTCATTGTGTGTGGAATATGTGGAGCGGTTATTCAAACGGGCCCCCGTGCATGCATCAGCAGTCTGTGAGTGTTGAATTTTTTAAGTTATCTTGGTTTTTACTGGACTCGGACTTGGACTTGACAAATCAAGTACTCGGACTTGAACTCAGACTCGGACTCGGCAAGTGTGGACTCGACTACAACGCTGCACTGTAGCGTCCTCCCTCTGATGACTTATACTATTGGCGATAGCTTCATAAAACCATTCTTGCATTTTGCTCTAATGAGTGCAAGTCAAAAGTGCTTTAGCATGTCTTTGTCGTTACTTAATTCTATTTTCCTTTATCATTCACTGTTATGAAGCAGGTGTCTGTTTAAAACCGTTTTCTATGTATGTCATGTCGTTTTCATTTTGTCAAATGCTTAGTACTTTTGGTTTCAGGAAAATAGGTTTGCTAAGTGTGATAAATGTACATTGCTGAGAACCTCCATAGAGAAAACTCTGGACAAGGAGAAGAGGAAGCAGCTGTATGCAAAGCGAGATAAACACTTGCAACTTCAAAAGTAAGGAAAAAAATAATTCTTCTGTTCGGTTACCAACTATGTACATGTAGCAAACAATTGTCCCCAGGTAATTTTTAGAGGGCAGGCCCATTTTCCCGAGGCTAGGGAAAATAGCAGGCCTGCCATCTCAAAATCACAGAGGGGCGGTAGTTTGCAACATCACCAGAATAAAGAACAGTCAATATGTGTTTTATATACCTCATACAGTGGTACATGTATGTGTCCAGTGATTTGTTTTTCAGGACAAAATTGATTTTTCCGAGATTAAGCCAGACGTTGCGCGAAGCAACTTGCTTCACGCAGACGCCCGCGCACCATCACGCCTGCATATGCTGACACACGCGCGCATGATATTACGTACGTGCCGGGGAAAAAATGTACTATCCGTTGACCATTTGACGCAAAAGGTCTAACAATATTACTTTTTTCAATTGCACTGGGGAATGGTTGAACTAATCTATGTCAGGTGGCTTAACCAATCAGTGAACCAATCTTTTAACCAATTAGTGAATGAGACTCGGTGTATATAATGCATGATACACTAATGCTTTTTCTTTCATCCAGTTCTATTTTGGCAGACAGTTTTAGCAAAACGATATAGGTTCTGCATGATTTTCTAGGTTGGGGCGTGTAACTGGAAACGAAGCGTTTTTGGCCGAAGTCAACTATGACAAATACACAGCCGGTGTATATTAAGTTTTAGTTAAATAAGCTGTCAATTTACTATGTTAACTGTTCATTTATCCATTTTTCTTATAGTAACGAGAGGAGAAAGTATTACAGGCATGTGCTGAAGGCAAAGACGTCTCCCCATCTGTACATGTCTATCATCGTGGATGGCATGGACCAGAAGTCTACAAGTTTGCCCAAGTTCTTGATTGAACCAAAGTCCATGTCATCCATGTGGAAACTGCCAACACATATCACCGGGGTCATTGTCCATGGGAGGGGTCATCACGTATATATCGATGCAAAGGAGCTGCCTCACGACAGCAACCTGACCGTCAATGTAATTCTGCAGACACTTGAGAAGTATCCACTGCTGCCGCCCACCTTGTACCTGCAGCTCGACAATTGCGGCAGAGAAAACAAAAACAAGTTTGTTTTTGCTCTGTGCTGCCTTCTTATAGAGTTGCGGATATTCAAAAAGGTATGCAACAAAAATGTAATGACAATGAATTGTTCTTTTACTATAAACTGCTGGAAGTATGCATGTTAGAAGTACATGTATTGATCAGGTATTCATAAACACCCCAGACATGTGCCTATTGTGGAGAGAATGTGAAAGGGCTTAAATAGTAGATAAATGACCTGACGGCTATTAAACACTTGTCTGGTTTTAGCCAGTTTCAATAGTATGGAAAATGCACATACACTCAAAACAACACATGCAGTTTCACAAACAAAAACCACAGAGGGTGATTTGTGTGCATGTGCATACATGTACGAGGTACGTGCTATCAAGCAAGTTTACCTTGCCAACAACACGTTTCCTTGCTTAAAGGTTCAGTACATCATTTACAGTGACCCCATTTTGACAACTTGACAAGAAAAGCACACGATTTTATTTCAGTCGGAAATAGTATTTTGTGTCAATTAAGAACTGAAGGTGGTTTAAAAAAAAAAACTTTATTACCCTCTAAATAAACAAAAAAAAAGCACGTACAAATTTTTAAGTTTTCAAGGCAGTATTACTGCGTCTATGTGGGTGAAATCATGTGTTCAACCTTTAAATGTTCCATCTGTACATGTATTTGTTTATTTTGACATTTCCTAGTATTAGTGAGGGTTTTGTTTTTGCACTACCTGACATAACTTGATCAGCACTGTATACTTGGTGCAGTACCTGCTGTTAAATGATGCGAACCGGCTGCTCAGTGTTAAGACGTCTGCATAGTGTGTATGAAGTTGTGGGTTTGGGTACCACCTGTGCACACTGACGTTTTTCTCATAGTGCCTCAAGGAAGCACTTAGTATTCAGTGCTAATCACGTTAGTTCAAGCAAGTTACGTCAAGCATTCATTTTCCCAACGCAAACCAAATTGCATTCTCTCAACGTTTCCCAGATTAAGGTGAGTTTCCTCATGGTTGGACACACCCATGAGGACATCGACCAGATGTTTTCAAGGTTTTCCACATACCTCTGGAGACACAATGTGCACACCTTATCTCGCCTCATGAAAGCCCTACCGGAAGCCTTCCTAAAGCCAAATGTGACAGTGGAGCGAATCACCAACACAGTCAACTTCAGAGACTGGATAAAGCCAGTCCTTAACAACATCACCGAACACAGCAGGCCACATGTTTTCAGATTCACATTGGACGAGAAAGGTTTGTGTGGAAAAATGTTTTTTACTCGACAAGTAATAAAAGGTGGTCAATGTAAACATATCAATAATTTTAAAAATTGGTACAAGTAAAAGGAAACATAAACATATTTTTTGGGTAGATTATAGCAGAAAGGTCAAATTAGGCAGTTCACAAAGAGAGAGGCACATAAACATGCTATGCTCAGTTTTGGGTTACAAAATTGGTACTTATGTTTTTCCTTCAACATTTTATAAGCTTTGACATTTGTAAAATGCGAAAAGGCATTTAATCAAGAGCGAAAACACCTGGCAAATAATTCTTTCGGGACCTAATGAAAATTTCATTCACTTCTAATAACCATTAATTTTACACAGGCAGGGCAGCCATGTGCACCAAGGGCTGGGGTAGTACTCCAGATAAATGGCTTCCCTGTGCATGTTCAAATGATGATGTGCCACCGTACTTGCTTCTTCGACATCCCGATGGTCAGCCAGATGCAGTCAAACTGGACTTTAGTCCACTCAAGCTGGACAGGCTCCAGAGAGACATCTTGAAGGCAAGTCGGTTTCTTGAGGACCATGAAAAAAAAGAGTGGCAAGAGCTTTTTGGACAGTTTGCAGAGGAGAGCCGCATCGGTAAGAATAGTTTCCTACGTGTGTCAAATTCAATCCCTCAGTGAATTCAAGTCACAGATTAAGAAACACATTTTTATCCAGTATTACCCGACTTGATGCTTTTGTGTTCATGTACTTATTTTGGTAATTTTAAGTGATTAATGTAGATATTTTTAATTCATGTATGTTATTGGTTTGTGTTTTTGATTTTACAGTAAAGCACCTAGAGGCCCTGGCATTTGGCCCTATATAAGACTATTATTGATATTATCTAGTCGGATTAGTGCAACATGATACCGGTACTCTATTGATTGTTCCATCCAATGATGACTAGTCATCAAGACCAAATCAAAAAGGAGGGAGTGAGTCATTCACACTGACAAGCTTATTCTGCATCCAGTATCATGATAGCACTTTTGCATATTCTGCTGGGGAAATTTCTAGTACATTCCTCAGTGTGCAGTGCATGTACGTATCTATGGAATCTATATGCTCAAGATGCAACCTAAAAAAAATGAAAAGCCATATTTGTCTGCGCGCAAATGTCTGCCATTCGGATTTTTCATGTCTAGCATGTCCGAACGCAAAGGAAAAAAATGCGCAACGGGCTTAAAAACACTAAGAGAAGGGCGAAAAGTCTGCATGCAAATCAGGTCTGCTGATCTGATGTTTCTTGTCTCTGGTGTTCGAACATGCTAGTGTCAGACTGTGCAGGGCCCGGTATTTCAAAACTTGGTGCTGTGCTTCTGTTGAAAAAATAACAGGGCAGTACCGCCCTGTGATATTGGCCTGCCAAGAACACTGGTGTGAACTATTTTATAAAAAATGCCAATTATTTTCCCTGGACTTCATTGTGTTGCAGAACCAGTAGGGTACTTCCCCATAGCTGACATACTAGCAGCCACTATTGCTGCTGAATCATCCACAACGACATCGACAGTAAATCGACTAGAGGTAGAAGTGCTGTCTGATGATGATCTCCGAAACCCTCAGGTAAAGTGGATTTTTTAAAGGATTTTATTTGTTGCAAAATGTGGTATACACCAACCCCACCCCCTGAAAAAAAAAGAATGCTATACCTACATTACAGATAGGTTGTGCGGTTTGAAAAATGTATATTCCGCAGTATGTTTTCAAGAAGAGTTTTTTTATCTGTAAGGTAAAGTTGAAAAGAAATGTGTTCCTTCATCACACCCTTATCACACTTTGAAGTGAAGTGCTAACTTGTCACAGTGATGATTTCACCACCTTTCGTAATGGCTATGTTTGCTCAGTCATGCATGATAGTTACATAATGACCCTGGTACCATTGGATAGAGGACAGTCTGGACTTTCTCTACATACAGTGTACATGCCTTTTTAAAATATTGCACATTTCTATTTTGCATTTAAATAAGATTTTCTTTTTTTATGTGTCTCTGGAAGTTTATGTGTCTCTTTTAAGTGTCTCTGGAAGAACCCATTTTTTACCAACCACTAATTGACATCACATGCTCGTAATTAGTCCCTCACTTAAAGTCAGATAATCACATTAAACATACATTGTATAATGACAACTGTTTTGACTGGTTAAATATCATTGTTTTCAGTTTGACTGGAGACATGACTCTGAGCCGTATGTTAAACTAGAAGTGATCAAAACCACCATTTTTATTCACCATAATATTTCCACCGTCAAAAGTGACGCCCATAGGTCTACGGTCTTGTATGAAGCTTATAGTAATATATATCTTGCTCTTCTTCATTACAGGTACATCTTGGAAGGCGCCAAATAGTGAAAAAACCTCAAGAACTCGCCCAAGGGAAAATGGTGGCGACGCACCTCACTTCTTACCCGAATGACTGGCCCCAGATCGGCGAGATCGTGAAGATCCAAGATGATACGGTAGAAGTTCACTGGTATACGGGGACGTACACAGGCAAATGGAAAAAAATTAATGTGAGGGTTCAGGGGAAAAAAAGTAAGGATTCATGGACAGAAACTATCGGGAAAAGTGCCATCATATCAGAACCATTTGACTTAACACGATGCAAAAAGCTGCCTGGAGACATTGTTAGAAATTTGAAGGTAAGATTTGAGGAAATATTTTCATGATTCAACCCATAAATGTGCCCTAGTCCTCAAAAGAGCCATGGTTGGGAAAGGGGTATTCTGCACACATCCATTTAGTCCAACAACACACAATTTTGTCAATGTCATCTCTTTATGACATGTACGGCTGTCTGGATCATGTTTGCCTCAGATCATCATCAGTTGATTGGCTGTATCTTTAGTTGTACATTATATACGCTGCCCTACGTTTTAAACTGCTGGGATTATATGTAAAATGTTTAATTAACAAGGTCATTCAAGCTGTCTACGAATTTGTTACCCAGTCTGCCTTGAAAAAAATGACATTTCCAAGGACAGCCAAAAATGTCATAAAGAGATGACATTGACAAAATTGAGTATTGTTGGAGAAACTAAATGGAAGCACACAGGGCATCACTGGAAGTCTGCAAGTGGTGTAATTAATTTGATGCAGTGTTTTGGCACGACTACGATGCATTATGACCGTAATTGAAAGTGCTTGATTCAGTTTCTTAAGCTTGTTTGTCCTTGCAGTGTTTGCTTCTGTTGGTTTTTTGTTGTTTTTATCTATTCTTAACAGAAGTAAATGTAAACCAGATAATTGCTTACACTGTCGTGCACAAAACATGTAGTGCACATATGATTTTTAAAAAGTAGAATTTGAACTCACTCGTACTCCAGTGACAATTTGGGTGCTGCCATTGTGGCTTAATGCTATGGCTGCAATCCGGGCAACCCCAAAAGTTTGCCCCGTAGCATTAAGCCAAAATGGTGTGCCCCAAATCGTAACACATTGAAAGTTTGTCGGTTACATTTAACTCTGTTCAATATAGTTTGCTCATAGATGAGCTTCATTTGTAAAAATAAAAAATAAAAATTGTTATACATTTTTTACCACTTTTTTGCAGAGCATAGTATGTTATTTAAGACTGCATTTGAGTAAGTACGTATATTGTGTACGTACAAGTATCTAATATTATGGACCACTTAAGTGTCGACTCTCTAAGTGCCATGTTAGGGACTGTGGCAATTTGGGTGATGCCATTTTTTGTTTAATGCTGCAAGTTTCATACAACATGAACCACTCATTACACTTTTCACAGATTGCGCCCCTATAGGGTTATGCCAAAGTACCAGTGTTGTGACAATTTTTCAGAGTTTGCCTTATAGTTTCCGGTATTGTCTAAATGGACCTGAAACATATGACGTCGCAATTTGTTCACATGCATACCAATATATGGGCGAGTTTGAGCGTACCAGACAACATAGGACCATAGGAAAGTACGTATGCAAACCAACCGTGGTGTCATTAGGTTTCAAGTCCATTGCACAAGTATTTTGTATATTATTAAATGGTAAAGCTGTTTTTGTGTATGAACATCCTCACAAGACAAGGTGGGGTCAACTCAGTGAATAATGGAGATTAAAAGTGCCAGTACATTGTAATACAAAAGCATTAGTCAGTCGGTTTATACATGTGGAGGGATAATACATACTGTACAAGGATATTGTAACAAGGACCCCATAACGGAATTTGACTAATATTAGTTGTTGGAACTCTTCCCAATAAATATCATGCCCACGCTACATGGCGCACTATCCAGTGATGCATAATATTACCCCATCCTAGTCTCCACACTACAATTGTGGTGGGGGAGGAGGAGGGGGAGGTTTTTAACTCCAACTCGACCGTCATGCGTTCTTACACGTGGCCAAACATAACGTCTAAAATGTCCTTGTGAATCTTGAAAATCGTTAAAAATGAAAATCGTTAAACCATGGAGAAAGAACTATCTGCAAATTCGCGGTGTAAACATTTCGCTTTGGCACGATTTTTTACGAAGGAAAAAGCTTTTGCCGCGGTACAATAAGTTTTTTTTTCTTTCCCGACAGAAAAAAGTTACAGAGCATGATTTTCGTTGGGCACAAAATTGCGCGTTACAACTTACAAGATCAGAAAAAGTGGTACGGGAAACGGAGTTGGTACAAGTCCATTTGGCGAACGGTCGAGTTGACCATGGTCGTGCACCATCCAGTGATGGAAAATATTATCCCACCCTGGTCTCCACACTTCAGGGAGAACATTCTCTCACTGATGGGATCCCATCCAGTGACGGAAAATATTATCCCACCCTGGTCTCCACACTTCATGGAGAACATTCTCTCACTGATGGGATCCCATCCTCTCACTGATGGGATCCCATCCAGTGACGGAAAATATTATCCCACCCTGGTCTCCACACTTCAGGGAGAACATTCTCTCACTGATGGGATCCCATCCTCTCACTGATGGGATCCCATCCTCTCACTGATGGGATCCCATCCAGTGACGGAAAATATTATCCCACCCTGGTCTCCACACTTCAGGGAGAACATTCTCTCACTGATTGGATCCCATCCAGTGACGGAAAATATTATCCCACCCTGGTCTCAACACTTCAGGGAGAACATTCTCTCACTGATGGGACCCCATCCAGTGACGGAAAATATTATCCAACCCTGGTCTCCACACTTCAGGGAGAACATTCTCTCACTGATGGGATCCCATCCTCTCACTGATGGGATCCCATCCTCTCACTGATGGGATCCCATCCAGTGACGGAAAATATTATCCCACCCTGGTCTCCACACTTCAGGGAGAACATTCTCTCACTGATTGGATCCCATCCAGTGACGGAAAATATTATCCCACCCTGGTCTCCACACTTCAGGGAGAACATTCTCTCACTGATGGGATCCCATCCTCTCACTGATGGGATCCCATCCTCTCACTGATGGGATCCCATCCTCTCACTGATGGGATCCCATCCAGTGACGGAAAATATCCCACCCTGGTCTCCACACTTCAGGGAGAACATTCTCTCACTGATTGGATCCCATCCAGTGACGGAAAATATTATCCCACCCTGGTCTCCACACTTCAGGGAGAACATTCTCTCACTGATGGGATCCCATCCTCTCACTGATGGGATCCCATCCTCTCACTGATGGGATCCCATCCAGTGACGGAAAATATTATCCCACCCTGGTCTCCACACTTCAGGGAGAACATTCTCTCACTGATTGGATCCCATCCAGTGACGGAAAATATTATCCCACCCTGGTCTCCACACTTCAGGGAGAACATTCTCTCACTGATGGGACCCCATCTAGTGACGGAAAATATTATCCAACCCTGGTCTCCACACTTCAGGGAGAACATTCTCTCACTGATGGGACCCCATCTAGTGACGGAAAATATTATCCAACCCTGGTCTCCATACTTCAGGGAGAACATTCTCTCACTGATGGGACCCCATCTGGTGACGGAAAATATTATCCAACCCTGGTCTCCACACTTCAGGGAGAACATTCTCTCACTGATGGGATCCCATCCATTGACGGAAAATATTATCCCACCCTGGTCTCCACACTTCAGGGAGAACTTTCTCTCACTGATGGGACCCCATCCATTGACGGAAAATATTATCCCACCCTGGTCTCCACACTTCAGGGAGAACTTTCTCTCACTGATGGGACCCCATCCATTGACGGAAAATATTATCCCACCCTGGTCTCCACACTTCAGGGAGAACTTTCTCTCACTGATGGGATCCCATCCATTGACGGAAAATATTATCCCACCCTGGTCTCCACACTTCAGGGAGAACATACTCTCTTGATGGTGGGACCCCTTCCAGTGATGGAAAATGTTATCCCACCCTGGACTCCACACTTCAGGGAGAACATACTCTCTCGATGGTGGGACCCCATCCAGTGACGGAAAATATTATCCCACCCTGGTCTCCACACTTCAGGGAGAAGGTTCTCTCTCGATGGTGGGACCCCTTCCAGTGATGGAAAATATTATCCCACCCTGGTTTCCACACTTAAGGGAGAAGATACTCTCTCGATGGTGGGACCCCTTCGAGTGACGGAAAATATTATCCCACCTGCACCCCTCTAAATCCAGTTAATTCAGGAGTAAATGTTCCATATAACTTATACCCATGCTTAATTTCGCGCATTATAAGAACCGACTGGAGCTTGATCATCGGAGGTAATGTTGTCCAGCGATGGTGTGATCGTGATTTTATTATTAGCTACAGTAGCTTAGCGATCTTGTCGCCAACAAAATTAGGTTAATTGCACTTCCGGTGCCAACTGTACATTTTGCATGGTGAATATAACTGGAAGGAAAACGGATTTGCAAACCAAAAATACAGGAACAGTCCATGATAACAACATACGGTTTACGAATACAATATAGCAATTTATGCCAAAAAATGCAGTTCACATTAGTTCACTTTGATAAGATTTGCTGTTGATAGAAAAAAGGGGACCCCATGATTAAATTTGCGAGGGTCAAAAACATATAACTTTTGTTATGTATGTGTTTATCATTATTTTTGTCCAATATATATCATTTTGCTCACAGTTGGCCACTTTTGGCAGCCATATTGGCCTCCATATTGGCCGCCATTTTGAATTTGGAGCATGATACAAAAAAAGGGACCCCAGGAATGAATTTGCGAGGGTCAAACACATATAACTAGCCATTTTGTAAGTGCTTTAATCATATTATTTGGCCAATATATGATTTTGCACCATTTTGGCGGCCATTTTGGCCGCCATTTTGAATAACCCGAATGCATCGGGATTTTTTTACTGTTAACATCAAAAATGTGTTTTAGGACCATAAAATGCACCTAAAAAAGTTGGTTTGGTTTAGTTCTGGGGGGGGTGCACGGGGGGTCCCCCATAGATACCCGACTACTACTTTCGCAATGTTACACACGCACAGGTAGTAGTCCGAAAACTAGCGAAAGTGCAGAGACGAATTGTTTTTACAATTTCAACATTCCAAATAATAGAAACGATATTATTATGCTGTACGGAGACCATGTGGCGGGATATAACAAAACAATTGTTGACTGGTGTGATGTGGGATATGGGTTTTGACACCCTCGGGAGCTCATAGCACCCTCGGCGTTGCCTCGGGTGCTATGAGCTCCCTCGGGTGTTAAAACTCCATATCCCACACCACACCAGTCAACAATTTATATTATCTTCAAGCAAACTTGAATCCGTGGTTCTGATTAGTGGATCCATGGCAACAACAGTGTGACATTATCCTATGTCCCGTCTTCCGATTTTATGTCGCACTCTGCGTGATGCGCCCTGGTATTCCAAATGCATGCGTCCTCTACATACACGGAGCTGCACACTTCAATCTAGCTATCTGATGCGGCTTGTTATGCGCGCGATTCTCTGCACTGCGTCCCGCGCGTGTATTGCAGACTGCGTGACTGCAGAGTGTGCGCGTTATTAGTGCGTCAAGTTTGCTTGAAGATAAATTCGTTATCCCACTCGCGCTCGTGGAATACGGCATCATGTAGTGCGTCTGCGTCCAATATCCCAGTCGGCCTTCGGCCTCGTGGGATATGGGACGCAAACGCACTACATGATGCCGTATTCCACTCGCGCTCGTGGGATAACTAATATTATATACCTCATACATTGATTCTCGTTCACTGATTGGTTAAACGCAGATCACGCGACATGGATTAGTTTAACTATTTCAGTGGGCAACTGAAAAAAGTACTATTGTTTGACCTATAGACCGTATTCCTGAACGCGGGAGGGCG
Source organism: Henricia sp. BOLD:AAB3569 (assembly GCA_037783545.1). Lineage (NCBI taxonomy): Eukaryota > Metazoa > Echinodermata > Asteroidea > Spinulosida > Echinasteridae > Henricia > Henricia sp. BOLD:AAB3569. Next base: position 761,109 of record JBBELK010000936.1, read on the forward strand.
CTCGAACAAGGTGATTTGGGGGAAAATGTCCATAGACGACAGTAGAAAAGTGGGGGTACGTGCATACGTACGGGGGAAAAAGTCGCGTACGCGGAGCGCGCAGACCTGTGTCGCGCGCACAGATTTCCATTCAAAATAAACGTTTGGAAGGCGTGTGCGCGTAGCGCGTTTTGTGTTCGAACATAACGCACGATGGGCGTGGACCAGGCGCGGACCACTTGACAGCGCCCTCCACGTTCAGGAATACGGCCTATTGCGCAATAGGTCAAAAGATAGTACTTTCTAAAAGAACTATTTCATAGCGCGTACGCAATCACGCGAGCGTGTGCCATGCGCCAGCGCGCGGGAGACGCGTTCGCGTGCGTGAAGCAACTAGCAGTGGTGTTCGCGTTCACGCGGATAATGTGCACTTTGGCTTGGCTCTCTGAAAACTGAATTTTGTCCTGAAAATACCAATCATTTGACACAAAAAAAATCAATGTATGAGGTATATAAAACAAATATTGACTGCTTTTATTGGGGTGATGATGCAAACTACCGCCCCTCGGTGATCTTGAAACGGCAGTCCTGCTATTTTCCCTCGGCCTGCGGCCTCGGGAAAATAGCAGGACTGCCGTTTCAAGATCACCTCTGGACGATAGTTTGCACCATCACCCTCATGATCAGTCAATATTTGTATAATATACACTGGATGAAGTATGCAATAGCCGTTGGCTTTACGATAATTGAAGCAACGCGCCGGCCGCCAATGTACCCCACGAACAATGCTTGGCATAGACTGCTCCCCGGTCCATGCGATCGCTTGCAATCCACTTAACACATGTAGACCATGATGTAGACTAGTGAAGACAGTATGACCAGTCTAGGCAAGGCATTGTATTTGGTGGGGTACAATGGCGGACGGTGGCTTCAATTTTAGACGTCGTTTCTTCATCCAGTGTGTATATATCGATGGTCGCGACAGGCCGCGCACAAGCGGCAAACCAGTTTCTGTTTTTGTTTTTCAGGGTTGATGGTAAAATTATCAGTGTTTAATTATATCTGCTTTGGCGTGCCATACGTGTACACAAATTTACGCGATGGATGGATACAATAATACCGGAGTTGTTCACGTCACGCGACAGGCTTGTGACGTGCGTTTAATCCAAAAATAGAACAAAATAGAGAGTCCAAGCCGTACAAAATTTGAAACACAAACGATTCAACGGATGCATGTAGCGCAAGGAAAACTGCTCACAATTTTTACTTTGTTACAGTGTAGAGTTGTTTCACATAATTAGTGTTGTCACAATCTCTTTTCTATATCACTTGAACTACAGTACTTAACGCGTTTTGGGTGGCTGGATTTTATTTTTCACTTGAAGTAAATACTGCGCACGATGGAAACTACGACAGAGACTGAGCGCTCTAACATTCCCGCCAACGTCACTTCTGCCATGCTAGCGATTGTATCTAAATGGCTCACTGACTGGGGCAACGGCAATGACTCCGCGTCTCCAACAGGACCTTTCCACGCGGATGGCAATGACTCCAACAACCATGCCACGAGTTTGAACTGGAGCGATTTTTCAACCGATATTCCCAGTGATGTTTCCAATATGCGTTTCCCTATTCCTCCAAACATAGAGCTCAAGATCGCTGTTGGTACTGTATTCCAACTGATCACACTGCTCTGCAACACCTTGGTGATTTACGCCTACGCTACTACCAAGAAGCTCCGAACCTACACTAATCATTATATTCTGGGTCTGGCCGTGGCAGATCTAATTAGCGGGTCAATCATCCCTACATTTGAGAACATTGTGTGGTATCTGGATTCCTGGCCCTTCGACGAACATTCCTGCGTCGCCCTGCAGTACATGATTCACGTGTTCCTTGAGGTTACCTTCTTGATGACGCTCAACATCTGCTACGACCGGTTCTTGGCGCTCAACAAGCCACTGGAACACCTTCAAATCAAATCCCGTCGACGCGCGTGTATATTTATCGGCGTAGCATTCATCCTGCCGATCGTAATGTGGGCTCCGCTGATCATCGTTTTCCCGTACGCCGGAGTCACACCTCGCGTGATCCCTCCCTTTTGCGATCCATCTTACGGAGGCAATCGATACACTCTCTTAGTCGCACTTCTAATGCTGTCGTGGATCCCAATGGCCGTGACGATTATTCTTTACGCTTTCGTCTACATCGCCGTCATTCGGAAGAGTCTCAAGAAGAAACGCCGAGACGTGAACTTGGAGTTGAAGTCACGACGAGAAAGGTCCAAAGGGGGTTGTGAAGGAAATCTTAGCAAGCGTAAACCTGCAGCGACCCATTTCCACGGAGAGGAACATCTTACCCCTGTTGAGAACGTCACAGCAAGAGATGCTAAGCGCTCCAAGATGTACATTATGTCTGCACGAGTCCATGGACTTAACAACCACAGCTACCAACCAGAACTACCCACAGAGGACCTCGGGCAGACCAGCTTCAGCAGTCTCCCGAAGCGTGCCGCCAAGTCACCTTCACCATTCACGGTGATACCACCGACCACGAAAAGCCCACAACCCCTCGTTGCGGAGCACCGACCGAGGCACCCCGCACCCGAAAGCAACCTGTCAAGCCTTCGGGCAGCCAGAACCCTCACGTGTATCATGGTGACCACGGTAGTAACAGCAGCGCCCTGGTCATTGTTCGCAATGTGGGCGGTTATTTCGCCCAGGACCATGCCGTTGACAAACAACGAATTTAGGGTAGGTCAGTGAGTTTATGGGTATAAGCCTGACGTGGTTTATTGGGTTGCCACAGTTGGTTCATTCATGTTAGTGTAGAACCATTGCCTATATATGAACCTTACAAAAATGACGTATTCACTTCAACAATAGATTCAGTATACCCATTCCGATTGGTTGAGAGCATGTATTGGTTGAGCACAGCCATTTTCACCATCTTAAATTGTCTATATATATCGAAACTGTGTCTGCAGTGTTTGTAGGTCGGGGAAATTGTGATAATGCTTAAAACAAGTTTTTAAAGACTTATTACACGATTGAAAAACTTTTAAAAACAGAAGCAACGGCATTACATAACTAAAGATCAATGTTGATAAACTGCCTTGCAGAAATATCTGCCACATAGATGCTAATGCATGTACTTCAAAAAACCTGATAATCCATGCATAATTTTTTGCGTTATTAATAAATGAATTCAAAAAATATTATTTTCTGCATGATAAAAAAAATACACCTTCCGCTGGCAAGTTCTCCCACAAAGGCACAATGTTACATGGAAACAAATCACGTGGTTTGTTACCATTGCTATAAACTATTTTAGTCGGATTTTTTTTGCCAATGATGTTTTGGGGCTTTAAGCCATAATTTTCGTGGAGGAAATCCCTACAGCAAATCTTTGTAGTAGCATTACAGCCGAAGGAGATTAATTTCGTTTTAACCTAACAATCATACGGAATATCTCCCCAAAATACTATTCATGGGAAGAAAACGACAAATTTCCAAACTCCAATTTGGATGTGGAAGCAAAAAGGTGGGTGTGATTAATGCACTTGGAACCGTATAAAATAGTTTACAAAACATCAGTGGTTTTTGACGATATCTGTTAAAAAATATACGGATTGAGACCGAACGCGACATTTCAAAATGGTAATGAGAAGAATATGAAATTGATATGGTATAAACATTTCAACATCCATGGGAAAGATGAGAGGGTCCAAAATGTGATCTGGGGCCGATTTCACTAACGCTTTGCGATGATCGCTGATCCACAAATCAATCGCTAAAGTCGAAATCCATCGCAACTTTGCGATCAACTTCGAAGAGCGATTTCACAAAAACTTAGCTAGTTGTTATTTAGCGATTAATATTTAGCGACGACTAATTTGTCATCGTAAATGGAAACATTCATCGCTAAAGTACAATTTCGCGGCATTTGTTTAGTATTTTGAAGGTTTGGTGATTTTCAGTGTGTCTCGAAATGGCGTTTCAGTTGTTGTACATAAACAACGCAAGAGCATTACCGAGAGAAAGGGTTTTCAGGGACAGGAAAAATCCTCTGGATTCATACAATGACAAAAGGATGCACAAATATTATCGGTTTACGCGGATTGGTGTCATAAGAATTATTGACATTTTAGAGCCACATCTCCGCCTTTCAACTCTTAGGAGCCACGCAATAGATGCAACCGTTCAAGTATTAAGCTCTCAGGATGCTTCTATTCCACAACATCCGAGCATCATGGCATATCTAGTCGCTATAGTGTCTGCGCTGCAGCTGAATCGTGCATCAAGTCACCGAATTTCTGGTTGTTTACGCGTTACTAAGCGATCGTCCTCGTCCAATAAATTTATTTATAATTAATACTCATCGCTATTGCGACGGCTTTAGTGAAATGCAAAATCCATCGCCATCGCAATAACGATGGATTTGAATTTAGCGATCATTCTAACGATGATCGCAAAATATTGTGTTAGTGAAATCGGCCCCTGGTCACGATCCTTTAAATAACACACCGGTCAGAAATATGCTGATATCAAGTCAACAAAATCGCTTTCAGAATTGCATGGATAAAAACGGGGGTATTGGACACGGATTCAAAATATATTTGCACACTATGCAGTCTGTGTAAAATACCATCTATACTAGCGATGGTTGGCACCCGCGCGGGTGCCACGCTAAATTTAATTTTTCTAATCTAAAACGTGTCAAGAAGAATGATAAATTTAAAACAAAATATGTTTTTATATATAAAATGGAAAGTGGACACAAGCCAACATGTTATTATAGATGGAACAAAAAACGACTCAACCAATTTATTAATGTGGAAAGCTTGCTGGCTGTAATTGACGCCGGTGATAAAATTGGAACGAGAAAACAACTACTAAAAACGATTAAGCGGTATGCGGATGAATTTAAAAATATTAGAGGTAAAACTAAACATAATCTAATATCGATCATCGGCAAATATAACGTAAATAAAGGTGAAGCTACTGGTAAAAATAACACGTATACGAAGAAAGATTATTTAGAGTCGGTCAGAAATTACTGGGGGGTGGTCATTAAGCCAGTCGATTTTGATGGTGTAGTGCCTCGCAGATTTGCTAACGTCGTTCAAAATTACGAAATAAAAATTGATCGAGCGAATGTAGATTACGATAATAATTTCTTCAAATACAACAAAAATAGTATTTGGGGTAAAATGTTTGAAATGTTACAGACCAAACCAAATTATAATTTTCAGTTGGGCGTACGGGTAACTCTCAAAAAATTAAAAGCGCAAGGAGAAATTGAAGAAAGAGAAATAACATTCCACACAACAAATGAACTAGTTTTAAATGATAGTAAAATTTCCCAAGCGCTGAATAGTAATATAGAGAATTTAAAGGTAAAACTAGAAGAATTCCAGACGGAAAAGAGCGGGTGGTCTGTGTTTAAGCTAAACACGCTGTACATAAACTTTACAGAGTACAAGCCGATTAGAGGAAGATCTTAAATCAAATTACCAGATTACATAAAATATAAAGAGGCGCTTAAAGCTACTCTTGGGAAATTTAAAGACAAATTTATAGATGAAGATACTGAGAAGTTAAAGTATAGAGTTAATCTTGATCGTATAACAATTTATAAAGAAGAAGACGACCTAAATTTCGACGGCGCTGCGCACAACGCGTGCAATCTTAAACTGGCTATAAAACCAAAAATAACTAAAATACCCGTATTCTTTCACAACTTGGAAAATTACGACGCACATTTGATCATGCAGGGAATTTCTGAATTTAGTGGCGAGTTGTTTTGTATCCCAAAAACTACAGAAAAATACATTTCGTTTTCGCTCGGGCAACTGAGATTTGTCGACTCGTTTCACTTTTTAGCTAGCTAGATGGTCTGAGTAAAACATGCCCGAGCGAGAAATTTAAATTGGTTAAAACTCTGACTGAATACGAGGAGAAATTGAAGTTGATATTGAAATTTGTTAATACTCCGACTGAAGACGAGGAGAAAATTAAGTTGATATTGGAATTTGTTAAAACGCTGGCTGAAGAAGGGGTGAAATTTAAGTTGTTATTGAAATTGGGTAAAACTCCGACTGAAAAAGAGGAGAAAATTAAGTTGTTATTGAAGTTGGGTAAAACTCTGACTGAAGAAGTGGAGAAATTTGTTAAAACTATGGCTGAGGAAGAGGAGGAATTTAAGTTGTTATTGGCAATTACGTCATTATTGAAATTGAAGTTGTTATTGAAATTGCTTAAAACACTGGCAGAAGAAAAGGAGAAATTTCAGTTGATGTTGAAAAAGGGGGTTTACCCCTACGAGTACATGGATTCTTTAGACAAATTAAAAGAGACAAAATTACCGCCCAAGACAAAATTTTATAGCAAGTTGAACAACAGTAGCGTAACCGACAGAGATTACAAGCACGCCCAAATAGTCTGGCAAGAATTTGGAATCTTTAATATGGGAGAATATCACGACCTATACGTACAGACTGACACGTTATTGTTGGCAGACATGCTTAGAGCACTACGGGCTAGACCCAGCTAATTAATTTACATCGCCGGGTCTCGGCTGGGACGCCCTGCTAAAACATTAAAAGGCCCAACTGGCATTACTGACGGATTACGACATGTACCTTTTTGTAGAACGTGGAATAAGGGGTGGAATTTCAAGCGTTGGCGCTAAGAGATACGTCAGAGCAAACAACAGGTACTTGCAAGATTACGACGAAAATAAAAAGAGCACGTTTATACAATATTTGGATGTAAATAATCTATACGGGTGGGCAATGTCTCAACCGCTGCCGGTCGGAGACTTTAAATGGCTAACTGACAGAAAAATCAAATTCTTCACGGAAGACGTATTAAAACTGCTGGAAGCTCAATCTGAAAGAGGATACATTTTGGAAGTAGACTTGGAATATCCTAAAGAATTACACGACGAACACAACGACTACCCTCTGGCACCGGAAAACTTGAACTTCCCCCAATCTGGTTTTCAGATTATCAACGACGACTAATCAAAATCAACGAGCTATCACAACCAGACGTCGACAAATTAACGTGCACTCTGAAAAATAGAACAAAATACGTCGTTCATTATCAAACTCTATAAAACTGTATCTCAATCTCGGATTAAAGTTGACAAATATTCACAGAATTTTATCTTTCAAGCAAGATGCTTGGATGAAGTCGTACATTGACAAAAACACGCAGCTGCGAAAAGAATCAAAATCAGATTTTGAAAAATACCTTTTTTATGCTGATGAATAATTCAGTCTTTGGCAAGACCATGGAAAACGTGCGAAATCGACTAAACTCTGAGCTAGTCGGATTAGAAGACGAAAAGAAACTTTTGAAAATGTGTTCGTTACCAAATTACGAATCAACTACAGTCTTTGAAGACTGCAAACTGGCTATGGTAAACATGTATAGGACAAAGACCACTCTCGACAAGCCAATCTACTGCGGAATGACGATATTGGACTCGTCTAAAACGCTAATGTACGACTTTTATTACAACCATTTGAAGCGCAAGTACAAAAATAACATAACTGTACACTGACACCGACAGCCTTTTGTTAGAGATTAAAACGGACGACGTATACAATGACATGAACGAGTATAGGCACCTATGGGCTATTTCACAATAAGTGTACACTTTCAGTCTCACTGGCAACTGGGGGTCAAATTTCAAACTTGTCCAACTCACAAAAATTATGTTGATCTGAAGACTTCAGGATGTATACTAATAATTCCTAAAATATCAGAGCGTGGCATTATGATTAAAATGTTTATTTTTTCCCAATGAAATAATGATTCGTAATTGGTTGGCTGGAAAGGACATTTTGTTAAACACAGAATATCACAATATAATGGCCAGACTAAATGTTGAAATGGTAATGCCATGCAATGTCCTGTTAGAAGGAATGGTACTGTTAATTGTACAAACAATATTTCAATCATGGTTGACATGTTAATTACAATTAACTGCTGTCCTGGAGAGGACAAATTTTTTACGGATTTTCCACAACCCTGAATATGATCTTGATAATATTTACTCAAATCTCTCCCACGATCAAATTGTCATATTTACTCCATCAAATGTGTCCTGTAGATGATACAAACATACTTGTGAGTACATGAATACCTTGTCCTTCCCAGACGGACCGCCGTCGGCTGCCGTCGTCTGGGAAGCGGCCGGTCGGCATCGGCACACCGACCAAAAACCACCGGCGGTTCGCCGGTGGCTTGCAAATGGCACGCGAACAGCGTTTTGCAGCTCCCGAGCTACTAGCGAACCACTAGCGGTATCCAGTGGCAAACCACCAGTGCCACTGCCGCTCCTCAATCGCCAACGGAGCACTAGCGGTCCGCGGTCCGCGGGTGGCTGCCACCAGCGGCCCGCTAGCGGTGCCGCTAGCGGGCCGCTGACGGCCCGACCGCGGCTTGCGCACTAATTGAGAGGATATTACATATTTTATTTAACGGGAAATCCACTTTATTTTGAAATGTTCATAAAATTAACATTTTCCGACCGAATTACATCAACCCAAGTTTCACAATATTGTTGAACACTATATATCCATAATTGATTACCAAATTCACCACAATAATGCATCATCAACAAATAGGTCCACTTAAAACTAATGTAAAAATTAAAATGAGACTCCAAAATGGTGTTAAAAGTGCATGTAAATAGGGAAATTCAAAACGAATAACTCGTAGAATTATGTAAAAATAGTTATGTAGCTTGCCCTTCATATTACCCATTATATAAAATCACTCATAACATGTATTTGCACTGATAAAGTTATCCAGGATGGGTTATACTGTAATTTACTGTAATGACCACTTATTGTGAAATAGCCTCTATACGACTTTTCAGATTATCCAGAGAACCACCAAATGTATAAATAAAAATGATAAAAAGGTCATAGGCAAATTTGAGGACGAGGCCGAGGGTAGACAAATTATAGAGGCGGTATGCATCAAACCAAAACTGTGTGCCATTTAGACCGATCGAGACGTCATCAAGAAGGCAAAAGGTATTAAACAGGTAGTGATTAAGTATGACCTGACTTTAAATTTGTACAAGAAATCGTTATTTGACGAGACTTGCATTTACAAAGATCAAAACAAGAGTGAAAAACACAAAATTTACTCTGTCACTCAGAATAAATTAGCAATTTCACCGCTGGACACCAAGAGATACCCTTTGGCCGACGGTATAAATACTCTAGCGTACGGACATTACTTGACGGAAGGGGGCAGCTCTGTGTCTACCGGCACGACTTGTCGTACAAAAGACCTATTTGGCCCCGGATCGTTTAAATAATACAAGATTGGCTGTCCGCTGACGCGCGTGTACTCTTTGATAGTAAAGGTCTCGAGAGACCATACAGGGTGTATCAAAAAAAAAGGAAACCCAACTTAAAATAGTCACTGTGGCAAAACTATACATTTTACAGCAGAAACCATGGTATCATCTAAAAGTAGATGACAAACGCTTTCCGACGATACTTCATTCATGAATTTTCGGTTACGCATCGCTGAGCAGCAGTGTGTTGGAATTTGGGTCAATTTTTGGAGGTGGCTCACTCTGATATGCAACAAAATTAACACTGTCTCGTGTTTTTTTCTCTGAAATTGTATTCAAGAAATTTCCAAACACATTTAACTTTTTTCACTGTCCAATGCCCTCCACATGCCCCCCTCCCCTCTCAAGACACAGTTGGCATCGACGTCTCAGGGAAAGTTTCTGCGAACGCATTCTGAGTGGCCTGAAAACTTCTGGTTTCGTGGTAAGTCTTCACCACAAAGATTCTCTGTTCTGGTGTAAGCTGAACCATTGTGATCTCAGGTACACACACTGTCTGAAGGCCTGTCAGAGCTCTTAGGCTTATCCACAAGTGGTTGCATAATCAGCAAAGACATTTCCAGTTACACCCAAATCAATTATGAAAGGAGCCACGTTGATTTCATTGACTTGGAAAGTGAGCCACGTCGAATAATTGACCCAAATTCCAACACACTGCTGCTCAGCGATGCGTAAACGAAAATTCATGAATGAAGTATCGTCGGAAAGCATTTGTCGTCTACTTTTAGACGATACCATGGTTTCTGCTGTAAAATGTATAGTTTTGCCACAGTGACTATTTTAAGTTGGGTTTCCTTTTTTTTGATACACCCTGTATAGGATCTGTCGCTCGTCTCCTTTCACCGCCCTCTGATTCCCCCGGTTGATACATATACATGACTAAATGTCTACCTATTTTCAACGGCGTCTCCTTAACACCTGGCGCAGAGGGTGTTTGCTCGACTCGGTTCAATTTAATGGCGTCTACAGGTTTCTTACCAATCAAGCGAGTTTCTTCGTCGTTCATCGCTTTGATGACGTCCGGGAGTCTCTTTACCCACCCTGTATTTCTCGACTTTGGGTCGAGCATTTCTTCAGAGTATTGGTAGCCGAATAATACTTCAGCCAACGACCTGTTAAATCGCTCTACTATACCTTGGGCTCGATGTAAACCTGCTATACCACGTTGTACGATCACATCATTTTTACTCATGAGTGCACTAAAACTACCCATAAACTCTCTGCCAGGGTCTACTTTGATAATCTTTGGCCATGTCAAAGGTGATCTCTTATAAATTTTGTTAATGGCGTCGGTCACTTGGCCTGCCGTCTTAGACGTCAGTGGCTCAGTTTCTTTATATTCATTCGCCACGTCTACGACCGTCAACGCGTATTTGTAAGTTTTAGATTTGACTTTGTCGTAGGGTAAAAACAACAGATCAGCCTGATGCATGACGTTTGGCACGCCGTACCTATAATTTAAAGAAGTAGGCCTAGGTATATACGTCGGCGGCGGTAGATAAATTTGCCACATTGCCTGTTTTCGTAACCAATTTCTAGACTCTGCTTCACTCGTCTTTGCTTTTTTAGATAATGCCTCTACTGCCCCCTCTCCACGCCAGTAGCCCCTGGCCCCGTAATGCAAATTTCTTGTCGTTCATGGTTATTTATTTAATTTAGTTATATTTGAAAATCAAATTTGTCAATAAACCCAGTCCGCCCACGATGAATACTATCTCTCCATCTTTAACGTGCTCTGGCTTGGTATAAAAGTCGGACAATCTAGTCTCGCGCGCTAATCCTACCGGCATTTCTTTGTCTTCGCCGGTTGTTGTATTTGTACAGTGCTTCGTCGACGTCGTTGAATGTATGTTTAGCGTGAGCTTCTTTTTTAAGACGGTCGTTCAAATAATCCAAGTATTTTAAACGCTTTTCAAATTGTTGCTTGGGCCGCCAAATCATGTCGTTTACTTTCTACGTTCTCGTGGCTTCCTAATTTAGTAAACAGAAAATTTGATCCCGCGAACGCAATAGCGTTCAATGCAGCTCCACCTAACATCATCAATATTGATGCCATTTTAATTAAAGCAATAAAAATTTAAATATAAAATTATATATTAAAATATTAAAATAAAGATGAATAAGCTCTTTGGAGAGAATTTATCCTTACAGAGAAATCAAACACCAAAATTATATTAAAGGTCAGAGAAGGTTAATTTGCGCTGAGGTATCTGCTGAGACTGCGAGTGCTGGCAGTACTTTTAATCTAGATTTCCCGAAATTGACAAACGACGACGTATTATTTCCAGGAACGGCATTGTTGATGTTTAGAATAGTATTAAATAGTGACTCTGACGCTAATAACACTCTTTACAACAACGTGTCTCGCAATATCGTAAAGCAGATGCGGATTTCAATGAACGGGAACGAGATTTACAACTTGGACGATTACGACGTCTACCAGTCTTATAAAGATCACTGGATATCGTCTCATCACCAAAATAATTTGAGTCTATTTGGCATTGAAAAGGAAAATATAACCAAACTAAGGGTAAAAGCCGGTGACGCGTCGAATACAAACAAAGGCGAAGTGGCGGTAACTAACGCATACGGCAAGTTTTACGCCATTCCGTTAGACATTGGAATTTTAACCGACCATCACCCGTTTTGTCCCATGTGGATTAGAGGGTAAATTATCGTTTGCCATCAAGTGGAACGATCACTCAAAAGTTGTAAAGTCTACCGACGACAGCGCGACTTACAAGATTACTCACTTGAAATTGCAGTATGACGTTATAAACGATTCCAAACTAGCTACCCAAATTAGAGACGGGTACAGGAGGGGAGTTTCTTTTTATTTCGACAGAGTCCATCGACAATATGAACAGATTCTCAACAGATCCGACAACACATGGACACTCAATATTAACACCAACGTCAAGAGTTTTAAGGGCGTGTTTTTAATTTTCAAGGACTTGACAGATAAAAACCCACATGCCAGAAGCGTTGTACGTACCCGAACTAAGACGAGATCAACACTTTGGTGAAATTTGCAAGTACTTTATAGACGGCCTAGAAACACTCACGCTGTCGGCCGTGTCGAAATACGTCCAAATGCTTTCGATTACGATGGCCAACTTTGAAGTACCTGACTGACAAATACGCCCTTTGGCTAGATAGAGTTAACGTCGGCGGATGAAACGGCGGGTCAATTAAAGTGTTATATCTATTTGATCATGGACTCGCAATTAGTAATTAGAGAGGGTAAATTTAATAGTCTTCAATATTAAAATGAAGCTACCAACGGAACCCCACTGCGCGTTGATATGCGGAAGGACGAAATCTGGCAAGACCAAGTTTATTTTATATTTACTGTCGAGTGCGTATAAAGATAACTTTGAATACGTAGTCATTCTGTGCCCGACCGTGTTTAAAAACAAGACCTACTACAATTACGAGTGGATATAACGAGTGACGAGTGCGTGGTGCTAAACGACTTAGACAGATTAGATTTAAATCAGGCGCTCAGCGCATACAGAAGCGTCTTAAAGGGGTTTCACACGCTGTTTATCATCGACGACTGCAGCGCTCGACAAGACCTAAAGTACCGCAAGAGCCTGAAAGACTGTGAAAATTGCGAGTTGTCAAATTTGGCGATGAGCGGGCGGCACGACAATCACTCTTGCTGCAGGGTTACTTTCTTAAAAATACAACAGCGTGTTAAAATATTTTAGAGAACAGACAGAGTGGATCGCCATGTTTTATTGCAAAGACGAGGGGTCGTTCAATCAGTGTATGAAGAAAATAAAGGAGTACCCAGAGAAGAATTAGAAGCGATAGAGTACAAGCTAAAGAATATAAAGTACACACAATTAATATTGAAGACTGATCCGCCGGTAACGTACGACGTATTATAAATAATTACGTTTTTCGTTGTAAATAACTGCGTTTGGTATTAGAGATCTTGGACAGTAGTAACGCAATTAACTCGTTATATCAGATAGGAGTATTGACGTTGCTATCTACAATTTCTTATCAATTGTGGAAATTAAACGGCAAATTGAATTATGTAAAAAAGCTATATAATAAAATAAAGTATATATTTAAAACTAAAATGGAATTGGAAAGCGTATTAAGAGAAGGAAAACCGGATTTGAAGAGCAAAATGCTGGAAGTCGTAGCTGCGGGTAAATCTAAAGCGTATCTCGGTAACGACTACTCGCAAAAGGAAGTCGAGATCATGAACGACGAGACGCTGACCAAACTCAATCAATTATACGAGTCTAAGATCGGGGTGGAGATGATAAAAGGACTCGGGTTGCCGATAATCACGGCTTTTACAAAGATTATAAAATTTGCATTACCGAAATTTGGTATAGGCAATTTAAGATTAAACTTGGACGACGAAACCAAGCTTCACGTAGAATTAGAGACCAATCCCGCCGTAAACTCGAGCGTGAGTAGATTGCCGAGTGGGTCTACTTCAATTACGGGCATTTGGTCGGTCCGTTAACTGCGTTATTTTGTGATTACGGCTAGTCACGTTGAAGTTGTAGAAGCCGCAACAGTTGCTGCAGTTGAAACTGTAAAAGAAAAGGAAGATCAATTGCAATCAGACGACGAAGAAAATTGATTACAATTAATATTATAATTGTATTAGCCTATAATAAAATGGATAGCGCATTAGAATCAAAAGTCGAAGAAACAAATAACGTAGAAGAATTCAAACCAGAACCTAAAGCCAAAAAGGTCACCGCGACCAAACAAAAAGACCATAAACGAGTAGAACTAGGTAAGAAGCTCGCCGCGCACAACAAAGAAATTAAAGAGCAAAACGTAAAGTTGATAGAGGCGGCCAACGAAATGAAAGTCTCGGATAGTGCACCGACAGAAAGTAACAACAATAACTACAAGTGGTACGCACTGGCGGCTGTAATAGGGGTTGCGAGTAAGAATGCTTCGAGTTATTTTAACGATAAAGATAAACAAGTCCAAAAACCTAAACCAAACGTCGTTTATATAGAATGGATCAAAAGACAATAATAGACACCGTTTATCACTCGACAATGTTGTCAGCGCTGACTTGCACCTACGCACTGTTGGGCAAAAAGTTGTTTAGTATGAAATCCGTAGACTTGAGTAAAGTAGACGTGATGGATGCGGTCAAACTAACTGCATTTGTGACTTTGGCCACCCAGGGCATATTTCCGCCAAACGTAATGAATTCTAACGTGATCTAAAAATTGTTATATTTTAATTTAATAAATTTAAAATGCATCAACAAATAATAATGGCTGAAGGCGGCGAATTTATACCTATGGAAGAACAAGGTGTTGATGCCCACATGCAAGACGATGCAGATTATGATCAATATTTTGATCAAGAGACTAATCTTGATGCTATAGAACCAGGACTTCAAGGGCGGTTAGACAAACTAAAACAACCGACTGAAGCCCCTGAAAATACATTTAGTCGTACTCTGAGAATATTAACAAAACACCAAATAGATGCGTTTTACGATAAAACTTTTAGTGAAGATAAACCGTATATAATCGACTATGATAAATTTAAGTATAAAAAAGATGGTAAACTATAGGTAAAGTGGGGGAAGAAAGACATTCAGTTAACAAAAGATAAATACGGTACTAATTTTATTCGCCAAGGATTAGGTGGTGAATTAAAACCACCAATGTGGTAAAATATATCAACGGGCACACTAGCACTCAGAAGCCTAATCTTTTTGTCGCCGCTAACATTGTCGATCGGCGAGCTTAATTGAGAAGTTTGATTTTTACTCGTGACAAGAAAAGTGTGTTTCATTTTATAAATAATAAATACTATTTTTAATTACTAATATCGCATAATATCAATTTTATATCATCGACCAAGAGTAGCTCTAAGCGCCCAGCGTATGCACTGGTTATCCGTATTTTTCACGTTTACCACAGCCTTTTTATATTTTATGTAATCTGGTAATTTGATGTAAGATCTTCCTCTAATCGGCTTGTACTCTGTAAAGTTTATGTACAGCGTGTTTAGCTTAAACACAGACCACCCGCGCTCTTTTCCGTCTGGAATTCTTCTAGTTTTACCTTTAAATTCTCTATAATTATTACTATTCAGCGCTTGGGAAATTTTACTGTCATTTAAAACTAGTTCATTGTTGTGTGGAATGTTATTTCTCTTTCTCCTTGCGCTTTAAATGTTTTGAGAGTTACACGTAAGCCCAACTGAAATTATATAATTTGGTTTGGTCTGTAACATTTCAAACATTTTACCCCAAATTTTATTTTTGTTGTATTTGAAGAAATTAACGTAATCTACATTCGCTCGATCAATTTTTATTTCGTAATTTTGAACGACGTTAGCACTACACCATCAAAATCGACTGGCTTTATGCCCCCGCTGTAGATAGGTTGCCAGTAATTTATAATCTTTCTTCGTATACGTGTTATTTTTACCAGTAGCTTCACCTTTATTTACGTTATATTTGCCGATGATCGATATTAGATTATTTAGTTTTACCTCTAATATTTTTAAATTCATCCGCATACCGCTTAACCGTTTTTAGTAGTTGTTTTCTCGTTCCAATTTTATCACAGGCGTCAATTACCGCCAGCAAGCTTTCCTCATTAATAAATTGGTTGAGTCGCTTTTTGTTCCATCTAGAATAACCCGTTGGCTTGTGTCCACTTTCCATTTTATATATAAAAACATAACCTTATTAATATTTTTAAAAAAATTATCATTTTTCTTGACACGTTTTAGATTACAAAAATGAAATTTGGCGTGGCACCGACGCGGGTGCTAACGATCGCTAGTATACAAAGGTGCTATTTTACACAGACTGCAGAGTGTGCAAATATATTGTGAGTCTGTCCAATACCCCCGTTGCCATACTACTGCCTTTCAAACCCATCGAATAGCCTGCTGGTTCATTATAGGCCTACATGTACATACCGTACCCAGGTCGTATATTCATAAAATCACACTTAGTGAATTCTTCAAATTTCCACTGTTTTGGCGCAACTTATAAGCTCGTGTTTTAAGAGACCTCTGAAATCCCGTAAAAGTTGCCCTTATACATATTTCACATATCAAATGGCATCACATTTATTTTTGCTTGATAGCAGTTAATAACCACTTTTTAAGTAATGCTCAAAAATAGTCATTACAAACTCAACAAATAACAAAATACCCTCCATAGATGACATTTCACTCCGACTTGTATACAAGCATAGTTAGTCCACACAATCTTATACCCAACACGATATGTGGCAGAGGGACTCCCCCTCGCCCTCACCCCCTCCCGCACCCCCTCCACCTCCCCCTCACACACTCTTCCCTTTTGTTAACGCACCAACATCCTCTAACCCTAAAAACTGAAAGGAATTCCTTGGAAATTCATTGGATGTTTGAGACACAATGGGGGAACAATGGTAGGGGGAGTCCCTCTGTCACATACCGCGCTCCATATATACGTACAATCTTGTACCCGCCTCCCAGCCGTGCACCGCGGACATCCCACGGTCCCTCTTTTGTTTGGACCAAATCCGTCGCGGACCCTTCTCCTCTTGTTAAAACATACTCACGCCATGAAATTTCGTCAAAAAAATAACGAGTTCGAACGTGTTGTTTGACTTGAAATAGACGTCAACTTTGAAAACTGGATCGTTGCCAAACTGCAATGATAAATTCAAGAAAGAGGAGTAACGATTTCGGGTTATGAGACCGGTTTGAAGTTGCCGATTGAACCCGAACGAAGCTTAGGGAGAAGTATACACACTGTACAGCACACTTGACTTGAAATAGGGGAAATAAAATGACATGCAGCTGGTAAATCTTGCCACATAAAATTAGTATCGCCGTTAATTGTTTATTCATTCGACAGGACATCGTCAGAAATTGGTGAGTTTTACTGTTCCGGAACGCACATGTGTTCAGGCCCATTATGTCCGTTTTCACCATTATGTCCGCGCATGTTTGCGCACCGTTATGTCCGCACCAAAGTATCCGAAAAACCGTTATGTCCGCACCAATGTGTCCGAAAAACCATTATGTCCGCACCAATGTGTCCGAAAAACCATTATGTCCGCACCAATGTGTCCGAAAACCATTATGTCGGCACCAATGTGTCCGAAAAACCGTTATGTCCGCACCAATGTGTCCGAAAAACCATTATGTCCGCACCAATGTGTCCGAAAAACCATTATGTCCGCACCAATGTGTCCGAAAAACCATTATGTCCGCACCAATGTGTCCGAAAACCGTTATGTCCGCACCAATGTGTCCGAAAAACTGTTATGTCCGCACCAATGTGTCCGAAAAACCATTATGTCCGCACCAATGTGTCCGAAAAACCATTATGTCCGCACCAATGTGTCCGAAAACCGTTATGTCCGCACCAATGTGTCCGAAAAACTGTTATGTCCGCACCAATGTGTCCGAAAAACCGTTATGTCCGCACCAATGTGTCTGAAAAACCGTTATGTCCGCACCAATGTGTCCGAAAAACCGTTATGTCCGCACCAATGTGTCCGAAAAACCGTTATGTCCGCACCAATGTGTCCGAAAAACCGTTATGTCCGCACCAATGTGTCCGACAAACCGTTATGTTCGCACCAATGTGTCCAATGGAGTAGCACAGCTGCCTGACGATTATTTGAGGCAAAACCAATAGAACACTGCACCGATGGTGAAATACTGTAATCTAATGGTCCCTTCATGTTAAATGAATGGTACTATCTCCCTCAGCTGCGCCTTGAGGGCTACTCCCAATCATTCATTACCTGGAAGTGGTTAGGAGTATAGGAGTACCTCGAAGAGGGAGTACACCGGTGGGCGTGGGGTAGGACTGAGGGTAGGATATACCATTTGTGTGATATTTTTTGAGAAGTCCTGGAGTAACGCCATATATTTACATAAATGCCACCGCGATATATGGCGCTCGCGTACAATTGACTCAGGCACTATACTACACTGAGCACAAATATAAACGCCCAAAATCGTTTCTGTACTTTCTGAATGCATCATTACAGTTTTGAAACGTTCCAGTCTTCACCTTTTCAAGTCCAGAAACACGTTCTATTTCGTTATTTTGACAAAAAATGTACGATGACAACATGTTTTAAATGTTCATTTCAATATGTAATTTCGGAAGGTCCAGCTTAAAAAATGCATATAGTAATGTTCGAGGTATTCCATGGTACCGCACAGACTTTCGCGCCTGTTACTGTGGACCAGCTTGCAACCCTTGGAAACGGCCCGATATGCCAGGTAGTCTGGTGTTTAAATCACTCAGTGTACAAGTATATTACACTTACATCATCGAATTTACATATTTTCGACAAAATCAATTACAGAATTACAAACAAATTAAATACAATACCAAATAGAAAATGAAACTTTTTTGGGGAAAACCGTGGCACAACAATTTTCTCCGTTTGCCACATTTCCAGTGGATGGCGCGACAGGGCCCCCGCCCCGTAGCTACGCCGTTGGTTCTAACGCGTGAATAGAGTAAATCTACGGTCGGGGGTCACACGATAAAAATCGACACGTTAATAATGCCACGACAAACTTATATAGGATTGTAATACACTGATCCAGTAAGCTCCGCCCATTCACTGTGCACATTTTGCTCCCCAGGCAGCGTGCAGTTGTATGTACTGTGTATATGTGCGTGTATATGTGCGTGTTTCTATAGGGCGCAGGCGCGGCCGGAAAGCAGTACACCAAATGTTACATTGCCACGCGACTCCACTGGACACGTGTCTCGCATATGTGCCATTTTGCTAGGAAATTGCTAAATGGGCGGAGCTTACTGGATCGGTTAATTGTAGGGGGGTCATACGAATTGATCACTCTCAAAAACGTCACTTCCTACACATTGTCACGTGCATCAGGATCTCGACCGTACATGACGCGCATCGGCTGCGCCGTAATTCGAACAAAATTCGAGCAACAGGCGCGCGTGCTTAAAACATTTTTCCAGGGTGTGCGTGCGCGTACTTGAATGCGTTTAATACGCAGTAGCACTTTTCCTACGAAGATGGCGTCTGTTACAGTGGTAAATTCCGTGTCGAGCGTCGCGTGTCCCGCGTCAAACGTCGCGCGTTAAGCTGACTTGATCACAATAACGTTTGGTACGACCGCGTACCTCGTGAAATTGTCAGGTACTAGCGTAGACTTGATGCCAAGTCTGTAACTAGACCGGTTGGTATGGGCGGCCATCGGGGCAAAAAAGACGTTACCGCACGCGTATACGTTGCGGCCCGCGAAGACGTTGCGGCCCACGTAGACGTACGTTGCGGCCCAGACGTTGCGGCCCGCGTAGACGTACGTTGCGGCCCGCGTAGACGTCGTACGTTGCGGCCCACGTAGACGTACGTTGCGGCCCGCGTAGACGTACTTTGCGGCCCGCGTAGATGATACCGCCCGCATAGACGTTCCCGCACGCGTTGACGATACCGCCCGCGTAGTGGACAATGCCACACGCGTAGACGATACCGCACGCGTAGACGACACCGCACGCGTTGACGTTACCGCAAGCGTAGACGATACCGCCCGCATATAGTCGATACCGCCCGCATAAACGATATACCGCGCGCGCGTACAGACAAAGCCGGGAAAGACGTACTCCGGGGGCCGCGAAGACCTTACCAAGTGAAAAAGACAGAGGGCGTAATTCCACATATTCCACCCAGCGATCCAATTAGACTGGTTCCCGGTCCACATATTCCACATACAACGACTGAATATGAGGACAGGCTACTGTCGTGTTTAAAATAGCACTTTAAGCATTACGTCATGCATTTATTTTTAGGAGCACATAACCGTTAATTTTCAAATCGCGCTGCGCGCTATATGGCATGAGTGTACAACAATTTGAAAGGGGTTATTCTATATTTGACCAATACAAATTTAATATATTAACCTTAAAATATTAAATATGCCCATTTTAATATACATGTAGGCTAGCATCAAAAAGAAAATTCAAACCTTGTCTGCATCACCCAGTGAGCTCTATCCCACTGGGCAAAATGTTACCGATTACCGATATTACCGGAAATTACCGGTAATATCACCTCGAAATTTGACTAAGTCTAAATATTACCCAAAAGATATTACCTGGTTGGGTTACACAATTTTAATATATGGTATTTAAGGATGACAATTAAATTTGATTGATCCTCGCAGATGACAGGGACTTTTGACAGGGACTTTTTTTTTTTAAGAAAACAATTAAAATGTGGCACACCTTCTGCTGAAATTATTAAGTCCAAAATGTTACTGTTATTACCCTGTTTAAACCAAAATTTTACAGAGTTACAACAGGCTAATGAAAGGTAATATGGGTAACAACGAAATGTTTGAATTGGTTATAACATTCGGAACGTGAGTAATAACAGTAAAATCATGTAAATCCCAGGAAAACACCCAAGTCCAAAATGTTACCGTTATTACTCTGTTGAAACCAATATTTTACCGAAATCGCTCGGAGATAATTTTCCCATAAATTTTACGAGTTTTATGTGATTAGACTGGTTCCCGTCCACATATTCCACACATCGATCCAATTAGTCTGGTACCCGGACCAAAAATTCTTTGACTAGACTGAATTTAAGGTCCGGCAGCCGCCAATTTCGCCATTTTGAAACAGGAGGAATTCCTCCTTTTTCAGAAGGTTCCCGAAGTTAACCGAATGCACGTCCGGTCGTTCGGACGTTACCGTTACTCGTCGGGTACATTTCGTCATTGTTTCGAGAATTTGAATTGACGTCGCGTGCCGCTGCGTGTGTATTTATGGTGATGCCACGGATTTAAAACTACGCAGTGGCTATAGTTACGGTAACCGTATCCCCACTGGGCATTTTACCCGTTATTACCCGGGTAATAACAAGTAATAACAAACGTTATTACTGGGTAATATAATATTCTTGGGTAATAACGGGGAAATAGTAGACCAATATTTCCCCGTTACAACCCGTTATTACCCTATTTACCGATATTACCAGTGGGGATGTAACCGATATTTCTTGCATTGCCACGTGATTACCGCCCGATATTACCCCATTTACCCTATATTACCAGGGAGAATGTAACCGATATTCCCTGTTATTACCACCCGGTATTACCAGGATAATTTAACTGATATTTCTTGCATTACCCTGTTATTACCACCGGGTATTGTCCTGTTTACCCAACATTACCAAGCAAAATATAACGGATATTTCTTGCATTGGCATGTTATTACCACCCGATATTACCCAATTTTCCCGATATTACCATATATTTCTTGATATATTACCGATATTATTTGCATTGCCCCATTTATGATACAAGATAATGATGACGTAATGTGCAATTATCAATTACATGTACAACTACGTATATACAACTACATACGGTATAATCTCTTACATTAAGTTCCAGGGGTGGATTGCAATATAACCGTCTTAAGTCTGAGACACATCATATGTCCTAACTGAATTTATGACATCTTAGCTACGACACATTGAAAAATGCCTTGCAATATCCAAAAGTTAGGATGTCTTAGCTTAGACATAAAAGCTTGTATGTCTTTACTGTTGTGAGCGGCGTTTCAATCGCATTCGTGTGTTTGCATATACCATCGCGCATGTGCATTACATTACTTGCCGGTTGTTGCTGCCGTACGTACACGTGACAGTGGCGTGAAAAACATCGTGAAAACTTAGAATTAACATAGGCCCAGCTTGAATCGTAATTTCCTTTCAGTGAAAACTGAGTTTAAAAAAGACAAACTGTCAAAAAATAAACTTTTGATCCTGGTCACAATGCTCCTTTTGTCTGAATTAAGCAGGAAATTTCGAAAAATGTTCTGAAGACATAACTTAGGACACATATTAGGTGTCTTAAATGTTATGTGTCCCAGGACACAAGTTAGGATACATAAATGTTTATTGCAAGGCAAAATAATCTATGATGTCTTGGTGATGTCAGAGTTAGGACGTCCTATAGTTAGGACATCCTATCTGTTTTTATTGCAATCCACCCGTACCCCAGGGATCTTGATATCAGTCACTGCCTCTTACTAGAATAGTAAGTACACTTGGTATATATACTCCTTGAATTTCCTTCGTATGTAGTTACGGTTGGCGAACATTGGAAATCACATTTGTTCAACCATTCCTTGAAAATCTTACTTTTTTAGACTATAGATTTGTTTTATATACAAAAGTACATACATTCGAAATCAGGCAGTGCGTGGTTACAGTACGTAAAGCTTAAAACAATGCATTTCTCGTAAAATTTATGGGAAAATGATCGCCGAGCGATTTCGGTAAAATATTGGTTTCAACAGAGTAATAACAGTAACATTTTGGACTTGGGTGTTTTCCTGGGATTTACATGATTTTACTGTTATTACTCACGTTCCGAATGTTATAACCAATTCAAACATTTCGTTGTTACCCATATTACCTTTCATTAGCCTGTTGTAACTCTGTAAAATTTTGGTTTAAACAGGGTAATAACAGTAAAATTTTGGACTTAATAATTTCGGCAGAAGGTGTGCCACATTTTAATTGTTTTCTTAAAAAAAAAAAGTCCCTGTCATCTGCGAGGATCAATCAAATTTAATTGTCATCCTTAAATACCATATATTAAAATTGTGTAACCCAACCAGGTAATATCTTTTGGGTAATAACACGGTAATATTGGTAATATTTAGACTTAGTCAAATTTCGGGGTGATATTACCGGTAATTTCCGGTAATATCGGTAATCGGTAACATTTTGCCCAGTGGGATAGAGCTCACTGGGTGATGCAGACAAGGTTTGAATTTTCTTTTTGATGCTAGCGTACATGTATATTAAAATGGGCATATTTAATATTTTAAGGTTAATATATTAAATTTGTATTGGTCAAATATGGAATAACCCCTTTCAAATTGTTGTACACTCATGCCATATAGCGCGCAGCGCGATTTGAAAATTAACGGTTATGTGCTCCTAAAAATAAATGCATGACGTAGGCCTAATGCTTAAAGTGCTATTTTAAACACGACAGTAGCCTGTCCTCATATTCAGTCGTTGTATGTGGAATATGTGGACCGGGAACCAGTCTAATTGGATCGCTGTGTGGAATATGTGGACGGGAATTACGCCCTCTGTCTTTTTCACTTGGTAAGGTCTTCGCGGCCCCCGGAGTACGTCTTTCCCGGCTTTGTCTGTACGCGCGCGCGGTATATCGTTTATGCGGGCGGTATCGACTATATGCGGGCGGTATCGTCTACGCTTGCGGTAACGTCAACGCGTGCGGTGTCGTCTACGCGTGCGGTATCGTCTACGCGTGTGGCATTGTCCACTACGCGGGCGGTATCGTCAACGCGTGCGGGAACGTCTATGCGGGCGGTATCGTCTACGCGGGCCGCAACGTACGTCTACGCGGGCCGCAACGTACGTCTACGCGGGCCGCAACGTCTTCGCGGGCCGCAACGTATACGCGTGCGGTATCGTCTACGCGTGCGGTAACGTCTTTTTTGCCCCGATGGCCGCCCATAGGTTGGTTCGTAAACCGCAGCAGCGTAGTCGCGAATGGACTGGGAACAAGTCGACCTCTAGTTACAGACTTGAGAAACCCGTTTCCGTTTTGTACACGGTCTATGGAGTTTGATACCAGAATTGGACGTAGAGAGCTGATTGGTCGAAACGCAGGGGACATTCAATACTCATGTTACTCATCTGACTTGTTCTATGGCAACTGCGTAATTACATATTACATGTACGCGCCATGAAGCATTAATATTGGCGCCAATACAGGTTTCTCAAGTCTCTAGACGGGTACTATTCATAACGACTGTTGCGTGTGGGAATTATAGGCGTCAGACGGACCAAATACGACTGTCTAGAGACTTGACCTCAAGTCCTAGCCTGTCTGAGCGGACGCAAATTAGCACAGACTGGATATTATGTGACACCGACACTATCTGACTGTCTCACCGTAGGCGGCAGTTGAGGGCGCTTTGTCATATAATACGGTGGCCCAAGTCTACCAAATGTTAACGTTTTCAGGGGCCAATTTCATGGCGCTGTTTAGCAAAAAAACATGCTTAGCACAGAATTTGTTTGCTTCATAAAATTGGTTAACATCCAAAAATGTATGTCAAATTGGGTTTTAAGAAACACGAATAAAGTATACACATCACATACGATTTTGTCTGGCAACCCATTTTTGCAATATAAAGCAAAGAAATTCTGTGCTAAGTAAATTTTAGTGCTAAACAGTGCACAAAACTAGATGTGCTCAAAATTATTCATACCCTTTGAAAAATCTAACATTTTTCAAATTGTATCACTCCCAAAAACTATTGTGAAGGAACTTTCACTGTATCCCAGGACAGTTAGTTGCCTTGCACAATACCATATGTTTTTGGCTCAGCATCATTTGCATAACAATAGTAACGTCCATAACGTCCAGTAAATTAATCATACCTATTACAAAATATCAGCATTTAGGCCATTTTTGTGATAATGTACCTGCTTTCAACATTCGAGGGATTCCTTTTTGTTGTTCAACAGTTATCCTAACATGTTTGCATAAGGTTTTAATAATTACCATATCTGTTCAATTAAATTTAAATCAAAGACTTTCATAGAATACCACTCTACTTGTAGGCTATAAAGTGAGGGGAGTTGATGCCTTCATTCTCAATTTCTGGACTTGCGCATGGCTATTGCCAATGGCCACAAAGAAGGGCAAGGCTGCAAGGCCATTTTGAAGCAGTTTAGAGTGCCAGTTTCCACCGTTCAGAGCATAATTAGGAAGTACAAGAAGTTCAACACAGTGAGAAACCTTAAAGGGCGTGGTTCTAAGTCGAAGGTGTCACCTCGTCTGCCAAGAAAAGTGTGCCGAGAAGCCAGCAACAATCCCCGCATTACCATGAAGGGTCTCCTGATCAGCCTTGGCGAGTCTGGGACCAAGATACCCAGGCAGACACTGCAGCACACAATATTGCACCAGAGAGGTCTCCATGGCCGCCGATCTAGAAAGACGCCACTCGATCCTGAGGGAGAAACATCGGAAAGCTCGTCTGGGCCTCGCTAAAGCACACCTGGGGCGGATTGCAATAAAATTGACTTAGCCACTGGTCTAAGACCGATGTTTTATAGCCGACTATCCGACTTAGCCGGTCTCAGCTTAGACACTTGTTTAGCCCATTGCAATAAACCAGTCTAACTGAAGTACGGCTGCGCCAGCCGAAAACACACACATCTTAACGGAAAGTGCCGCAGCCGGCTATCTTTGCGTGATTTCAAGCCAAACAAACGTCCTCACGAAGCCACTTGATGACGCGTGTGTGGTGCAGTTTTTGCAGAGAAACTGACCGCGAAAATTATTAAATAGCACTAAAAGGGCTCTAATAAACACAATGTGTGTTTTGTTCGCCTTTCTTCATGCAAAATTACGAGACGTAGCGCGGTGTCCAAAAATTATAGCCTGCTCGCTGCGGGCTTAAATTTTAAGACTGGTCTAACTTTAAGACATCGATATTGCAAGCGGGCTATAATTATAGACCGGTCTTAGTGGACGCCGCGTTAGCCAGCTAAGCCTATAGACTGGTCTTAGACTGCATATTGCAATCCGCCCCTGGACAAGGATCCAAGCTTAATTCTGGTCATCGATTCTGTGGTCAGACGAGACAAAAAGGGAGCTTTTCGGGCACGTAAGAGTGAGGGACTGTAAATATCGAGAATCGGGTGGCCACGGTCAAAAATATATTTTGTTTTATACTTTCATATTTGACGGACCTTTGCCCCAAACTAACAAATTTGGTAACATTTTTTTTAAAAATACTTTGTTGCCATGGCAACAGCCAAATTACGAACGATTTTAGGCTAGTTTTGCAATGTTTTCACTTTTTGAAGAGTGAAATTTGCATATTTTTAAAACTGCTTCACCATTAAACAAGATATAGAAAATTATTTTCTTTAACAGTTATGGATAGGTGGGTCCTTTGAGACTGCACTGGATGTATACAAATAATCACCAGGTATTGGTTATACCATTGGTTATACCATTTATTTCAAATAGGGGTGTTATTGTACTTTTTCAAAGTATGAAAATATACCATTTTTTGACAGCTCACAATCCATGGTAGTGCTCCAATTTGAATATCGGCCACATATTGTTGAGATGAGACATTGGTCTTGTGGAATATAAAAAGAATAGCTGGGGGAAAATAGTTTAGTTTTCGCAGTGTTGCCAGACATTTCCCCATTTGTTTAAATGTTGGTGGAAGGCTAAGTAGAATAGGCGACATTTCAAAAAGGTGGCAGAAAGAGGAATTTTTTAGTAGAAGGTTGTAACATGTTGATTTGACCTAAATTTGCGGTCACGGTGAATCCAAAAATTATGGTTACGAAGCTGTATTTTACTTTAAAGGGGTATTTTTGGCAAAAAAGTATAAACATTTGTGGAAAAACAAGGCTTTTTGTACAGAAAAACCCTTTTCTTTAAATAGAACATGGTAACATGCCACTCTTACTTAATTTGGGGTGGTGAATCCAAAAATTACTGTTACGAAGCTGTATGTTAAGTTAAAGGGGATTTTCGGCAAAAAGTCTAAAGATTTCTTGAAAAACAATTTTTGTTTGTACAGAAAAACCCCTTTTCCTTAAATAGAACATGGCAACATGCCACTCTTACTTAATTTGGGGTGCTGAATCCAAAAATACAGAGCTGTATTTTAAGTTAAAGGGAATTTTCGGCAAAAAAAGTATAAAAATTGGTTGAAAAACAATTGAGTGTTTTTAGAACAGAAAAACCCCGTTTTATCAAACAGAACATGGTAATAACAAGCCACTCTTACTTAATTTGGGGTGCTGAATCCAAAAATAGCGGTGTCCAATATGTATTTTGAGGGCAAAGGTTCTTTTGGGGAAACAAAATCTAAATGATGTTATAATTAAACACATTTTAAAAGCCTGCAGTAAAAACAACAACGAATATACAATGATCATCGTTGTTCTCTTAGTCCATCATGGCGGACTTACACTGCAAAAACTGTGGTGTTAAATTAACACCAGTGGTGTTGTCTTATATAGATACCAAGTCTGGTCTCTACATAGGTGTTAATTTTAATACCACACTTGGAATAAATGCATTATATTTAACACCCTCGGTGTTAAAACTAATACTTGTGGTGTTCAAATTTAACACCAGGCTTGGTATCTATATAAGACAACACCACAGTTTTTGCAGTGTAGAGCCGCCCAGATCAAACGAGATGCGGACTGTCACAGCTGTTGTACTCGTGTCCGGTGGTCAGCTTCCATCCAAATCCATCCAAATGTTTGTATTTGTTTTAATGAGAAGTGTATCCGAGAAACAAACAGCAAAACAAACCAAAAACATAACAAAGTTGCAAGCAAAGACATAATTTTCGACCACTTTGTTTTAGAACGAAATGGATGAAAAGGTAGGATTGGCAAGTTCCCGATATATCTTAAAAATACCTGTTTTGTACTAAAATAAGCATTTCTAATCCAGGAAATGTTCTCACCTTTTAATTATAATTTACAGGTTTGCAACTAAATTCACCCCATCCTTCTCTTATTACCACTTTCAAATTTTAGGCCGTTGTCTCATATTACCTGGAGCAAAAGAGATTTTAACGCTCCTAGTAATGTGTATTTTGCACACTTCAAGTTCATATATATTCATATTCCAATGTAAAACTGATATGATAAGATTATTTTCTTTTCATGCACTGGTTAATTTTCATTATGGAAATACCTGCTTTGTACTACATGTGTAATCATTTTAAACCATGTTATGTGGTTGTGGTTCTATAGGATCGCTTCAATACCAGCTAATAACAGCTTTATAGTAACAGTATTGTTTGAATTTAGGAATTTGTCAAAACAAAATACAGCTTGGTGGTAAAGTCATGTGGATTCAGCACCCCAAATTAAGTAAGAGTGGCATGTTACCATGCATTCTACGCAGATATTTGTTTGTTTTTTTAACCAAAAAATGAACGTTTTCAAAAATATTTTCAGTATTTTTGCCAAAAGACCCTTTAACTTAAAATACAGCTTGGCAACCATTTTTGGATTCAGCACTGCAATATTAGGTAAAAGTAACGAGTAACAACCTTCTACTAAAAAAGCCTCTTCTTGTCAATTAGGCTATATCTCTTTTCTCCTCTTTTTTTGTTTTTACCAAAAAGTAGTGTTTATAAACTTGTTTTATGTTTTTATGAAGCACTTTTGACCTCATAAAACAGCTTGGACACTGTCATTTATGGATTTAGAAAGAGTGGCATGTTATGGCATGTAACCATGTTCTATTTGAGAAAACACAGTGGGCCACAAATACACCTTTAACTTAAAATACAACTTCATAACTGTCATTTTTTGATTCAGCACCCCAAAATTAGATTAAATCAACATGTTACGACCTTCTACTTCAAAATGCCTTTTTTTGTCACTTTTTAAAAATGTCGCCTATTACTTAGCCTTGCACCAAAATTTTTAAAAATGGGGAAATGTCTGGCAACACTGCGAACAATAAAGTATTTTTCCCCCAGCTGTTTTTGAAATATTCCACAAGACCAATGTCTCATCTCAACAATATGTGGTCTATGTTGAAATTGGAGCACTACCATATGGGTTATTAGCTGTCAAAAAATGGTATATTTTCATAAAATAAAAAAAAATAAAAACACCCCTATTTGAAATAAATGGTACAACCCACCGAAATACCTGGTGACTATTTTGTATACATGCAATGCAGTCTCCAAGGACCCACCTATCAATAACTTTTAAAGATAATTATTTGTTATATCTTGTTGAATGGTGACTGAAGAAGTTTTGAAAATATGCAAATTTCACTCTTAAAAAAGTGAGAAAATGGCAAAAATCTAAATTTGGCTATTGCCATAGCAACTAAGGTATTTTTTTCAAAACTTTTACCACATTTGTTAGTTTGGGGCAAAGGTCCATCAAATATAAAAGTATTAAGGAAATCCATTTTTTGGCCATGGCCAACATTTTCAAAACAATATTGATATTTACAGTCCCTTACTCGTAAATGTTGATTATGCCTGGCGAAAGAAAGGGGATGCGTACAATCCAATTAACACGAGTGGGCGAAAATCCCGGTGGAAACATGCTTTGGCCTTGTAAGCCGATACCGTTTGGAGGCTGTGATAAAAAACGAAGGCTTTTCTATTGATTATTAAGAGTGACTTTATTAAGGGTATAAATAATTATGGATATACGACATTTTTTGGAAATATGTCGATAAAATTCCCACAAAATAATATATTACAGAAAATTTCACTTGTTGTTATTCTTTCAGTTGTTTGTCACATACTTATCATAAGTAAGCCAGACAAAACTCTCTCATTTATTAACATGATTCAAAATACTCTAAACATTTTGAGCACATTTGTACAAAAGGTAGAAACCACCCTCACTAACACATTGGTGAAGAAATACATTGTTCAACCAATACATTGGTAAGGAATTACTTCCTGGTGATATCTAAGAATTAGTTCCCAGATATCAGTAGGCCTACGCCTAATGAAACACACTAAAAAAGTCGACCAAAAATGTGATTTATTTAATTGAAATGAAATGGCCATGTGACTTCAGACAGTTGTAGCCTATGGTCTGATCTACATGTATATGAAGCTGTCAATGCTGCCACAATAGTTTTTCGGACACATTGGTGCGGACATAACGGTTTTTCGGACACATTGGTGCGGACATAACGGGTTTTCGGACACATTGGTGCGGACATAACGGGTTTTCGGACACATTGGTGCGGACATAACGGGTTTTCGGACACATTGGTGCGGACATAACGGTTTTTCGGACACATTGGTGCGGACATAACAGTTTTTCGGACACATTGGTGCGGACATAACGGGTTTTCGGACACATTGGTGCGGACATAATGGTTTTTCAGACACATTGGTGCGGACATAATGGTTTTTCGGACACATTGGTGCGGACATAACGGTTTTTCGGACACATTGGTGCGGACATAATGGTTTTCGGACACATTGGTGCGGACATAATGGTTTTTCGGACACATTGGTGCGGACATAATGGTTTTTCGGACACATTGGTGCGGACATAACGGTTTTTCGGATACTATGGTGCGGACATAACGGTGCACAAACATGCGCGGACATAATGGTGAAAACGGACATAATGGGCCTGAACACATGTGCAACAGCGATCGTGCATACATGACTGGCATATTTTAAATACACGTTCCGAAGCCCAAATAAAATCGCGATAAATCAACTTAATCAAGACAGTGGAGGTATAAATACCGTATACACGTGACCCTAGCCGCTAATTCTTCCTACTGTGACATGATAATAAATTTGGTTAGGAAATATGATTTTAGCAATCAGAAAATATCAAGGTTTTTCTCTGAAAACACGTGGGATGTTTATGTCATGCTCCATAGACTCAGTGCATGGAGTTTCAAGTGGCGAATTCGTATGGTAGTTTTTGCTACATGACCGGCATATTTTGGATACCGCATTGTAGGTGCTTGGTGTCTACATTCTCAATGGAAAAACCCTCTCCGCTGAAGTGTATACTTTGTATCATATATTGGGGCGCCTTTTTGCTCTAAATCGCTCAGCCTTATAGCACAACGACTTTATTGCACAATTAAAGGACGTGTCTAGATTTTTTTAAACCCCATGGATGTTGAGATTTGAATAATTATCATTTGTCAGTTTTCGCATTCGGAAATTTCCCGCTCTCAAATAATATGTATACCAATGTTTTGTAAACTAATTTATCCATAAAGCAGTGAAGTGATTATAGCAACTTTTTTGCTTCCACATCCAAACTGGAGTATGGAAATGTCTTGTTTTCCTCCCATGGGTATTGGGGAGGTATTTATTAGGTAAGAACAAAATTAATTTTCTGGAATAAAATCTAAACTAGCTCCTTTAATAAGTTAGTAATATTCCGTGTTTTCAGTTTTTGGCTTGGCTGGCGCACCTGAGCAGCACCTTGAACCCATTTTGCTACGCCGCCTGCAATCCGCGCTTCAAGGACGCCTTCTTTCGGATTTTGCGTTTGAAGAGGAGCACTCCTTCCGCGGCAACTAGTTCGTGATCATCAGTAGAAATTCACAATGAGAAGGAAGATGGTAACTCCACAGAAGAAATAACAGCATTATTTTATCGACAAATTTCAAAGTAGCAGTAGCAGCCTATAGCTCGTTTCAGATGCTGAGCCATTTATACGCATGCACGCGCCTTTTAATTTGCAAATTTTATCACAAAAGAAAGCACCGATGACAATTTGAAATTCCTTCATAAACCTTTGGTTTAATACGTTGAAAACAAACAATTAACGCAACGAACCATTATGGGGTATAATCCTTTCCTCTGTCCACCTTTAATTAGGGATTAAAAGTAGCTAGGGGTCCTGGGCGCTGATAATGCCCGAGCCGGCAGGCGAGGGCATTATCAGCGCCCAGGACCCCTAGCTGGTTTTAAACGGGTTGTTTAAGATTAGCCAAACCTACTTTTAATCCCATTCATAAATACCTTTTTGTGTAAATCGGTAAAACTCACCAAAATTAGCTCGTCGTTGTGCCATGTTTTGCATTCACTTTCCTACACCCACAGTATCAAACACCGCGTTCGTACAACTGCTAACTGTGCAGTTTGTGCATGTGCGTGTTCCGTATACGCGCTGACTAGGGCACAAACGCGGGACAGCCGGCCGGGCATTATCACTATTCTTTATCGCGTGCACTGGCCTTTTAAAAAAAAAAACCACCTTCGGTTGCAAATTTCCAGCATAAAATACCATTTTGGACGGAAATGAATTGATGTGGTGTTTGTTATACCATTGCTATCAACACTTTGAGTAAGCTTTTTCTTGCAAATGAGTAGATCGTCTGCAGTTGCCCAAAATGTTACTCCATGAGTTGACAAGAAAAACCAGACTTAAAGACGCAGGCTCGTCAATGCGCGAGGAACAAGTTTTGGCCGCCACGAAATTCACCGCGCTCCATACTAGTTGGACAGTCAGCTATACGATCCCGGACGGTTCAGGCTCATTGGTTTACGTACGTACATGTACAAACGCACGTATATCTGCGCGTGATTCGACTTAATACCCCGTTAACACAGCTCTGCGACCTTGAGGGGTCATTTTACCAAGGATTGTTTTGGTCCTGGTAGTACCCGATCCTTTTTTTGGTCGATCGGCCGCATTTTTGCGAAACTAGTCGGGAACCTGCGCGCACTGTCGAGCACTACCCTATTCCTTCGGGGAAGATCTGGCGCGATCGCCTCAGTCCTCCGAGGGTCGGGTACCGAAAAAGTGATCGGCTACTGTTTTTAAACCTGTTGAAAAACAGTAGCCGATCAAAAACCGTCGGCCCGTGGTCGTCTTGGTCGTCCGAGGGTCCACTGAAGGTCCCCTTGTCTCGCCTGCCCTCTGGAGCTTTCGTATCTACCTCTGCCGCTCTCTACCGAGGGTCGTGCGTAGTGTCTATGGCAGAACGAAGTTGCAGAGCTACAACAAGCCCCAGCACTGCTTGTTGGTCCATGACCTTCCCTGGCTGGTCAGAAAGTGATGAAAGGCTTCGATCTGGCTCGATTTATATAGTCGGGCCCCAAAAACACCGATCTCCGGCCGATCTAGGCAAATTTGGTCGGCCAAAGAACGTCCGAAGATCGTTTAAATCGTCCGAAGACCGTTTACTTTCGGCTTCCTGCGGCTCCCTGTGTCAACATACGCCTACATTCGGCCACTCTCGCGCGAAGAACGGCGGAAGAACGGCGGACATCGGCCGCAGAGCGGCCGAAAGCGTCCTCTCTCAAGCCAGAATCGCCCATTTTCGGCCTCTCTCTGCCTCTCTCGGCCGAACAACGCACGAAGATCGCTCACTTGCGCGCGAGAAGCGGGTCTCTACCGGGCCTTTGCCGCGTGTACCTGCGGGTACTTGCGCATACTTTCGCATACTTACTTGCGCCCCGGAAACGTGTCGATCGCGCGAGGAACGTCCGTGATTCGTCCCCCCGCCATGGTCCATTGGTCGGGACTCAATCGGGTCAAAAAAGGGGACGATTGGAGGCGATTCATGACGACAATCGGGGCGATCAAAAAAATTGATTCATCGGGGACAATCTGGTCCAGATCGGGCCGATTGGAAAAAACAATCCTTGGTGAAATGACCCCTTTACGAAGACCATGCCGATCACTCCGATCATCCCCGATCTGAAAAATCGGGGCATCAGGCCACGACCCGGCTACGCTTATTTTGTGCACGTTTAAAATAAGCGTGGGGAGAGCGTCCCAGGTTTTCCCCACGATTGGCCACGATCTGGCCACTTTTCCATCGTAGTAGAAGCAGCGTCTATGTGTGAACGGGGTATAATAGGGAGGTTTCAAGGGGCGTTCACACTACCGCGGAAAAATCACACTGCCGCGATGCACTCACCGCATTGCATAAGGTCCCAATCGCCGATCTTTCAAAAATAGAAAATTCAACTTTGGTATCTTGGGGCTTCTCTGATACCTCATTGGCTGCGCGTTGGAAAGGTCAGCGCACCGCGGTCAAAGTTCAACAGATTTAAACTTTGACCCATCTCAAAACTTTTTGCGCGTCGCGACCGTTGGCTTTACGAGAATTGAAGCAACC
Organism: Henricia sp. BOLD:AAB3569; assembly: GCA_037783545.1. Classification (NCBI taxonomy): domain Eukaryota; kingdom Metazoa; phylum Echinodermata; class Asteroidea; order Spinulosida; family Echinasteridae; genus Henricia; species Henricia sp. BOLD:AAB3569. The sequence continues at coordinate 795,138 of JBBELK010000936.1, forward strand.
CGCCGGCCGCCATTGTACCCAACGAACAATGCTTGGCATAGACTGCTCCCCGGTCCATGCGAACGCTTCCCGGTCCATGCGATCGCTTGCATTCCACTTAACACATGTAGACCATGATGAAGACTGGTGAAGACAGTATGACCAGTCTAGGCAAGGCATTGTATTTGGTGGGGTACAATGGCGGACGGTGGCTTCAATTTTATACGTCGTTTCTTCATCCAGTGTATATATATCGATGGTCGCGACAGGCCGCGCACAAGCGGCAAACCAGTTTCTGTACAAACCAATGGCACAGGCGCGCGCAAAGCCATTTTTCCCTGATAATGTGAACTCCCCTTAAAGGCACAGGCTCGTCATCAATTCGCGCGCGCCAAATTCGTGCCACGAAATACGCAGCTCCATGCCTTTGCTACACGGAGCTGCGTATTTCGTGGCACGAATTTTGCGCGCGCGATGCTGACGAGCGAATCTCACGTCAATCTGACGTCAAACATTTCGCGGCGAACATTCGCGCAGTATGATAGTTCAACTTTCTGCTAATACGCTGCGCAAAACATTCGCTGTGACGTCATATTCGCATTCGTGTTCGCTTTCGCATGAAGTATGAACCCAGCTTTTAGATGCACGTAAAACGCGAACGCGAACGTGAAATGCTTTGAACACTTGGTCATTATTCTGAAGAGATCTTAGATGAAAACAAGTACCTATATCTTTGACTTTCGTGGCGAGATAAAACTTTTGATGTGACCAAGATTCGAGCCCGAGTTCTAAGACCTCATGAGGTGACCGGTGCTGAAAGAATTTCGCGTTCACGTTCGCGTTTTACGTGCATCTAAACCTCCCTAATACTGTTCGCTGTCGAGCGCGCCTGCATCCTCCGGGGTCGTAAGAGCTCGGGCAAGGTATGGAGCGTGGTGAATGTCGTGGCACGACTTAGCTCCTCGTGCATTGACGAGCCTCCGTCTTTGAAAGTGTTCAAAGCAATGGCAACAAACACCCATGTTTTCACGTGTAAATGGCCTTACCTTTGTGGGAGAAATTACCAACTTAAGCCCGGTTCATACTTCACGCGAAAGCAAACGCGAACGCGAATCTCACGTCAATGTGACGTCAAACATTTCGCGGCGAACATTCGCGCAAGTTGAAACTAGTTCAACTTTTTGCGAATTCGCTGCGCGAAACAATCGTTGTGACGTCAAATTCGCATTCGCATTCGCGTTCGCGTTCGCATGAAGTATGAACCGGGCTTTAAAGGTGTTTTTTAATCGTTTGCATTCAACACAAAAACCATGCATTGATTTTTGAGGTTTTCTGAAGCATTACTGAATATGTGGCTGAAATGTCTATACAAGGCGGTCAACATTATTCTTTATGTGAGAAGGGCTCGGTTGGCTTGGTTGGGGCGAGTTGGTCGCTAGTGGGGTGGGGATTTGGCTTGGACCGTCTGAACATTAGGAACCTCTGGGGGACATCAGGGCCGACGCTGGACAAGTACTGGGTGTCTGGGAGGACGCAGGTTCTAGTGCACAAGGTGACAGCTTATTTCCCCTTGCCTCAGTAAATGTATTCGTTACCAATTCTACCACAACATGACACCAGCTGACTGCAAGGCCCAGGGCCACCTGTAAAATTCGGGCAGGCACTTAGTGTTTTGTCTCATACAATCACAAGTAAATAAAAAAATATATAATCAAAATAAGTGTGTCAAAGTTTCGTAAATTAATGAATTTTACCTCAACTTCTAAATGTAGATTTCTACATCTCAAGTATAATTAGGCATGGGGCCGCGTTTCTCCACTTTCTTGAATACATCATTGCAGTTAGGAAACGTTCCAGCTTTCGAAGTTGACATCGATTTCAAGTCAAAAAACAGTTATATTTTGTTATTTTTACGAAAATTCACGATTACTACATGTTAATTTCAACACGTAATTTCGGATGGTCCAGCCTAAAAATGCACAGAGTAATGTGCGAGGTATTCCAGCTTTCACCCCTACAAACGGCCCGATTTACCAGGTAGTCTGGCGCTTGAAACGGGCTTTTACATGCAACAATTACATTGCACTTAACAATTGTAAAATATTCATGTTCCCAACACCTAACGATTAGTAAATCCTAACTGTCATAATGGCGGCATTAATATGTATCATTTGCAAGATAATACCTTTTACAGATTCGTTTAATAAAGCGGGCCTCCCACTGTGCGATTTTTGCCACGAAATTCCAACGATTTGGTGAGATTACCAGAGACTGTCTATACATGAATCGTACCTAATCGTTGGAAACCACGGTCCCTACCTATAGACCGTGTCGAATAGCCGCCTTTTCGTCGGGCAGTTTCTTTGTTCCTTGAGGACATGCATGCACATATTGTGCTTCCATTGTTGAACGGTTTGAGTAGCAAAAGGTGCCCCACGAAATGGCGGCTATTCGATAGTCTACATTCAGTCCACCACTGATGCAGTCCAGTCTCTGGATGATCCTTTGTTCTGTGGTTTCCATTTCCATGCATCCTTGTTTTAAAGTTCCTCTGTGTGATTATGGCAACTTTGAGGTTTTTTATTGAGTGGCTGGGGAGATTTTGTGTGTGTCTTTGCTCCGGATGTCGAACTTGTGGCTGTTGATTCAGTTTGTCCAATGTATACTGCTGTGTGGCACTGCTGGAATGTGATGGCATAAATCACATTGTTGGATGAGCAAGTGAAGGATCCCTTTATGTTGTAGGTTGCACTGTTGGGGCCAATTATATGTGCGCGCTGGAGTTAATGTGGGGACAAAAATGGCATCTTGGGGGATTGCATCTGTCAAGACGGGCTCTGAGCTTGTGGGGCGCTGTTTGTAGCCAACAATGGGTTGTTGTCTGAAGATCTGTTTCAGGGTGTCGTCATCTTGGAGTATGAGATGGAGTTCTTTGATGATTTTCCGTAGTGGTTTGAGTTGTTGGCTGTAGTTGGTCACGAGGGGTATTCCATCTTCGTGGTCATTTGTCTTGTATACTGTAGGAATTCCTCCCTACCATTGCGTTTGGATTTGTCGATTCGCTCAGCTACAGCTCTGGGGTTATACATGGGATCCATAAATGACTGATGAAAGTTTGATCGTTTGCAGTTACCTAAAATTGTACTTAATGAGTTGACAAGAAAAACCAGACTTACTGCCGGGCTGAAAGCTTGAAGCTACTTGGCGAGGAAGAAAGTTATTTTATAAAACTGATGTTACTTGATAAAGTTGCGTTTTTCTTATCTTTATTGCTGACTTTATAAGCCTGAGAGAAACATGAAAAACTAGACCGTGTTCGTCAACCGCCAACAGGCCAAAATAAAAAACGGGGTGATGACGTCATAATGATATGCATTGGTGGGTTTTACAGATTTACACAAAAAGGTATTTATGAATGGGATTAAAAGTGGGTTTACCCGGTCTTAAACAATCCGTTTAAAACCGGATTTAGGGGCCTGGACACTGATAATTTCCCGAAAAGGCTTGGGCCATTATCAGCGTCCAGGCCCCAATCCGGTTTTAAACGTATGATTAAGACCATTCAAGCTCACGTTTAATCCCTAATTCAACACAAAAACCATGCATGGATTGTTGAGGTTTTCTGAAGCATTAGGGCAATTCCGCGAATAGGTGGACATGAGGAAAACAATAAAACCCCAAAAATGTATTAGAAACTACTTAGGATGGTTAGAGTATGCCTTTAAGGTTGTAAATTTGTATAGGACACTTTGTATTGTCCGTTTTGTAGGTATTGTGGTATCCACTTTTTGTTATAAGTTGTAATGACAGAAAATGTAACGTCAGTCACATGTAACGTCAGTCACGCATATTTTCATGTGTACACATATACTGATGCAATATTTCTGACTCCAAATGGTGTGTTTGTTAGGTCCAACTCTTCTATTTTGAGGGGTAAAATAACCATTTTGAATGTATCATTAGTTTGAGAAGAAATTGAAAATAAAGATGATTGATTGTTTTGCATGTCCTTTTTTTGTAACGTCAGTCACGCACATTTAATGAGCTCCCCTGCATACAATATTGCATTAGTAAACAAAGTGACAGTTATTTTAACAGCTATGGGAGCTTAGCTATTCAGTTAGATAGAAGTAGGGGATCACCCTTGATTAACCTGGGGAATACAGAACAATATGTCTTAAAACCTGTAACGTCAGTCACTATAGGAATTGCCCATTACTGCGTCTACATAGATATGTGGCTGAAATTTCTAGACAAGGCGGCCAACATTATTCTTTAGTTATGTAATGCTGTTCTTGGAATTAAAACAAATATATGCAAATGATATGATGGCCTTTCAAGGAGCGTGACCATGATTTCAAAAAATGGGAAGAAGCAGGAAATTTACGTAACCGGATAAATTAGTTTACTAAACTTTGGTGGGATTTTTACGATATCCCAGCAAAAATCCGGGCCCATTGCCCCCATTTTTAAACACATCCTAACTCTTGGTGGTAATTTTACTAATTAAATTAATAATTTGACAGGTTTCACTGTGATCATTGCACTGTTTGTAGTATATTAAAATGACTACCTATAAAACATATTGTCATTATTACCTGCGTATATTGATGTGCGACAGTCGTTCCAAACGCTGTTCCGTTTCGATTTCCGCAGGTTTTTAAATTGAAGTAAATGATATTCGCGAGGAATTTTCCGCAGACCTAACACGATATGGAAGTTGACAAACAACGATCTACACATATATAGGCCAAGGCCTAATATTTCAGGTGAAATGTTTGTGTTCTTGTCAAGATAATACTATGTGTTGACCTAATCATTTACTCATCATGTGTTCATTTACGATGGGCAAACAAACAAACAAAACATTCGAAGTTGTTGTTGAAACTTGGATATTGACAATTCCTGAGCTCCCTTTCGGTAAACAAGACAAAAATTACGTGGTTGTCGACCGGTTTACGTTCACTCCACGCATCATTGCCCGAACACGTTTTGCATCACTATCATGAGAGCCTATCGCTGTATTTTTATGTTGGCTATCGGAAGACATAATTGCAACATGCCATACGCAAACTAATCAGTTAGGGGTCCTAGACCGTGATTAGTGCTCGATCGTCATACCATCTCATCGCACGCCAGTCGCCCAAAACTGTATGCTATATCTACAATAATTACTTGGACCATGACTCGCGATCTAGAACAGAACAGGACTCCAGAACACTCGGAGAAATTTAATCCCTCGACGTGCATATCTTGGCTTAAAGGTAGAGTGAAACTTGTCTATAGTGACCACCCTCGAGACCATGAAAAACTGGCCACTATAATTAATAGCTCGTCTATAGTTAATTAACCAATTAAGCTTTTTCTTTGTATTCCTGTATTTTAATGAGGTTTGATCCGCCACTGTTACTGTATAGGGCCTATAGTGTTAAACAGCTAGTATCCCCCGTCCACATTTTTTAAGTTTTCCTGTTTATCATGGAGGTGTATGTGTCTACAACACCATCACAACTCGTTTTCCACAATCGACAGCCTTTTGCTTAAAACGCAAAGCAGTTCCGACACTCTTCACCCGAAATTCTGAAACGCTTGAGGTCTCTTGGTTTGTTTATAAACAGGGTTTTGACGTCATCCCGAGAAGAACACAAAACGGCCTGTGCAGTATTGAATGGAAAATATACGGAGTGAATGTTCATCATGCCTGTTTTGTCCTTGTAATTCAAAATACAAACGTGAAAAACACTTGATGTAATATGACAATAATCTACTATTACCTTTTTTGTAAAAAAAAAATGGTGAAATTGTGGCTCACAATGAAGTTCTTTTGAAGTAAATACTGGGGCATTGCGACCAGTGGTTTTGTCACGGAACAAACGGTGCTCACAGCAGTCTGTGTACAGCAGTGGGACTTGAACGGTCCCTGCGGGCCGTAGTTCCCACGTGTTTCGCACGGTATATACATCGGCCGGTACAAGTAAGAAGAAGCGACTAATTTTTCTCTCTCTTGGTAATAACAAATAAAATCTTTCTGCTCTGTTTTTTGTTCATGATGTTTGGTAAAGCATACAACCACACAACTACTGGGCACATCTCTGGCTTTTTGCACGAGAAAATATCTTTAAAAAACACAATTGAAGAATTTTGGAGTTTTTTGCGTGTAAACGTACGGAACTGCCGTCCGTGTTTACTCGTGTTTCTCAGAATTGCGTCACGGGGTCATGCGCATATCATTAATACCTAACGAGCGTTTCAGAAATCGCAAAAATTTCATTTTCGAAAACCGCACTTTTGCTTGCGATTTATCCACTTAAAACGGACAATTTAAAATAAACAGCGGTATAAGTCGGCTGGAGGGATGTGTGGACTATCGAAAAAGGTGCAAATGCTGTATTTGTTTTAGTCAAGTGGGAATCTAGCTCTTTAAAGACAGTATACATGATTGGTAAACTGTTGTAAATAGTTTTATCTCCCTGTGTGATTGAAGATAATATGCATGATTAAAACCAACCTGAGCAAAAACCAGCTCCGTACTTCGTCTAACTTTTGAGAAAACAGTCAGAAAAGAGTTTGCAGTCATTTCGCCCCCAAATTACTTCGCCCTAAACCACGGCCTGTGCACGAAGTCGTTTTGGGGCGAAGTGGCATTTGAACGATGTAGTGTTTGGACGAAGTGATTTGGGGCGAAATGGCACTCGGGCGAAGTGGTTTGGGGGAGAAATGGCACTTGGGCGAAATGGTTTTGGGGCGGATTGAATTTTCGTCTGAGACGAAAAATAATTGTACCACTTCAGACAAAACCATTTCAGGGGAAGTTTTCTACGGTCATCATATTTATATTGTGTAAGTTAGGCGTAAATCTGTGAACATTTCTGATTTTCGATATACCAATCATGTATACTGCTTTTAAACACTATACATACAGTACATGTATATAAAAAAAGTTACAATAGACAGCTGAAGTGTGACGAGTTGCCATGGCAATTGGCTCTAAACATCGTGGCCGTTGGAAAAGTACCATTTCAAAAGCACATGGACACGGTTCAGTGATTTTTTGGTAGAGGATAATGCCCGATAGGTACCAAGTGGCATTATCCGACTTAACCTCCAACCAGCCTAGCCTATTGTTTTAGGCACTCCGTTATTTTGCACGAACGGTGCGTTTTTGTGCCTTTCAGGGTACGCAAATACACTGAAGTAGGGTATGAAAAGAACAAAGAAACCCGAATTCCACACGGGATCACAATGTGCGCCGTTTGTTACATTCACTTCAGTAGTTGCGGGGCTTGCAAAACATATAGTATAGGGCATACAGCTATTTCCCAATAAATACAATGCCATTTGAAGCTCTCACTGTTAATCTGAACCTGCTGTTGGATTCTCAGTGTGGACAATTATAAGGAATTGTTACCATCCCCTGGACGTTAACATTGCCATTGTGGAATATTGCCTTCGTGGTTTGTTTTCCCGAAGGAGCGGAGTATGAAATAATACTGTGTATGTGATGCCTACAGACGTCGCACGGGTTGAGTTCTGTGGAAATGTGCTTTATGTCAATCCTACGCAGCAGAGTTTGAAATTACATCTTCACAACGTTTTTGTAGAATTTTTCAAAATTAAACTGACACCCACACTTTCAACAACAAGGATCATCGTTGGAGAACGAAGAAAGTCACCAGAACGGTATGATGATTAAACTATCGGCAATGATTTTACTTTTAGTACCTGCACTATAGACCGTATCGAATAGATACGTGGGGCACCTTTTGTTTCTTAAACCGTTCAACAATGGAAGCACAATATGTGCAACCGTGCATGTCCTCAAGAAACAAAGAAGCTGCCCCACGGCTACTCGATACGGTCTATAGGGAGACGCAACTTCGTGACGCTTTCCGTGACCTCGAGCGCGGTGAAAACAAACGCCCGATCGCGTAGAGCATGCAACGTGCGAGCAGGCGTTTGTTTTCACCGCGCTCGAGGTCACACAACGGAAACTATTTGTTTTCTTGTTCCAGCTATTTATCCACCAAAATGTGAAATTGACGAGAAATCATTATTTTAGAGTGAAAAAACGTTGATACATGGATCAGGAAATACTTTTTAGAACAGGTCCGTATGCTTTGTACACATGGTTAAGGTGCAGGTATTAAAGTAATTTTTTCCACTGTAATAATTTCCAAAAGTCTTATGTTTTGTACACAAGGTGTGAAGCCACGTCAATGACTCTATACTTTGATTTTGCAGATTACTTTGTTATAACGGGAGCCTTTATAAATTAGGGATTAAAATTGGGTTTGAATGGTCTTGAACATACGTTTAAAACTGAATAGGGGCCTGGACGCTGATAATGGCCCAAGCCGAATCCCAATCATCAACACCTTTTTTTTATAAATCGTAAAACTCACCAAAATTAGCTTGTCGTTTTGCATTCACTTTCCCTACGTATGCAGTTCGTATGAACTGCAGTGCTAGCTGTGCGTGAGTTGTTTTTGTTCGATCACGCGCGTTACGCGTAATGCAAGCGTGTTGTACGCGCACGCACACGACCAGGTACTTGTCACACGCACAGTGCACAATTTGCTTTCGGGAGCGTGCAGTTTCGGTGTGCGTGTTCCATACACGCCGACCAGAGCGCGTGTGCGGCAGCGATCGAGCCATAGGCTCAAAAGACTGACTGGGCCTTTATCATATGTTTAAAACTGCCCACGTGACGTGCTCTCGGCCAATAGGGATTCGTAAACTGCCTAAGATATTTATGAATGGAAGCTATATGAAGAACAAGTGGTCTTATTGGAAAGAATTGAGAAATGTATAATGACTTCAGACCTTGTGTCCAAAACGTATGGTTTTCCACCAAATCTGCACTTACCGATGCTAGATGAGTCATTTTAAAGAAAAACATTTTTAATGAATTTTTCAACTCTTACTTTACAAACTTCCATGACCGTTTTGAAAAGATAGTACTTTTATACCTGCACTTGTAACCCTATGTGCACAAGCCCTATGGACCTGGTCTAAAAATGTGAAGTGGTATTTTCTCCACTTTAAAATAAAAGTTCTTATCTGATCTGCACGTTTTGGTGGTTATAAGCTGTATTAAGCAAAGTGTGATGCAGGTATTAAAGTCTTACCAAGCTTTTTATTTATAACGAGGATTGACTATTTCGGAAAGATATTACTTTTAATTACATGTAATATCTTCACTTTCACTATGTGTACAAACCTGTAATGTATGTACTTAAATTTACTTAAATTTGCTATTTCTGGGTGTTCAAAGTATGTAAATAATAGTAAATAATATGTAGAAACTCATGTCTTGATATCGTCCGGGCTTCTAAAATGACGCACTTGTATAATGACGCACTAACCTTTTAATTTAAATTGGGCGGCACGCGCGTACGGGACTGATGTGCACTTACCTCGACCTTGAAAGTCCCACTTGAATGAACATCCACTCGCATATAAATGATAACATTTATTATTTTGTTATTTTAGTAGCCAATTTACAAGATACAAATAAAGGGAGACAATTTTGGCTCATAAAACTGTAATATTCGGCCATAAGAAACTTTAGAAGGCGGCCCTCTGCCGACCAGTATTCAACCATTAAGCGTTATTATATGGCCGCAATGCATTTGAAAACAAAGAATACATCTACCACGGGATTTGTTTGAAAATCATCCTGTGGTGGATGTATTTAAGTCGCACTGACGGATGAAAAATCGACGGACAAGTATACCTTATATCAACTCTAACGTCATCCGTCAATTTTCGACGTATGAAACGTTCGGATACGTTGATTTTTCGACTCGACGTACGTAAATGAAGCTGATCTTTGAGACGGTTTACATTGAAAACGCATTGATCAACGGACCAATTTTACGTACGTCTAACGGACAAAGATAGTGCAGTGTGAACCCGCCCTTAGAGGGCGTTTGATCACGTACGGAGTCGGGCTATTTCGCCTCTGCATATTTTGCAAGATGTTCACTGTTTTGACGAAAATATTTTTCAACGCCGTGTCTTTTATTTGGATATATTCTGCTGGTACTGAAACCTGTAAGTTAAACGTCACATTTGTCACGAATCTTATATAGGGCTTTTTCATTGGTGAATTCATTTGACTATGCTCAACAGACAGCACACGCGCAAAGACCTTGGTTCCTTGCCGTCCTTAATCTGCCCCAGAGCCTTTCGAACTTCTTATAGAGGCTCGGTGGATCGCAGGTCACTGGCGGGTTCGGCAGTCAGGCAGGGGCTCGACGCCCTCCGCAGAGAATTCGAAGTCAGGCGGGTCAGTACTATATAACTTCTCAAAGTACCCGGCTCAACGTTCCCTGAACGTCAGCCGCGCCAATCGTCGGGCTTCTCGCAGGGGCACCCTGCAGGCCGGCCGGGAGTCACTTGTGCTTAGTTGGCCCTCGACCGTCTCACAGAGGTCCCGGACTCTGGCCTCCAGGTCCCCACGCATCGCCCGAAGCGCTTCGCCCCGCAGTTCCCCGTGCTGCCCGGTCTTGCCATCTAGCCTCGCCCTGCGGATCCTCTCGATGATTCCTGTAGATCCCGCGGTCTTGCCTTCTCGGGTTCTCCGGAATGCACTCATACCCTGTTTACACCAAAATCCCGAGGGACTTGAGAGTGATTTACGAACAAAAATTTGTCAAAATGGCATTTCCTCAGGAGTTGGTCGGCAAGATCTTAAGTTCCTCCTATGTTACTTGTCAGAAGGTCGTAAGTTAGTCCTGAACACTCGCAATAGCTCGGGGGGAATCGCCATCGCTCGGCACAAGTTCCCCGACCGTATGGAACGGTTCAAAACGGTCAGGAAACTTTTCCCGAGTGGCCAACTTGCGACCTGATGACAAAAGTTTCATGACCACTCACGAGTCCAAGAAATACAGAATTTTACAACTCGTAAGTCGACCTAACTTGGTCGTGCTTCGGTGTAAACATAGCATCACCGGCAGCCTCCAAGACGTGGGCTCTGAAGGCCGACCACATCATCGCCGGGTGCATATCAGCAGCCATGCCCTCAAGCTCCTCCCCGAGCCACGTCCGTGTCCTGCAGGCGGCGAACGTCCAGCCTTTGGCTCATCGTCGCCCGTCTCGGACACCTCAGACGCAGCTTCAGGGTTGCTACCAGCAGCCTATGGTCAGTGCTGAAGAACTGGGCACTCATGTACACCCGGCAGTTCTCTATGACGCTCCAGCGCACATCCACGAGCACATGACCGATCTCCTTCCTGGTGACGCCGTTGTTGGAATACCAAGTCCAGCGCCGCCAGTCCAATCTCTGGAACCACGATCCAGCCTATTCTCCACTCGCGACTATTCTCCACAAGCAACATTGAGGAGCTTTCATCACGTGGTCCAGAGCCGTGAGGACCAATACATGGCTCTTAGCCTTCTCTGTATGTGCCAGCGGTTACATTGAAGTCACCGAGAAGGACCAGCGTATCCCCCCTTGGGTGCCGCATCCACCACCGAGTGGAGTTGGGCATACAATGCTCCTTCGTGGAGACTACGCCCATAGTATGGGCAAGCCTAAGTCGCATCATACGCTCCGAGATTGGCGTGACCTCCCTTACCAGCGGAGCGAGCCAGTCAGCAACCGCCACTGCCACACCCTGTCGGTGCTGGCCATCAGCTCGGCCGGACCAGAAGTATGTGTAACCACCTCCTCTGATCTCGCCCGAGCGTGGGCTTATCACCTCAGACGGCTATGTCGAGCCGGGCAAGCTTTGCCGATAAGGCAGGCACGCGGGCGTCCTCCTGAAGGGAGAGGATGTTCCAGGCGCCAACCCGGATCGACCCCCTCAGGTTAAGCCAAGGGGGCCGAGGTCCGGTGAACGACCCCTCAGCACCACCGCGCCACGATCGCTCAACCACACCGACCCGACAGCTCCGTGGTTTCCCCCTTTCTCCACATTTCAGAGAAGCCTTGCAACATCGGTCATTCCGGCTCTCGTGTCCTCATTTAGCCTTACAAATAAAAAACAGAAGTGTTTACTATGGATAGAATATAAAACAATTTATTGGTACCTTTTTCATGACAACCGAATTAATTTGTGTAAGATCAGATGTAAATCTATCTAGACACGGGATTTTAAGGCCACGTGAAAGGAATTTAATATACATGGTTCAGAGTTGTTTAAAACTGCAGGATTATAATCTGCAGCACGGCAATGAGGCCTAATACACGTATACATGTACTACGTGTAAAAAATATCCTACTTTTGATCTTAAATAACTTTGTCATTTTCCAACGGTTTTTTAACTAAAATTTCACATGCAAACAAGGCTTGACACATTTTATTGAGCGAGTTTGATCAGTTTTGACCAAAAGGGTGAGATATTTATAGCCATATGAAAAAAGGTCAATTTCAGAATTCGCCTCTTTCGACTTGGCTTCCTTATGTCGATGCACCGCTGGAGACTGGTGGAATGTGCATGCTGCAGCCAAAAGCTTCTGAAGAAATGCAGGATCATCCCTAATGTTATTGCAAACGACCCTCTTCAAATTGTACCGTTACTCCACAACACCGAAAAGTCTCCTCCAACTATAATTGGCTTTTGGAATGCACAGTCTATGATGAACAAACCCACAGAAGTTAGTGATTTAGTCCTTTCAGAGAAGCTGGACATTTTGGCTGTCACTGAGGCTTGGCTGAGAGGCGACTGCCGCCACAGTCCTGCATTAGCAGATATCCATGCCACTCTTCAAGACTACCGTCTTGTAAAGTTACCAAGACAGGGAAGAAGAGGTGGAGGAATATGTGTCATTCTGAGAAATCACTATATCTCTAAAACCAAGTCCCACTCATTTTAGACCTTTGAATGTTTGGAACTGGCAATTAGCAGCATAGGTCATGACACCATTTTGCTGATTGTAATTTACAGACCTCCAACTATAAACCACAGCTCTGCACACTTCTGTGTTGAATTCTCCAAGCTTCTGGAATCTGCAAATTTAGCAAGCAGTCACTTATTCATCTGTGGAGACTTCAACATCAATGTCGACAACATTCATGATGCCAATGCAAGAACCTTATATAACATGCTTGAATCTGGATTAGCCAACAGACTCACAGACGTGGTCACACGCTAGATCTGCGGATAGTGAGGGAGAACTACGAGTCGTTGAAATATGTAAATGTTCTGCATTCCATGCCATCTGACCATGCTGCAGTTACATTCGCAGTCGCCCTCTCGCGTCCTCCAGCAACTAAACACCGAGCAAGAATCCGCAAGCTTCCGGAGATTGACTATGAAAAATTCAACGATGACATTGTATCTTGCTTCGAGAGAGTCAACTATCTTGCAGAGCTCAATCTCAACGAGAAAGTTGACCTCTACAACATTTCGCTATTGGACACTTTATACCATCGAGCACCAGCCTCTTTAAGAGATGTTCAACTCCGCCCCAAAGCTCCATTGTACGAATCACTGAGAGCACTCAAGCAAAACATGCGCTCTAAGGAGAGGAAGTGGAGGAAAAGTAAGTCCACAGCTGATAAACACCAACTCAAAGATGCCACCACAGAATATTACTCTGCCTTGAAAGGGGCAAAAAGGGCTTACCATCGTATAATAAGATCAAAAGTTCTGATAAGAAAGAGCTATTTCACATCGTACAGAAGTTGACTGTTGAGACTCCATCGCAGGTATTCCCGTCCCATGATTCAGCAATGGAACTGGCACAAAGATTCTCATAATTCTTTGAAAGCTAAATCGCACAGCTTAGAACACGGGATGGAAGTTTGAAACCTTCAGCACCATCTACAAATACAACGTTGACTGACGAACCTGAGTATAATACCCTGGAGAAATGTCACCATATTTCTCAAGATGATGTACGGAAACTCATCAAATCCAAGAACTTAGATTAAATCCTGTTTGCTTGATCCCGTTCCAGCCCGCGTGTAAGAGAAATGCCTCAGTGTCCTCGTCCCAGCAATCACCGACATGACGAACCAATCACTGCAGACAGGTGTCTTCCCCAGTCTTCTCAAATCTGCACTCATCATCCCAACACTAAAACGACCTAAGAATTACCGCCCGATCTCCAACCTACCATTCCTTGGGAAACTCATAGAGCGTGTTGTTAGCGAACAGCTGCTGGCCCACTTGACAAACAACTCACTTCTAGCTTCCAGACAATCGGCATACAGGCAACACCAAAGTGTCGAGACTGCTCTTATAAAAGTTCACAACGACCTCTGCAGTCTCTGGATAATAGAAATGAAGCAGTTCTAGAACTGCTTCACTTCTATTATCCAGAGACTGCTTGTCTTGCTGGATCTAACATCTGCATTTGACACTGTGCATCATCAAAACCTACTCTCCAGACTCAAGGAAAGGTTTGGAGTGACTGGTGTCGCACTGAATTGGCTTGCTTCATACCTCGCAGAGAGAGAACAGAACGTGACAATTCAAGATGCGACATCTACACCTACTAGCCTCCGTTGGGGTGTGCCACAGGGATTGGTTATTGGCGCACTCCTCTTCATCTGTTATACGACTCCTCTCCAAGATGTTATACAAGGTTATGGCTTCTCTGTCATGATGTATGCAGATGACACCCAGCTGTACCTGTCTATTAAACCGACAGAAAGAGAACAGATGCCCGAGAAACTAGATGCTTGTCTTCGGGACATCCGCAACTAGATGGAGAGCAACCACCTTGTACTCGATGACAGTAAGATGTAGGTACTGCATTTGTCCTCACGCTTCGGCCCTTCCCAAGAACCGGCTTCAATTATTCCAGACACCTTTCCAGTCAAGCCCTCTACTTCAGTTCGTGACCTTGGCGCATACTTTGATAGTCACCTCACTATGCGTCGTCATGTAAATGCAGTCTGCAGCAAAGTTTCTTTGGCACTCAGGAGGATTGGAAGCATCCGTCACTATCTAGACAACCACACAACAGAGGTGCTCATCCATGCCTTCGTGACTTCTGTACAACTGCAATAGTCTTCTGCTAGGTTCTCCGGATAAGGACATTGCCAAGCTCCAACGGGTACAGAATTCAGCTGCACGACTGGTATCGCGGGCCAAGAAGAGGAATCACATAACACCCGTCCTAAAGAGCCTACACTGGTTACCAGTTCAATCTAGAATCCATTACAAAGTTATGCTCATCATCTCTTCAAAGCCATCCACAGTCTGTGCCCAGATTTCATCTCCCAACTGGTTATCCCTTACACGCCATTAAAATCCCTCAGGTCATCCACACAGCAGCTCCTCATCGTCGGTTCAGGCAGGACTAGAACCTATGGAGACAAGGCATTTTCAATTTTCAATCTTCCACAATCTCACCGACAACTTTTGAAGAAACATCTAAAGACCCACTTGTTTAAATTGGCATTTCAGTGACTGTTATCAACCAACTGACACACAGCTATTTTTTATTTTTTTTTACCATTATATATCTTTTTTACATTAATTTCGACTCTGAAGCGCATTGAGAGATCCAGTGGATCTGAAATGCGCTATATAAGAACTTGCTATTATTATTATTAACTCAACAAGAGGTGCATAGGGACCTCAGACATAAACAATTGCATTGACAACCCCCCTATGAAGAGAACACTGGCTACGCTGCTGGAAACCACACAAATGTCTGATATGTTGCAAGTCATTGAGGCTAACAGTAAAATATATGTGCATAGTCCCACTTCATACTCTATTCAGTTGACACGATAGATGTTATGAAATTGATTATAATCTTTTATACTCTCATATGGTTCATATTACATGCATTGACTGAGTGATTCATGGCGTTCTTGGTATGTTCACACGACAGGCGTTTTGAATTCGAGTTATGCACCTATCAATTGTTTCCCCCACCCCTAACCCCCCCCCCCCCACTCAAGCAAAACATGCGCTCTAAGGAGAGGAAGTGGAGGAAAAGTAAGTCCACAGCTGATAAAAACCAACTCAAAGATGCCACCACAGAATATTACTCTGCCTTGAAAGGGGCAAAAAGGGCTTACCATCGTATAATAAGATCAAAAGTTCTGATAAGAAAGAGCTATTTCACATCGTACAGAAGTTGACTGTTGAGACTCCATCGCAGGTATTCCCGTCCCATGATTCAGCAATGGAACTGGCACAAAGATTCTCATAATTCTTTGAAAGCTAAATCGCACAGCTTAGAACACGGGATGGAAGTTTGAAACCTTCAGCACCATCTACAAATACAACGTTGACTGACGAACCTGAGTATAATACCCTGGAGAAATGTCACCATATTTCTCAAGATGATGTACGGAAACTCATCAAATCCAAGAACTTAGATTAAATCCTGTTTGCTTGATCCCGTTCCAGCCCGCGTGTTGGAGAAATGCCTCAGTGTCCTCGTCCCAGCAATCACCGACATGACGAACCAATCACTGCAGACAGGTGTCTTCCCCAGTCTTCTCAAATCTGCACTCATCATCCCAACACTAAAACGACCTAAGAATTACCGCCCGATCTCCAACCTACCATTCCTTGGGAAACTCATAGAGCGTGTTGTTAGCGAACAGCTGCTGGCCCACTTGACAAACAACTCACTTCTAGCTTCCAGACAATCGGCATACAGGCAACACCAAAGTGTCGAGACTCTTATAAAAGTTCACAACGACCTCTGCAGTCTCTGGATAATAGAAATGAAGCAGTTCTAGAACTGCTTCATTTCTATTATCCAGAGACTGCTTGTCTTGCTGGATCTAACATCTGCATTTGACACTGTGCATCATCAAAAACTACTCTCCAGACTCAAGGAAAGGTTTGGAGTGACTGGTGTCGCACTGAATTGGCTTGCTTCATACCTCGCAGAGAGAGAACAGAACGTGACAATTCAAGATGCGACATCTACACCTACTAGCCTCCGTTGGGGTGTGCCACAGGGATTGGTTATTGGCGCACTCCTCTTCATCTGTTATACGACTCCTCTCCAAGATGTTATACAAGGTTATGGCTTCTCTGTCATGATGTATGCAGATGACACCCAGCTGTACCTGTCTATTAAACCGACAGAAAGAGAACAGATGCCCGAGAAACTAGATGCTTGTCTTCGGGACATCCGCAACTAGATGGAGAGCAACCACCTTGTACTCGATGACAGTAAGATGTAGGTACTGCATTTGTCCTCACGCTTCGGCCCTTCCCAAGAACCGGCTTCAATTATTCCAGACACCTTTCCAGTCAAGCCCTCTACTTCAGTTCGTGACCTTGGCGCATACTTTGATAGTCACCTCACTATGCGTCGTCATGTAAATGCAGTCTGCAGCAAAGTTTCTTTGGCACTCAGGAGGATTGGAAGCATCCGTCACTATAGACAACCACACAACAGAGGTGCTCATCCATGCCTTCGTGACTTCTGTACAACTGCAATAGTCTTCTGCTAGGTTCTCCGGATAAGGACATTGCCAAGCTCCAACGGGTACAGAATTCAGCTGCACGACTGGTATCGCGGGCCAAGAAGAGGAATCACATAACACCCGTCCTAAAGAGCCTACACTGGTTACCAGTTCAATCTAGAATCCATTACAAAGTTATGCTCATCATCTCTTCAAAGCCATCCACAGTCTGTGCCCAGATTTCATCTCCCAACTGGTTATCCCTTACACGCCATTAAAATCCCTCAGGTCATCCACACAGCAGCTCCTCATCGTCGGTTCAGGCAGGACTAGAACCTATGGAGACAAGGCATTTTCAATTTTCAATCTTCCACAATCTCACCGACAACTTTTGAAGAAACATCTAAGGCCCACTTGTTTAAATTGGAATTTCAGTGACTGTTATCAACCAACTGACACACAGCTATTTTTTATTTTTTTTACCATTATATATCTTTTTTACATTAATTTCGACTGTTAAGCGCATTGAGAGATCCAGTGGATCTGAAATGCGCTATATAAGAACTTGCTATTATTATTATTAACTCAACAAGAGGTGCATAGGGACCTCAGACATAAACAATTGCATTGACAACCCCCCTATGAAGAGAACACTGGCTACGCTGCTGGAAACCACACAAATGTCTGATAAATTGATTATAATCTTTTATACTCTCATATGGTTCATATTACATGCATTGACTGAGTGATTCATGGCGTTCTTGGTATGTTCACACGACAGGCGTTTTGAATTCGAGTTATGCACCTATCAATTGTTTCCCCGACCCCCCCCCCCCCCCCCCCAACCCCAACCCCACCCCCACCCCCGCGCTGCCCCACCCCCTAGGTGGGAGTTTGGTAACGTTTTTCATGCCCCACCCAGGGTGGGGCATTTGTCCCTTTTAAATAAAATGTTCTGTGCATTTGTATACAAGACGCGCATGTTTTGGTGGGGATTTTGGTCACCTAAATGTTGCCCCAGGGGTGGGGATTTTGTCACACAAAAAGTGACAATCCCCACCTCTCAGGTGGGGTAGCCCGGGGAGGGGGCGGGGGAGGGGTGGGGGAAACAATTGATAGGTGCATTACAAATAGGCATGTTCTCTCATTTTGGTCACGGGAAAGCATTGAATGAGTTATGCATGGTGTTCTTGACATGTTTACATGATGCACATGTTCTATCATACGGTTCATGTGACATTGATGTTTTGAATTTGAGATATGGGTATATTTCCCAAAAAACAGGACATTTTGATGCATTTGTAAAAATTGCCTTTTCAAGTTAACAACATTTTTAAAAGAAATTTCTGTGTAATTTCTATGTACATGTAATTTACAAACGGTTAGACATGTCTTGGTATCATATTCTTAAAAATATTCAAGAAAATTGTTTCACGGCGTAAGAGGGGATTTCAAGGCATTTTTTCAACTCTTGCGATCACATTTCCAAGTCTTTGTGACCAGTTTCTTTCTGGAAAAGGTAGTTGCTGATTTTATCCAGCTGTAGAACCTGGACTTTATCGATTCAAATTACATTATGAGCGAAATTTGTCACATTTTGAGCGAAGTTTGTCACATTTTGAGCAAAAGTTTCAAAATGTCACACTTGCATTTACAAAATCGCACTAGTTTATTGAATCGTTCTTGTTATGTTTTGGGTAATATCAACAGATATATTATTTATAAATATGCCGAGGGTGATCGTTCTCTAAAGTCCGTTAATTATATAAAATCAACTCCAGAAGTATCACGACGTAAGGTGGGACACTGTGTCCCATTTTCACAGAATGACTCACATATATAACCTGTATATTTTCTATATGGTCCACATTCTTCCACATTAGTTGAATGTGATTATTGTGTTCTCTCACATGTTCTCATTTATATAGAATGTTGAACCTGCTTGCCCTCTCACGGGGTTCAATAAAATCCATTGAATGAGAGTGCTTTGTGGTATGCCTTTTTTCACACTTTTACGTGACAGACGTGCTTCATGCACGTTCACATTGCAAATGTGAACGTGCCAGGAACCCCGGAGTCATCTTCGATGAACATCTCGACATGAAAGCACATATAAAACACGTGTCTCGTTGTTCCATGTTCCAGTTGAAAAACATAGGTCACATACGTTCATACATATCATATTAAGTTACTGAACAGCTTGTGCACGCCTTTGTTACATCTCGACTTGATTACTGCTATTCGCTTCTGTATGGGCTTCCAGTTTCTATCATAAACCATCTTCAAAGAATTCAAAATAATATATCTGCTAGAATTTTGACACGTACAAAATGTTTCATGAAATCACACCAGTACTCAAACGTCTCCACTGACTCCCCATCCGGCAACCCATCACATTCAAACTCCTTCTTATTCATTGCATAACATGGCTCCAAACTACATTCAACAACTAACAACACCTTATGTTCCAGTACGTAAGCTGCGATCTAGCGAGTAGCGATGCAAGCCTGCTGACTGTTTCACCATCCAGACTGAAATCGTTCGGCGACAGAAGGTTTACAGTAGCAGCTCCACAACTTTGGAATCGGCTTCCTATCTCTATCAGACAACAACTAAATATTGCCATGTCCAAAACACATCTCAAAACATACCTCTTCAATCAAGCATTTCACATGTAATCCTATGCTATAGCGCGGCGAATAACTATTAGCTAGATGCTTGCGCTTTACAAGATTATGAATCCGTATGTTATCTCATATGATCCACGTGAGACACATTGAACGAGAGTTCTTGATGATAGTGTTCTCTCACATGTTCTCATGACATAATTTGGATATAATACACTGTAGTTATAAATCCGCATGGTGTTCTATCAGGTGCTTGCAAGATGCATATTTTGAATTCTGATACGTGTAGTTATAAATCCGCATGGTATTCTAC
The DNA here is from genome assembly GCA_037783545.1 of Henricia sp. BOLD:AAB3569. NCBI lineage: Eukaryota > Metazoa > Echinodermata > Asteroidea > Spinulosida > Echinasteridae > Henricia > Henricia sp. BOLD:AAB3569. Next base: position 815,399 of record JBBELK010000936.1, read on the forward strand.
CAGGTGGTTACAATACGAATGTTTTGAATTTTCTGATAGTTATAAATCCACATGGTATAATTCTGTCATTATGTTTACAATACGTTCGGTATAATTATGCGAGTGATCCGTATGGTGTTGTCTCGCATGACAAAATATACACGTAAGTTTCAGAATCGTAATTCCGCATGGTCTGGCAAATAGAATGTGAATTTGTTTGGGATAAAATATTTGGCCCAGATTCCAAATTGTCGCGAATAGCTTAAAGGATTGCAACTTTTGAAAGTTATAAACCCCAGGTCGACGACATGCATAGGATGAGCGATTTATGGGTTGTCTCACATGACATTTGAGTTGGGGTCGGATAGTTACAAAGACGCTGTTTTGCTCATATGACATTATTTATAATTCGGCGACAGGCCCGATATTATATTACACGATCGCCTGACAGATATAAATAAATTAGGCCTATATTTTCCATATTCACATGCAAAATTATGCATGACACCCATTATAATTGAGTGAAAGGCACGACGTTGTCTTACATGTATGCTCGCATGACAGATATATCTTTGAAAGTTGTAATTCTGCATAGGCCTAATCTCCTTAAAACTGTGCATATAAATGATTAGCCCAGATCCCCAATTTGCTTTTTAGAAGTGTCGGAACAAAAGGAGAGGACGCAATTTTATTTGGGTATGAATTTTTTTAACAATTGTATTTCTTTCTAAAACATGATTTTCATGTTGCAATTATAATATTTCATGATTTTATGATTTTCATGTTGCAATTATAATTTTGTTCACGTGTCTTTTACTATCTCAAAATTAAAGAGATGGTAAAAATGTCTTGCACAACATCTTGGAGTTCATGATGCAGTATGATATGTGACAGAGGGTACCCCTCCCCCTTCCATTATTACCCCATTGTGTGTCAAACATCCAAGGAATTTTAGATGAATTCCTTTAGGTGACGGAGGGTGACATGTGACAGAGATGACGAAGAAGGAGTTGCAGTTTTAGAAGTGGGAGGAAAACCCCCAGAGAAATCCCGGGGGGGGGGGGGGGGGAAACCCACGCGGTCAAGTAGACTGCAAACCCAATCCACATACACGCCCCGGGTTCGAACCCGGCCGGGACACCAGAGGTTGAAAGGCGAGGAAAGAACCACTACGCCAACCCGACCGCCCTTGTCACATATCGTACGTGCTAGTATATGGGGCATATATGAGATTTTGGCCTACAATAATGGTCCTGGACCATTATTCGTTGTTATTACAGACCATACACTGTGAGCAACTAACAATGGAAATTGGGCACACACCATTGTTTAATTGTTTAATTTAATTTTTTTCTGGATGCATCACAAAAGTGAAATTACAATTGGTATAACAGTTTCAACATGCAGTATAACATGGTTTTACCCAGTGGTCGCAATCGACTGTTTTAAGTATATTGTAGTAGGAGTAAAGAGCCCTTTTATCATGATTTATCGGCTCTAGTCGGGTTTACGACGGTATTAAAATGGGTATACTCGTTTGCAACGTTTTGGCGCAGGTGGAATTCATACATGTAGTACGTGCATTACGGGCAACGCACTTGGCCTTGGCCTGCAATTGATGGCATCATCATGCACATAATTATCACTATTGCCCAAAAAGTAATTGCCTAATCCATCCCGCCAATATTAAAAATGACAAGTAAACAAACACTGCCGTTTTCATAAATCGCTGTGGGATTAGTATGATAGCTAGTCAAAATAAACAGTGAAAATTCCCAGTGTTGAGTCAACCTTGAATGAAAATTTGCAATCCATCCAGTTTGGATGTGGATTCAAAAAGATAAATAGAATAAGGTAAAGACAAAGACTGCTATTAAATGAAACTAAAGCACTTTTCGACTTCCACTCATAAGAGCAAAACGCAAGAAAGGCGTCGTTTGTTTGCTTTAATTCATCATGGGTTTTCTCACGCTTGCGAGCGGCGACAGTGCAATGGGTGTTTTTTTTAGGAATCCTTGGTTTCAGTACTAGAAAGTAATAATAATTATTAATAATTATTAACAGTAATAATAATCGAAAAGTGCTTAAATTCGCATGTCTTTGCCGTTACTTATTTACCGATTTTGTAGTAGGCATTGATTAAAAAAGGTTGGTTTAATCACAGGAAACCGGCAATTCTCCCCAGGCTTTATCGAACCAGAAAAATTAGTTTGCAAAACGTCGCTGTATTTTTTTTTGGGGGGGGGGGGGGGGAGGGTGGGGGGAGGGGGGGGGGGGGAGGGGGAGGGGCGATATCCTTTGAAATATGTGGATTGGGAGTGCAAAATTGTACGATGGTATAATGACTGGGGAAAATATGACTGGACAAATGATACGTTTCGAAATCTCAATACCTGTGTGGATAATTGGGGGGTGGGGGTTGCGGTACGCGGTGGTGGTTAAAATGTGATCTGGACACACTCCTTTAAAGTTGCACTGCCCGTGTTTGGGCCGATTTGGGCGTACAATTTTTTTTAAAAGTTAAATAGGTATTTTTCTAGAATAGAAAAAGTTATCAGCTTTTATTTGGTACCAAGAACGTAAAAATCCGTCAAGGATCAATGCCAGTCGATTAAGAACAAGAAATGATTATATGGCTGGCAGGTCATTTAATCGACAGGGTTATGACGTAAATGTACATGTGCGCGTACATGTGTACATTGTACACATACTATGTACATATGAGCGTACGCGCACATGTACAACATGTGAAGCACGTTTCAAGAAAAAGGCTTGTATCTCCAATTCCCGACGTCGGAGATTTAAGTTTTTGATATTTTTCGTTACAGAGACACGTAAGCTTTCTAAATTCGTTCGCTTGTGTAAATTATTTTTTTTAATCCTTTCACCGAAACACGGGCAATGCAACTTTAAATTGTAATAAAGTGTTGTAAATAAGGTAAACAAAGTCAGCACGTAGTAATAGGCATCCGTCAGTCTCGAGGGACTATGGAGTTGCGCTCTGGCTGGTAGTTCTTGGGCAGCGTCGAGTGTGGCTGTAGAGTCCAATCCGGGAATGACAGTCCCTAGGGCCCTCTCGCAGTTGGTGCAGATGGAGGCTGACGCTGGTCTGTCTGTCTGTCTGGGTCCTGACCTTTCTCCTCCGTCTCTTCACCTCGGACTGCTGGGCAAGTGACTCTTCAAAGTTGCGGAGGCCCTTTCGCACCCTCTCTCTTCAGGCTGGTCGTTCAGAGGCTGTAGATTCCCAAGTGTCTGTGTTGATGCCAAGGGCCTTCAGGTCTATCTTACAGACGTCCTTTATATTGTAGCGCAGGTGAGGTCTGCCAGTGGGGCGTTTTCCCTGCACCAGTTCTCCGTAAAGAAGGTCCTTGGGGATCCGGCCACTAGTATCTATTTGCACGACATGCCCGAGCCAGCGCATGCGTCTTTGTTTGAGCAGGGTGTACATGCTGGGAATTCCTGCACTATATACTCTCTAGGACGGTGTTGTTGGTGACTTTTGTCCTGCCAGGTGATACCCAGTATGCGACGGAGACAGCGCAAGTGGAAAGCGTTCAGCTCTTTGTCTTGTCGGTCACTTCGCCTAAAAACAACTTCGCCCTCAACCACTTCGCCCTCAACCACCTCGCCCAAACGCCACCTCGCCCAAACGCCACGTCGCCCAAACGCCACGTCGCCCAAACGCCACGTCGCCTAAGCGGCATAACGCGTCGGTACTAGAGCTGCGACGTGTAAACGTTTGAACGTTTAAACGACCGAAATGTAACTATCCGTTTAGAAAAATGCTACACGGATATCCGAAACCAACTTGTGAACAAACGATTCTCCCTTTTTCAAAGATCTAATGGCCGTTTTGTGCCGCCAGGAAGTTCTAAAGAGGCAGTTTTGTTCTGAAAGAATCAGGCATCATACAGCTGTGATGAGCCCAACGGTCGGGACGGTAACTGTACTGTCCTCCTTACAGTGTGTCTACTGTAAATTGACAGCCAGCCAAACTCCTTTGAAGAACGACTTGGGAGTCAGGAATTAGCGTCTAAGCTCCGTTTTAATTCAAATAGACTCGTGGGCACTTCGTCAATGAAATGGTGTGAAACTGCAATAAACATGAAGAGAAAATACAATGTATGCTTACTATGCGTTTCAATACAACCAAACTCTTGGCATAACACTCACTTAACAATAACAGTGCAGACTTGGACTGTATATAAACAAATATGCTACAAAAAGGTACATGTCACGTTGATATACTTTCATTCCTAAAATACTGTAGGCGAGGTGAGCATGTGGTGACAGGTAATCTAGATCTAGCGACAATTCACTAAATGCACGACAAAAACCTTATCCAAAATAAACATGACATACATGGCGGTAATATTGCTTAACCAGTTACGATGTGTTGGTAAAGCATGGGAATTTACATGAGAAATTACATGAAGTTTCGAGTCCAAAATCTCTCCAAAATGCCACTTTCTGATCTAAATAAGGGTACAAGAAATAAAGTAAACTTACAGACAATGCGTACACAGGCGCTAAACAAAGTTGGCAGTTCCTAATTTCGTCTTTAAAAGGTTGCAAAGTGTGAGGAAAAACGAACGTGATTGTAAATAAAACTGTACACGAACAGCCGACAGAGGGCGGCAAACCGCACAGACGGTGCAGAACACTCCCCGTCTGGCATCTTTAAGATGGCACTAACTCTTAAAAAACATATACACATAGCGTTCAGTCCTCGTTGGGTAGAAGGAGAACAAGCTCGGTGACTGGCCTCACAAATTTCTTGACGCCTCCCTGAGCAGCAACCTTGACTTCTACGATGCGGACTTTCTCGTCATCACCTGGAAGGACTGAAGAAACCAGCGCTTAGGGCCACTCATTACGGACGATTTGTTTATCTCCTCCTGGAGGTTGCGCTGTGCTTGCGTCCACTTTCGTCTGCTTTGTAGGGTTGTGAGGTACTCCAACGAGACCAGAACTTGGTAGCGAGACTCTGCACTTGTCTCCATTGACTCTTGAAGAGGTCCTTCTCGGTGAAATTCCCTGGAGGTGGTGGGGTGCCGGACTGCTGGGTGAGCAGCATTGCGGGTGTCAGAATGAAAGGTGACTCTGGATCCGTTAAGACTGGAACAAGGGGTCTCGCATTGATGATAGCTGCTGCTTTGGCTAAGAAGGTACATAGGGTCTCGTGCGTCAGAGGGGATTTGTTGTGGAACAGCATAGAGTCTAGGATCCTACGCGTCACTCCAATCATACGTTCCCAGGAACCTCCCATGTGTGATGAGTGAGGTGGGTTGAATACCCAAGTGCATCCGTGACTGCCGAGATAGCGGTGGACGTCGGTGTCTTCTGGGTGCTTCTTACCAAACTGGAGTTCGTTGCAGGCTCCAATGAAATTAGTTCCACAATCTGACCTCAGTTGGATTGCAAAGAATCTTCTAAGCGCGTTGATACAGCTGGAAGCGTCCATGGACTCTAGAACTTCAAAGTGCACTGCCCTGGTGCTCATTTTATTAAATGAATTTGTTGTTGTATTCGTGAAGCATGGAAATAAATGAATGAATGAATGCAAGTTTAACAGTACAGCCCAACGCTTGCTCTGTGCGTGGCCTCCTCTGGTTCGACGTGCGGCAACTGTCCATGGACCAAAGACAAAGGGTGGCGTCGTACTGAGCCGCTCAGGTGGTAGATCTGCCATCTGTTGGTTTTCCATTTTCCCACGTAGCTTTCTGCAGGTTACACACTTGTGTATAGCGGAGCTGATGAGCCTCTTGGCGCCAACAATCCAAAAACCTGCTGATCTAATGGCTCCTTCGGTAAAATGGCGACCTTGATGTTCCACCTGCTCATGGTAGTGTCGTATTAGAAGCGTGGCAATGTGACTGTGCTTTGGAATAATGATGGGATGCTTTTCGTGGCTTTCCAATTGGGCATGCTTCAGACGACCGCCTACTATCAGGAGCTCATTTTCCACATTGGGATTCGAACTTGAGGATCGAACTTGTTTGGGGTACATCTCTCTTCTGGTTGAGAGCGGCAAGCTCGTCAGAGTAGGCTTCTTCTTGAATTTTCTTGAGAATGACTTGTTTGGCCTGGTCCAACTCATCTGGAGTGCGTAGCTTATGGCATACGTGCCAACCTCTGCATTCGGTAGACTTATTTTCTGAGTTCTTGTAGGAATTAACGAGCGACATGGATGAGGAATGCAACACCCCATAGAAGAGAGTTCCATGTCGAGAAGTGCTCAAATCGCTCCGACGTAAGCTGTCTCTTGTCAGTCTGGGTGACAAAACTTCTCACTTCTGGCCGAATATCTGCATCCATCTCTGGACTGATCAAGTCGAAAGGATTCTCTTCCTTCTTGGCATGGTCTGCTTTGAGCAAAAAGGTCGGTCCTATGAACCATGGTGTATCCGTGAGCTGAGATGTCGAGACTGCTCTAGAAGCGTGGTCGGTCGGGTTGTGCTCTGTATGGTACGTAGTGCCACTGTTCTGGGCTGGATGACTGCCTGATCCGCTGTACTCTGTTGTGTACGTACACAATACATGTGTAGAACTTCACTGCTTCTGGTTTTAAGTCAATCTCGTCCAGGATGAAGTCTGTTGTTTACGTCGCCATTTTGGATCTAGCGCTGAACCATCTCTCGAGAAGGATTCCACAGATCACAGATCTCGGTCAGGATGTGCGCGAAGTGAACGAGTTCACCTTGGATCTGCGCGGATCTGAATCTAGATCCGTCCGAAACAAACACGCCCAAAATCTTCAAGCAAACTTGAATCCGTGGTTCTAATTGGTTGATCCATGGCAACAACAGTGTGACATTATCCTATGTCCCGTCTTCCGATTTTATGTCGCACTCTGCGTGATGCGCCCTGGTATTCCAAATGCATGCGTCCCTTACGTACGGAGCTGCACACTTCAATCTAGCTATCTGATGCGGCTTGTTATGCGCGCGATTCTCTGCACTGCGTCCCGCGCGTGTATTGCAGACTGCGCAGTGTGCGCGTTATTAGTGCGTAAAGTTTGCTTGAAGATAAATTCGTTATCCCACTCGCGCTCGTGGAATACGGCATGATGTAGTGCGTCTGCGTCCCATATCCTACTCGGCCTTCGGCCTCGTGGGATATGGGACGCAAACGCACTACATGATGCCGTATTCCACTCGCGCTCGTGAGATAACTAATATTTTATTGCGAGCGTGGTAATAAGTTTTACTTTTTGTTATGTTTACTATTCGTTTAAACGTTTAAACGAGCGTCAAATTGACGTTTAAACGTTTAGAAAAATAAACGGTAACTCCCAGCACTAGTCGGTACGTACGCACGCGCAACAAACAAACTTTACAAACGGCTACTAAAATCTGCAAAATAATCGCGCGGTGTTTTGTGACATTTTATGAAATTTTCAAAGGATTAAATATAGTGAACATGATTGGTAAACTGTTACAAATAGTTTTTTCCCCTGTGTGATTGAAGATATGCATGATTAAAACCAACCTGAGCAAAAACCAGCTCCGTACTTCGTCTAACTTTTGAGAAAACGGTTTTGCAGTCATTGCGCCCAAAAACCACTTCGCCTTGAACCATTTCGCCCTGAATCACGGCCTGTGCACGAAGTGGTTTTTGGGCGAAGTAGCATTTGGTCGATGCAGTGTTTGGACAAAGTGATTTAGGTCGAAATGGTTTTGAGGCGAATTAAATTTTCGTCTCATGAGACGAAAAATAATTGTTTTACTCATTTCTCAAAGACTATTAGCACTTCAAACAAAACCATTTCAGGGGAAGTTTTCTACGGTCATCATGTTTATATTGTGTAAGTTAGGCGTAAATCTGTGTATACTGCCTTTAAAGTTAAATTAGGCTGGAAAAGCACCGCCTTAATAGTCCACCGCCAAATTTAATTGTACGTACCTATCGGGGTGTTAATTGCCATTCACGCACATACGCGTGATGCCGCTTGCCGCTTGGAATTGGGCGCGCGAAGTGGCATTTGCGCGAAGTGGTCTTTGGGCGAAGTGGTCTTTAGATTGGTTACCGATCCCATCGCTTATTGCGAAAATATAGGCAGAATTCTGCCCGGTCACGTGGTTATTATTATTTATTTTTTAGTAAGTGCGCATATTTTGCATTGACATTTGTAACCTGGCCGTGCGTGTTGAACATATCCAAATGTAAATAAAGTGCATTGCCTAAAGCAAAGGGCTTCGGCAATTTTTAAATATACTGAAACGCAAAAGAAACTTACCACTTGTTTAAAATGTAAAGAAATTGTAACAGTTCAAAATAAAACAAACCAACTGTTGCTAATTGAAACATTGGCATTTTATTGATGACATGTCAAGTTTTTGACCAAAATACACCATCTCATCAGTTTGTTCTACAGTAAAGATCAGAAGAGGGTGCAATGTCAGTCCCCTTTCAATAGCGTGTGTGGCCACCATTGATTTGGATACAGACAGTGCATCGTCGGCGCATACTGCCTACCAGTCTTTGGATGGATTGCTGCTGGATTCTGTTGCTTGAAATGCCCATTTTGCACTGGCCTTTTTAAAGCCAACATCAAGACATCACGTGCAGCTCATTACAATCATCCCATACCCCTCGGCTAATCACTGACAGTCAAAACAGCTGTTCAACAGCTGTGCCACGAAGTGACCATTGAAGGTTCAAATGACCTTCAGACACCGTTTGGTCTGACAGTGAGGACACTATTGTCCACAAATAAGTTCACACATTACTACACGCAGTGTTATTGTTGCTATTTAAAGGTTTAAAAGGTGGTAGGTTACTTTTGCGTTTCGGTATAACACACAATGCGCACGCGCAAAGACGGCCAATGACAGATCAATATGAAGCGCCTTTACCTGTCCCTATATTATCCTATGTGGAATATGTGGACGGGGACCAGTCTAAGTGGTCTTTGGACGATGTGGTTGAGGGCGTAGTGGTTTTTGGGCAAAGTGGTTGAGGACAGTGGTTTTTGGGCGTAGTGTTTTTTTCCTTCAGTTGATATTAATAATATCACTGAAATGGGTGATTTTTGCGTCGTGGTAGGGTGTTGTAACGCTGTAGTCGATATATAGATGTAACATTCTTCAGACTCTAATCACTGCCGACCAACATGACCATGACGAAGAGGAACAAACACTGAACTCGTAGTACTATACTCGGGAGCTTTCTGACAAGAGGTGACGGTGCTGGTTGCACTGTATGTATACTGCATGGTTCGAAATCGCATGCATGCACTAGTATCATAATGCATATGTAGGAAGGACAGAATGCACGTAGTAAGCATGGTAAGTCGTCTAGCCTACCCCCGAAGTAAAAGCAATGGGAGGAGGTGATTGTTGGTCAATTCTACTTTTAGAAGGCTAAAAGTGAATTGTTGACGTTTACATTTAGACGTATAGATTCACTTTTAGCTGATTAACTTTTTACTCCCAACCGCCATATTGTTTTTTGCTAAAAAGCACGTGTCTGAAATCTCACCTTACAGTCCAAATCAAACATTGAAAAAATACCATGGAGGTCCTTGGAATCTCCAGAATTATGTGTAGTGGTCGGTTTTTCCCGATGAATCCTCTAAACAGCAAAAACGTTGGTAACAAATCACGGAAGCATGTTTCATGTCGTTACTTGTAGGTCCATCACTAGTCTCTGGCACCTAGAGAAATTAGTCCCGTCTGGCGTATGAATTTGGTCGACGTCCCATTTTGAGCGCCTCAGCCGTTTAATAAATAACTACGGCTTTACACGTTGCCTCTATAGAGCACCCTCTACACCCAAGTACAAGTCTAGAATATCATATCATCGTCCCTCGTACCCACCCGCCCTTACAGGGCGCTGGGAAGGGCTAATCTGTTGGCGCCCTTATTGGCCAGAATTTTATACGACAAGTGACCACGGATCACGTCTTTTTCTTGTAAACGTACGTAAAAACAACTTTTCCAACGGACAAGGCAGTCTCGCACGCAGTAGGCCTACACTCATTTTATTCGTAAATTAATTTTTTTGCATTGAATATAAGATCGTTAACATACTTTTTATTAATTTTCGTCTGGCAGGGAGCAACCCACAATGCTCCGCGACTCCGTATAATGTGACTTTTTCGTCACGTGTTTCCGTCACAGAAATCCATGAGCAAGTTAAATAGACTAATCATAGTCGATCTAGATGTCACCCGAGCGATGCGTGGTTCGACTAGCTAGTCTGACTAGAGGAACCAAGTCCCGGGGCCGGGGTCGGTTCATCTCTAGTCAGTTGTAATCACGTGACTTTTCAAGATGGCGGAAAGGTAAACACGATTGGAAAAAAACTTTCGCTAAAAAAGCGTTAATTTATATCAGTATTAAAGATTATTTAATAACCAATTCTATGGTAGCTTTTAGTGAACGAGTTGAAATGTCTTTACACTATATGAGCAACTAACAATTAACCTTTTTGAAGTCGTCGTCGCAGCCACTCGCAGGCGAGTATGGCGTCTAAATGGGTGACTCAACAGGGATCTGGCCAGCCTTCAGCTACAGGGCTTCTAGGCGCCGTTGGACGGCAGCCTTTTTTCCGTTCGCGACGCACAGCTTTCTCAGCTAGACGAGTACTATCAAAGTGTTGAACGCCTGTCCGAACTGTGTTCCTCCACAACTGTCTATCTGACGCTACTTGGTCCCACTCCTTGGGGTTGATTCCGCACTTCTGTAGCGAGTGCTTTAGGAGGTCTTTGTGTCGTTTCTTTGGGGAACCAGCTGGTCTGGTGCCATGGGAGAGTTGTGGGTAGTAAAGTTGCTTTGGAGTCCAGCATTCTGTAGATGTGACCAACCCACCTGAGCCGATGGAGGAGAATGATGGATTCCAGGCTGGTAGCAGAGGCTCTCTCAAATACAGTCGCATTTGTTACCATGTCTTGCCACTCGATGCGCAGGATTCATCGAAGGCATCTTTGATGGTACATTTCCAGTTGTATTATCTGCTTCCGATAAGTAACCCAGGTTTCACAGCCATAAAGGAGAGTGGGTACGATGATTGCATTATAGACCATGGTCTTCGTATTGGATTGGATGTCATTGTTGCTGAAGATCCTCTTGTTGAGTTTGTTGTATGCAGCGGCAGATGCGATTGAGAATCTCCATGTCCACAGTAAAATGCAATATAACTGCATTTTTCACTTTGCACTTATTTATTTTATTTATAATTCTGTCTCTGTATTATAATTGCAACATGAAAATCATGTTTTTAAAAAACAATTGTTAAACAAATTCATACCCAAACAAAATTGCGCCCTCTCCTTTTGTTTCGCCATACTTCTAAAAGGCTAAATTCCATTAAATGGAAATTGGGCACACACCATTGTTAATAACAACGGTTTGTTCTCAATTTCCATTGTTAGTTGCTCATAGTGTTAGTGGCACATACGAGGGTAAACATGGGGGGAAAAGGTCGCCAACAATAGACAGCCGAAGTGTGACGTGGGTTGCCATGGCAATTGGCTTTAAACTATCATGGCGGTCGGCAAAAGTACCATTGCAAAAGCACAGGAACACGGTTCAGTGATTTTTAGTTTAGAGCCAATTGCCTAGGCAACCAACAAAAGGTGACGTATTCATTTTGGCAGTCTATTGCTTGTAAGTATTTTTTGTAAACCGTTGACGGCGGCCAGTTTAGACGATTTTGGCCAAGTTTGACTAGATTTGCCTGACGGTTCGGGTAAAAAACAAACTACGCAAATGTGCGAAAAATTGACTAATGGTCAGCACCCGCACTTGCTCTGTAAAGGCACATCAGCCCGTACCATCGCCCTGTAAGGGCAGCTGGGTACGAGCGAAAATATCAAGACCACGGGTTTAAAACTACAAAAATATATGGAGCTCACTGATCAAGACCGACGTTCGCCTAGTTTGTACATGTACAGTGTAGTTGTATTTTAACAAAACAGCCGTCGGGAAACCCGTTCACCTGTTTTAATCTGGTGTAGAGGGCGCTCTATAGGGGCAACGTGTAAAGCCGAAGTTACACAATTTATTAAACTGCTGAGGGGTGCACCCAAGTAAATAGACAGAGATCCTAAAAGTGGCCCTATTTTTCCCAGTAGCGTATTATGTGCCTTTGTTCCAAAATGGATGCTGGTCTGTTTAGTAATTTTCAGTGTTGCAGTGGTAGTTTTGTTTCAAGGTGCCAGAGACTAGTGATGGGACCTACAAGTAACGACATGAAACATGCTTCTGTGATTTGTTGTTTAAACTAGAGGATTCAATCGGAAAAATCGATTCCAAGGACATCCATGGTATTTTTTCAATGTTTGATTGGGACTGTAAGGTGAGATTTCAGACACAGGTTTTTTGACAAGAAAGGACATGTAGGCCTATAGCAAAAAAAACGGGCGGTCGGGAGTAAATAGCTAATCCGCCAAAAGTGAATCTATACAAAAACAAATATATCGTTTCGATTAAAAACATGCCTGTTGGCTTTATGTCAACTTGAGTTTATTGCTTGGAATCCACTAACAAAAAAAAGCGAAAAAAAAAGCCGCGTCACCGCGTCATTTTGGGAGACTTCAACTTACGCTAAATAAGTTCTTTTTTTGGCCTAAACGTCCAAAATTCACCTTTAGCCTTCTAAAAGTAAGTCAACAGGGGCGGATCCAGGGAGGGGTTTTGCCAGTGCGAGTGGGGTGGGGAGGGGAGGTGCTCCCCCTCCCCCTCCCCGATCTGGATCCGCGCCGATTTACCAATTCGGGAATATTTTTGGTGTAATAATACGTATTTACGTACGTATTATTGTCACGTACGTACGTATTATTATCACGTACGTACGTATTAAAAAATAAATAATAGCACAATACTAATATGTCCCCTCTGGGTCTTCGTAGATAATGTCCCAGCCCAGGAAGTTTAACTTTGGCGAGGAAACATGATTTCGGTATGTCACAATCAGGCCAATCGTGTGGCACAACGAACTATCAACAGGCGCGATCGTTCTCTTGGCTCCAAGTCCGAGATCGTGGTTTGTTTTCTGTAGCGCCCTCTTTTGATTTTGTGAAATATAGGGACAGGGAACTAGTCTATTTCGGGAGAGATTGTGGCCATCGATATATATACACTGGATGAAGCAACGACGTCTAAAATTAAAGCCACCGTCCGCCATTGTACCCCACCAAATACAATGCCTTGCCTAGACTGGTCATACTGTCTTCACTAGTCTACATCATGGTCTACAGGACTTGTGTTAAGTGGAATGCAAGCGATCGCATGGACCGGGGAGCAGTCTAGCCCAAGCATTGTTCGTGGGGTACAATCATCACTACAATGGCGGCCGGCGCATGGCTTCAATTCTCGTATAGCCAACTGCTATTGCATACTTCATCCAAAATTGCAGTTTAGTCAAAAAGATGTAAACCTCTTTCGCCAGAAATGCGTTTAAACGTCTAACCATGTCTCATACATGTTTCCTAAACAAGATTTTCACCCAAAAATGCCTCATCTAGGACCCAAAATGCCATTTGAATTCCTGGTCCAGTTTTATTTTTCGAACCGCTATCGTCGTCTGCTAGCAGCAAAACGGACTGCCGTCTGCAAATAGTCAGAGCCTTTTCTTCGGGGAACCAGACACGTTCTATGTCCATTATCTTTACGATCCTTATAATAGACAGGCGTGATGAACACACGCACGTAAAGCACTGTACACGTATTGGTCCGTAACATAACTCCTTGATGGTTCTGCATTCAGCCAGCGAAACTCATAATGGAAACTACCCCCGCGTGAGTTGAAATGTCATTGGTCGACGCGCGACAGGTTAGCCCTATGTTTGAAAAACGCTACATCCTCGATCCCAAGTTTGTTCGTCCAAGGCAGTATTAAGGAAAGTGGTGATATTACGACCGTTGTCGTCCCCAGAAGTGTAATCAAAATACGTAAACAGATAAGCACAATAAATGCTACGAACCTGCGAATATTCCTATTTTCATCCAGTCGATCATACCACCGCGCACCGTACTCGTAACATGGCGGACGCCATTAAATCATCGATATACATACACTCTGGATGAAGTATGCAATAACAGTTGGCTATAGGATAATTGAAGCAACGCGCCGGCCGCCATTGTACCCCACGAACAATGCTTGGCCTAGACAGCTCCCCGGTGCATGAGATCGCTTGCATTCCACTTAACACATGTAGACCATGATGTAAACTATTAAAGGCAGTATGACCAGTCTATGCAAGGCATTGTATTTCGTGGAGTACAATGACGGACGGTGGCTTCAATTTTAGACGTCGTTGCTTCATCCAGTGTATACATATCGATGCCCCTTAGTCTGGTTCCTAGACCAAAAGATTTCGACTATAGGCCTAGACTACTAAAGTGAAAACGTCACCCTTGGTGTGTTGCCATGGTTTTTGGGTCTACACTAAAACCAGTGAACTGTTTCCCTGCGCTATACCAATTGACGTTTCAGATTACCAGCGAATGTTTAGACCCAATTACGATCGCTTGCATTCCACTTAACACATATAGACCATGATGTAGACTAGTAAAGACAGTATGACCTGTATAGGCAAGGCATTGTGTTTGGTGGGGTACAATGGCGGACGGTGGCTTTAATTTTAGACGTCGTTGCTTCATCGTTGCTTCGTCGTTGCTTCATCCAGTGTGTATATATATATCGATGCATTACATGCACGATGCATGCTTCGCTCCCGATTGGCTCAAAACAAATCTTAAATATTCATACTTTGCATACCCGCATATCCAAAACCCGACCATTTGCGGTCTTTCGAGCTGGGGCAGGCCGTACGCAGCTAGTACTGTATGTACGCAGCGAGTGTGTTGCCGTACGGGTTGGTATGGAAGTCGTGACCGCGCGGTGGCTAGTTTTGATACCGTGTGTGGTTTTCATCATCTTGAGATCTCAGGGAATTTCCACTCTGCTAAGCCACGTTACAATACCCTAAGGAAATCCACGCAATTCTGTGAAGTAAGGCAGCTGTTGTGTTCAGCCAACACACGCCCGAGTCATTTTGATGTAATTTAATATATGTGGTCATGTTATGCCGAAAAGAAACGATTTTCAATCTATACTTACCGAGTAGGTCTACATGTATCACATGCATGCACGGTGTTTACAATCTGCGCGCGTTACATTTGAATGCATGCAATGCACTGCCAAGCGTCCTGGGGCCAATTTCATAAAGCATGTTAGCAGAAATTTTTGCTTAATCAAAAATTTGTTTGCTTTATAAAAATGGGTCAATAATCGAAATTGCATGTCAACTTGTGTTTTTCACAAGAATATCTGCTATTCTTGCTGAAAACACAAGTTGAAGTACAATTTTGTTTATTAACCCATTTTTATAAAGCACACAAATTTTTGATTAAGCAAAAATTTCTGCTAACATGCTTTATGAAATTGGCCCCTGATTGATCCAGAGAGGCGACAAGATTTCTGTCGCTTGTTCCCCAGCGAAATGGGGCCGGTTTCAACAGAGCCTCGGTACGCACGATCGTATGGGGCGCCGTTCGCAACTAATTATTTAGGCGAATTATAGCATGTTTTTTCCATGGTTTATCTTAATTCTGTGTAAATAATGCATTTGTGTCAAAGGCCGTTTATGGTTTACAAACCTTTAAAACTTCGTTTTGTACCAACACGATTCTTTACAAAACAGGAAATATACTTGTAGCTGTGCAAATTCATTATTTACAAATAATGAAAATGTCCTCGGCGTTCCATACTTTATTAATGAACCGACGAGTGTACATTTCAATGGTTTACAAACAAGAGAAGTGTCGTTCATAGACAATTCCATGGTTTATAAATAATGAATACTGCACATTGCTGCACGTTTTTCTGGTTTACAAATAATACAAAACTATCACTGGTGCGCAATTACATGGTTTATAAACCAAGAAACTTGCACCGGGGTCTGATTTTCTATGGTTTATAAATAATGAAAATTGGTTAGTGGACGTACAATTCCATGGTTTATAAACAATAAAAACTGTGCCGTTCTAATCAATTTTGTGGATTCTGTGGTTTGTAAACAATTAAAAATAGTCAATAGGCGTGCATTTCGATGGTTTGTAAATAATTGAAAGTGATCGTTGGCTCACAATTTCATGGTTTATAAATAATGAAAATGAACTAGTTAGCGTTGTCGCAAAATTTATGCTTTATACACTTGTCTGTCGTTTGTAAAGGTTGACTATCGATAAAAAGAGAAGTATTATGCACTCGGTACATCTCAAAATACGATCATTGACGAAAAATTGAAGGGTTTGTAAACCATGAAATACACGCTTCATAAACGTTTATTATAATCCAGTTTCATCCCGGTTAGAGGGCGCTCTTATACTCGCCCGTTGCGCGCCGGTTGCGAGAGCAATGGGTGCGTTCAATTAGCTATCATCGAGTCATAAGGGTGCTCGTTTAAAGTGTGAACAGTCCGGCAGACCATTGCAACAAAGGTATTTATGTGTACAGCTCATCGAACGCCACGGCACAGCCTTCAGCGCGCGCGCGGGAAATTCCGAGTCACTGAAGGTGAGCCACCTGACTAAACCTAGCCGCGTATTGGGCCCAAAATCTCAGCCGCGGTTTCAGCCGCGGTCTCAAAATCTCAAACGCATGTAGTAAAAGGTGGTCAAATCTTATTTTTTTATAACACGAGTTCTGAGACTCTGGCAATGAAATTATTAAAATTCTCATAGAAATGTATTTCTTTTCACGATGTTACCTAACTCATTAATCTACCGGGCAGATCAAATTTTAAATAGTGCCAATTCGGTCCACTAATTAGTGGTTAATTAAAGGGCTAATGAGGAGTCTCCATTTTCCACTCTAAAAGTGACGAAAACTGTATACTGCTAACAAAGTATCCCTTTAAAAGTAAATGTACGCCACATAGTTTCAAAAATTTGCTTTTTTATTACATAATCCATTTGATCCGTCCATGGGGCAGATCAAATTTTGGAGGGGGCCAAATCGGTCCACTAATTAGTGGTTAATGCATAGTTCCGACCTGTCAATCAACTGAACCCGCCGCGACCAATCACAACAAAGCTAGCAGACGGCGCCCACATAGATCAAAGTGATGCAATCGTCACACAATCGATTTTCTGCCCATACAGTTTGTATGTTGTATGCGCCAGTGACCGGGTGAATTTTGGTTTCAATGTCGGGCGATTCGCTGTTCAAAGGTAGGAAAGCGCATTTTTATGAATATATGTCATCCCTGCATTACCAGCCCTTCGCTAGCTCAGTGTGTGCTATAGTATGGTAACCGTCGACCCTAAAACATAAGTACCTTTGAGTTTTCTCCAATGAATCTGTGCTTTCCGTTGAAAGTCCCATTGCTTTGTGCGTTGTGTGTCGCCATTTTGACGACAGCGTGTGAGCCGTAACAACAATATCCAAGGGGGCGGGGCTAATGAGGAGTCTGGTTTATAATATAAAAATGCCGAAAACTGAATACTGCTGACAAAATGTCCCTTTAAAAGTAAATGTACACCACATAGTTCCAACAATTTGTTTTTTTATTATGCATAATCCATTTGATCCGTCCATGGGGCAGATCAAATTTTGGAGGGGCCCAAATCGGTCCACTAATTAGTGGGTAATTAGAGGGCTAATGAGGAGTCTGGTTTCCAATATAAAACTGCCGGAAACTGAATACTGCTGACAAAACGGTCCCTTTAAAAGTAAATGTACACCACATAGTTTGAAAATTTGCATTTTTATTACATAACCATTTACATTTACTTTTAAAGGGCCCGTTTTGTCAGCGGCTGAAACCGCGGCTGAGATTTTGGGCCCAATACGCGGCTAGGTTTAGTCAGGTGGCTCACTTTCAGTGACTCGGAATTTCCCGCGCGCGCTGAAGGCTGTGCCGTGGCGTTCGATGAGCTGTACACATAAATACCTTTGTTGCCATGGTCTGCCGGACTGTTCACACTTTGAACGAGCACCCTTATGACTCGATGATAGCTAATTGAACGCACCCATTGCTCTCGCTACCGGCGCGCAACGGGCGAGTATAAGAGCGCCCTCTAACCGGGATGAAACTGGATTATAATAAACGTTTATGAAGCGTGTATTTCATGGTTTACAAACCCTTCAATTTTTCGTCAATGATCCTATTTTGAGATGTACCGAGTGCATAATACTTCTCTTTTTATCGATAGTCAACCTTTACAAACGACAGACAAGTGTATAAAGCTTTAATTTTCTCTGTTTTTAAATCATGACATTTTGCGACAACGCTAACTAGTTCATTTTCATTATTTATAAACCATGAAATCGGAGCCAACGAACACTTTCAATTATTTACAAACCATCGAAATGCACGCCTATTGACTATTTTAAATTGTTTACCAGTCACAGAATCCACAAAATTGATTAGAACGGCGCAGTTTAGATTGTTTATAAACCATGGAATTGTACGTCCACTAACCAATTTTCATTATTTATAAACCATAGAAAATCAGACCCCGGTGCAAGTTTCTTGGTTTATAAACCGTGTAATTGCGCACCAGTGATAGTTTTGTATTATTTGTAAACCAGAAAAACGTGCAGCAATGTGCAGTATTAATTATTTATAAACCATGGAATTGTCTATGAACGACACTTCTCTTGTTTGTAAACCATTGAAATGTACACTCGTCGGTTTCATTAATAAAGTATGGAACGCCGAGGACATTTTCATTATTTGTAAATAATGAATTTGCACAGCTACAAGTATATTTACTGTTTTGTAAAGAATCGTGTTGGTACAAAACGAAGTTTTAAAGTTTTGTAAACCATAAACGGCCTTTGACACAAATGCATTATTTACACAGAATTAAGATAAACCATGGAAAAAACATGCTATAATTCGTCTAAATAATTAGTTGACGAACGGCGCCCCATACGATCGGGGAGCGCGTTAAAGTGACACTGTTTTAAGAGGATGGGTTTGCATGCGAAAGACCCGATATTCTCTCGTACAACAAAAAAATCCAGAGACCGCCTTGGACAAGCCAAGACCTACTTGTGAAACTCATGCCTAATTCGTATCATCGAAAACTCGTAGTTAATCGTAAAACTCGTAGTAGCCTACACTCGTGACAACTCAGTACCAGGCTCGTATCAAATTCGTAACTGACTCGTCCCTAACTTGCGGTAAGCTCGTATTCTCGTAGACATTGTGACGACGAGGGTTTTACCAAGAGGTTTCTGAAATCGCCATCCCATGAATCTCGCACTCGAGAGTTTCGTGTGTGGGAGTACATTTTATAAATCGATATAGGCTGGTCTGTTGGTGCTGCTGCAAGAGGGCGCACTACCGGGAATGGCCAACGCGTACACTAATATCGACTATAGTCTTGGGCAAAGACTAGCTGGAGCCGTGTAATCCGCATTTCATAAATCGAGATGGGGATTCCCCCATGATACGCAATGCTACCATTGTGTGCCATCGATCGGCGCCATTTCCGGTTGAGTCGTGCATGAATGTGACGTGTACTTTGGATTGGGACTCAGCTCTCCATGTTGCAAAATTCACTTTCGCAACTACATTTCCCCTGCGTCGGCACATTTCAAAGTAGAGTGTTAATCGAAGTGAACAGGTAGGCTATATTTTACCTGATGTTAAATGTTTTCTTATTGCAAATACACTTGCCCACTCAAATGGCCAGATATTAGTTCTGCGGAAATAATTTCATTTATTTTATAGTCGGAAATATGCGTAAGCACTATGCATGGCACACCATAGACCCGTGAACGTGGCGTTGTAGTTTACAACAAGCCACGTTCACGGGTCTAGGCACACCAGAACGACACTGGCCGATGTTTAAAAATCGGGACTGTTTTTTGTACATTTTAAAAAATTTCGCGCCGAACCTTTCGAGGCTACGAACCCTCAAAGATTTTCTCCGATTCCAACACGAACCCAACACGTATCCTGACGATACTCGGCTATTTCCCCCAAACGGGACAGACGATCTGCATAATATGTAAAGCCTGTATCCCACTGGGTTGCGATAGTTCGAGACTGTTTGCAGACTTGAAATTGGCGACTGTTTCAAGACAAAGTACGCGAACAGAGTTGCAGTCCCACTTAATCAAATACAACACATTTGTCTTGGTATGTACTCTCATGTCTGATGTTGTCAAGATGGCAGTACTGACTGCGCATGCACAGAATCAGCGGGAATTTTGCAAAAAGTCTTCAAAATGTCTTCTAAATGTCTAATGACATTCTGAAGAAATTTTTTAGAATTTTTTTTGACATTTTGAAGACATTCTGATGACTATTTCGCGATTGCTTCATGAAGTTTCGCTCCCCTTATTCGCAAGACAATCTGAAGACATTCTGAATGACTGAAGACATTCTGCAGACAAGTTGGTGCACATTTCAAAACCTTGGCGACCACAGCTGTCGCAAAAACAATTAACACGTTCAAAATTCCCGCGACATCATAACGACCTCCACAAACAGACAAAAATTCTGCAGACATTCTGCAGAATGACAGTCGCAAATGTCGCCAAACAGTCGCAACCCTAGTGGGATACATGCTTAACAAAGGCATTACATTAAGTAGGCCTCCCACTGTGCGATTTTGGCCACGAATTAGCTACGAATTGGTACGATAATCGGAGACTGCCTATAGACTCTTCTACACACAATCGTACCCAATCGTAGCTAATTCGTGGCAAAAATCGCACAGTGGGAGGCCCGCTTTATGTGGCCGTGGCGAGTTATATACGTATATATCTCCCCGCCGCAAGATTGTAACTCGCCGTACAAGGTTTTCCCCGAAAGGTGATGTCACATGTTCGCGGATTTCAAAAAAGGATTCCGCCACTGTCATATTTCATAACATAAGTACGGAAACGTACCGGTATTGCCGCCACTTGATAATTATCGTGTACGAGACAACTATCGTGTACGTGCAAGATAAAAACCTAATTAAAGTGAGCCGCCGATTCAGCTGCACATTCGAAAATGATGGAAAATCCAGAATACATACACCAGAGGATGTTTACCACACGGGGCTTACATGTACAGGACGGAATTTCATTATTTTACTACATGTGGGGGTGGTGGGGTGGGGTGGGGTGGGGGTGGGGTGCGATTTTCATGAAAGTGGAATAACTTAGGATGTGTGTCAAAATCGCCACCTAGGGGATAGTACCCGAAAATGACCACGCATTTTTTTTAAAATGACCACACCCCTTATCAGAAGTGCTACGTTCGACAAAGCCGCATCCACTGAGCTCAACTGTTATAAGCTATAATATGACCCTGAGGAACAACATGGGATGTATGCCAAGATCACTACCTGGGAAGAAGTACCCAAAAATGACCACGCACTTTTAAATGGCCCACCCCTTTTTTCATCAGAAGTGCTACTTCCGACATAACTGTTCCAGCTGGGTATCTGGGTTGCTCAAAATGTTCACAATGGCCATGACGTTTAGGGGGTCATAGAAGAGTTTCGAATTTATATTTTGATATTACTATAGAGAAAAAATTGCCAAAAATGTTTTCCGTTACCATAGATACTACCCCTTACTACCTACAATCCTGGGAAAAATGGTTGGACCACCTCCCTTGCTCCGCCACTCAATGTTGTTTGCCCGCGCTGGAGCACAGACCGCGCAAACAACTAACAACATTGAGCGGGGGCCGGGGCGCCCAGCGAGTTTTGGCCAGGATTGTAGCCCTACATATAGGAATTGACAAATATTTATTAACGTAAACGTTCCGGGCTTAAATTGTACATATGTCTATTTCTTGTTCTATAGTGCACTCACACAGGAGTAAACCCTGCGAACGTTTGAAATGGATGTTGTTTTGACTTATGGTCTTGATGAAATTATAGCATTTTTTGAGGGGTGGGGTAGGCAATGCACCTTATCAGCAGTATGGATTAACACGAATAACTAGATTTTTAAATAATGTGCACCAAGCTATAGTACGTATATTTGTTTTCTTTTGAATAATTTTCACCTTTTAACTACATGTACTTTGAACAAGGTGAAGCACAAGGAGCAGCGAGAGCGACCTCACCCTAAAAAGAAACAATTATACCAACATCAGATTGCTACACAAAGTCAAGCATAAATTTTGCTCTTCCATCAAATACTGGTATATTTCTCTCCAAAACAAAGACACCAAAATAGTATGACTGTTCTATGACTCCCCTAAACATTATGACAATTCCGAACATTTTGAGCAACCCAGAAAAAAATTCAACTATGTCGGAAGTACATTTCTGATAAGAAGGAGGTGTGGGCCGCTGATTCGGCCGAATCGGCGGCTCACTTCAAGTAGGTTTTAGTTATCTTGTACGTACATGATAGTTATCTTGTGCGTACACGATAACTACACGATAGTTATATTGTGCGTACACGATAATTATCGTGTACGTACAAGATAACTATCGTGTACGTACCCGATAATATTTTGTACGTACATGATATTATCGTGTACGTACACGATAATTATCATGTACGTATACAATATATTATCGTGTATACGTATACGAAAAGTACCCAAAACAAATTGTATTCAAGTGGCGGCAATACGTTACCGTAGATGGGTGGGCTTGAAAGACAATTCTTACTTTTTTCTCAGGTGTAATGAAAGGTATTTATCACCGTTATAATCGTGGTATAACAAAATACTGAGCCTCGAGTTCCACCCCTCCCCCTTTTTTTCAGGCGTGATGGAAGTCCAAAGTATAAAGATAATTCTCCTTCTGGCGTGTTTGGGTGCCTTGGAGTCTGATGGTCTGGGTGCTTTGGCCCCTGTCGCGACGGCGTTCGGGTCCATATTCAAACATGTGCTTAACGTCGTCTGGAACACCGTTACGTCCTACACATTCAGCTTCGATTTCGGGGACCATACATCGGATTGCGACTCCAAAATACAAGAAATGCTGTTGCGTTTTAAAGAAGAAATGACAAAATCTTTAGCAGGGATGGCTGACAAACTTACGGGTGTGATTGACGAGATAGACCTGTCCCTTGGAAGGGCTGTTGAGAAGTCAGTCAAGAAAATGGAGTCTGACTTTGACGACTTTTTAACCAGGGGCAATACCGCCCTCGAAAAGATGGCTCTTTATCTCGCAAAACAATCACTTTGCACGGATATTGCAATTGTGATGATGCTCCTTATAATTGGATTATTGGGTCTGCCCCATTACGACATGGGTTTAGGAAGATGGGGCTTGGTGGTAAGGTACATCGCGATGGTCTCTCTTGTTTTGGCTGGGACTTACTTCACCGGTTTCTGCTTCCGCCTCGTATGTTTTATGATATCGGAACTGAACTTGTCGGCCACTGAGCTTGCTCTGGCGGCATCAGCAATTTTAGCGGCTGCCCTGGTGGTAGTAGTACACTGTAAAAATTAAGTAGTCATTTGGCACCAAAAATTAGTCAAATTGGAAATCAAAATTAGTCTTTGAACACGTGACTAATTTTGCAATCTAAAAGACTAACCGGACATTTTTTGACTAACTAATTTCAGGAAAATACTAATCTCAGTTGATGCAAAGACTAATGCAGATTTTTGAAAGACTAATTTTTTGGAAAGACTAATTAGATCACATCCAAATTACTAATCATGTTAGTCACCTGAGTTCCGGAAGACGAATTAAATTGCAAATGACTAATTGTATGACTAATTAATTCGTGAAAGACTAATTGCTTACAAAATTAGTCATGCTTTGGAAGCTTCCAATGTTTGACCTCCCTCCCTCTGAACACTAACGTTAAAATATGTCTTTCTTGAAGAAAATGACCAAGGCTCCTGCATTGTCAGCTGCAAACTGTTTTTGTTGTATTTCAAGTCAAGAACACAATACAAATATTTGCCCTTTTTGCAGCTGCTTTGGGCAGTTTGTGCACCAAACGTGTTACTTACGTTGAGGTAGTTAGTTCGATTAGTAGAACAGCTGAGTGGCGTGATTCTTTTTGGCGCTGAAAAACAGCCTACACGTACGTACAGTACACACAGCGTTGAGCAGCGACGGATGCAGCCACGGCGACAGATCAGACCCAAAAGAGGTAGATTTTCGTCAGTAATTACCCGATTTATGTCTTTCAATATAAGTAACTTTATGGCGTGGACTGTACTGAGAACTATAAGGCAGCGGCAAAGTACGGATAATTTAGCAAACTGCAGGACTGTGCATGAATCCCATTCCAAGTCAAAATCGCGTAGGCTAGGCTACGTGCATAACATAGGCCTAGGCCACTACGTACGTACACACATACGTGTAGGCTACGTTTGTACGTACAGTGACAACAACTTGCATACAAACGTGGAGGGAAAATGTCTGTCTGCAGTAGCCTACATGTGTTTTACAGGAAACACCTATGTTGACAAACAAAGCGATCATGTTCAGTATTGTATGACGAATGTCCGTTCTAAATTGCAAAAGGTTTCTTCGTACGTCGATTAACATGTAACTTGAATGTTGAATGGAATTTTGCTTCACAAAATTAATGTCTGTTTCGCACATTGTTTCAAGGAAATAATTATTATGCGCGTACGTACGTACACACACACTAGTTCTGTTACAGTGCTTTGCTTTACTGTTCTCAGTACATGTACATAAATTACAATCCACGGTATGTTTACGTTGAAAGAGGTAAATCGGGCGAAAGCTCTACACTACGAGTCTGATCTGTCGTCGTTCGGTAGAATCCGCTGCTTATCGCTGGGTGTATTCCCAGCAGGAAAAATTAGGTCGAAATTTCAGACTAATTTAGGGTACAAAGACTAATTAAAAGACTAATTATTTTTCGCAATTGACTAATTAATTTTTTGGGATGACTAATTAATTTTTTGGGATGACTAATTAATTTTTTGGGATGACTAATTAATTTTGGAGAATGACTAATCACCCGAAAAATTAGGCAAATTATACCATTTTTAAAGACTAATTATTATTAGTCATTGCACAAATGTAATGACTAATCTTTCGACTGGGTGACTAAATAAAGATTAGTCAAATTATACCATGGAATGACTAATTTTTATTAGTCAAATGACTACTTAATTTTTACAGTGTATTGCATAGTTCCGACCTGTCAATCAAGCCGAACCCCCCGACCAATCACAAAAGAGCTAGCAAACATCGCCCACATACTAGTAGGTCAAAGTGATGCAATCATCACAAACAATCACGCGATTTTCTCCCCATACAGTTTGTATGTTGTATGCGCCAGTGCCGGGTGAATTTTGGTTTCAATGGCGGGCGATTCGCTGTTCAAAGGTAGGAAAGCACATTTTTATGAATATATGTCATCCCGTGCATTACTATCCCTTCGCTCAGTGTGTGCTACGGTAACTGTCGACCCTAAAACATAAATACCTTGAGTTTTCTCCAATGAATTTGTGCTTTCCATGCCGAGTCCCGTTGCTTTGTACGTTGTCGCCATTTTTTGCGATGGCTTGTGAGCACATAACAACAGTATCTAAGGGGCGGGGTTAACTGGGCAATCTCGGAAAGTTCTATGCATTGTTCAATTTGCAATAATCATGAAAAGCCAACGGAATGACGGGCGATAGTGGACGGGTCCTCGTGAGACTTCGGGACTGGGCCAAGAGATAAAGCATAAAACAAACAAATGTAACGGGGACGAAATAAATCATACTTGAATTTGTTTTCCCATACTTTATGGGTCTTAACAGTGTATTGACCTTAGTTGCATGAATAACGTATTTTTAGTTGAGTGTATATCGCGATCTGACTCGTTTAACGTCTTGTATATAGTACAGTAATGCGACACCCAAATAAGGGTTGGGAATTTATATTAGATAACTCTCGATCGTTGCTAAACACTTAGGCTAGGAATGTTAGGGTTTGACCTCAAACAAAATAATTGCAACAGATTTTGTTCACCATTATGCATTTCTATAAGGTCCCCAAAATTACTTACTAAAGGTCTGAAAAAATCGAGGCGGTAAAAATATGATTAATTTGCATAAATCCAAAATGGCCGCCAACTTTAGGATTGTTACCCAGATTTGGTCGAAATGTTCATCTTTCACACCTTTTGGTGTACTGGGTCTTTCTATAAATTAGGGGTCCAATGTTGGTGTCCCCCGTTACATTTTACAAATTCAGGACACATTCTTTAAATACTTTCTATCTCAAAGAGTGAGTACAATTCATACAAAATGGTTTAAAAGCCATTTTAATGATTTTTGTACGAAAAATAACACATAGGTGTAACGGAAGGACATTAAATGTCACCCCTAATTTATAGAAGACCCTACTTTAAATACCTAACATGCATATTTCGAGAATATTACTTTGTTTCACAAGTTTTAATACGTATTTTGTGTGATTTATTTGCATAAATCCAAAATGGCCGCCATGTTGGGCATTTTGCATGGAGTTAGTTACAATTCTCATTCTAGGTAACTTTTAAAATACTATAGTCTAGCAGCCAA
Source organism: Henricia sp. BOLD:AAB3569 (assembly GCA_037783545.1). Taxonomy (NCBI): domain Eukaryota; kingdom Metazoa; phylum Echinodermata; class Asteroidea; order Spinulosida; family Echinasteridae; genus Henricia; species Henricia sp. BOLD:AAB3569. The sequence goes on from JBBELK010000936.1 coordinate 841,812, forward strand.
ATGCCGTATGTTAGGTCAACCTTGTTTTAGCGTTCCTACAATGTTTTTTTTATGGATTCTGACCCATGCATGAGGCCATGTACTTAAAGGTTAAAGCCCGCCGCACACGAGAGCTATGTGCTGAGCCAAAATTCATTCGTGGCCGATGGCGTAAGGAGATAGCTCTCGTGTGCGGGCAACTTACGTGAGCATTTGGTCACTCGTGCCACTTGAGACAAATATCTAACGTGTTTGATAATTTTGGCCTCGCGTGGCCAAAATCTCACGTGTGCGGGGCGTGATGAGCCAAGTGCTGAGCTAAAATAAATGTAGCTGGCCAATTAAAACCACGCGCGCAATACGAAAACAGCGCGCGCACGCGAACCCCGCCAAGGTCACCACACTTTAGCAAAAGTTTGGTGACCTTAGCGGTGCCCGCGCGCACTGTATTCATATCACCTGAATATGGGGATGGTTTTTAATTGGCCAGCTACATTTATTTTAGCTCAGCACTTGGCTCATTACCCCCGCACACGTGAGATTTTGGCCACGCGAGGCCAAAATTATCAAACACGTTAGATACTTGTCTTGTCTCAAGTGGCACGAGTGACCAAATGCTCACGTAAGTTGCCCACACACGAGAGCTATCTCCTTACGCCATCGGCCACGAATGAATTTTAGATCAGCACATAGCTCTCGTGTGCGGCGGGCTTTAGGGAAGTAAAAATTACCAACCAGCCACTTTTATACACAAATCAACAGATCAAAGTGTTGCAGACTAAGGGGCAAACTCAAATCTGTTTTCATTTCAGAAAAAAAGTGACCTTTTCTCTAGTTCAAAAATGTCTTGTCAGGCGAGGGCGCTGTTTGTTGCTGGTCACGGAAGGAACCCACAGTTGAAAAACAAAGAAAGAACATTACATTTCAAACAGTAGTAGTAGCAGCCCACTAATCTATTTTTGACTCATTAGGATTGTTGCAAATGACATACTAAACAAACTCATGAAAGTTCATGATATCAAGAAGCCACTGAAAATGACATCAACTTTTGTAAACAAGTCAGTGGAGAATAGACTGCCGAAGTGAATACGTCACCTTTTGTTGGTTGCCTAGGCAATTGGATCTAAACTAAAAATCACTCAACCGTGTCCCAGTGCTTTTCCAATGGTACTTTTCCCGACGGCCATGATAGTTTAGATCCAATCGCCATGGCAACGCACGTCACACTTCGGCAGTCTATTCCTCTGTTGTCCTGAGATGACATCATAGCTTTGCTCTTGAATATGGAAATTTCAATAGCATAAAAATAGAAAACTTGCAATTACACCAAAACGCAACTATCATACTCTCTGAATTTGATCGAAATGTGTCAAACACGTCCTTTCATACGTCAGTTTTAAGCAATTTTTAAAACCCATTGTTATGAAAATTAGATTCCGCCATTAAGGAATTATCAATTTCTGCAATATCTCAGAATAACTAACGTGACTAGAAGCATCAGCACGGTGTCTGCACATCTGTTTTCAAGGTCAGTGAATACAATAGTAACGTTATGGAATGTGTAGATTAATTATGTTAATTGATTTTATGCTGGTTAGGTCTGCCATTAATGAAATATTCATTTCTAGTAACATTCGGTTTATAACTTGTGCTAGAAGCATAGCGTGATGTCGATAAATATGTTTTCATGGTCTGGGACAATAAATACATTTTGGAATGTGCGGATTAATTATTATCTTAATTATTTTTTATTGCTAATTAAGTCCGCCATTAATGAATTATCTCTTTCCTGCAATATCTCGCAATAACATGTGCTAGAAGCATCAGCGAGGTGTCTATACCTATGTTTTCAAGGTCGGGAAATACAATAGTAACATTTTGTAATGTGTGGATTGATTATGTTAATTAGATTTTTAACACACATGGGGTAAAATTTAGGTGACAAAAATCCCTACCCACGGGCGCAAAACGTGCGCGTCTTGTACAGATGCACAAATATTTATTTCAATGGGTCAAAATCCCCACCTAGAGGCACGACAAACGTGACTAAACCCCCACCAGGGTCAGCCGTGCTAACTCAATTTAGTGCGGCAGTAGCACAGCGCGGTTTCAAACGATGTGCTTCTGCCGTGTCAAATTCAATTCCAGTTCGAAGTTAATCCGCAATAGACTACTAAAGTGTGACGTCAGTTGCCATGGTAAGTAATTGGGTCTAAACATTCGCTGGTAATCTGAAACGACTATTGGTATATAGCGCAGGAAAAAAGTCCACTGGTTTTAGTGTCGACCCAATAACCATGGCAACACACAAAGGGTGACGTTTTCACTTTAGTAGTCTATTGTGTTCACAATTATGAATGCGCATGCTCGCAGCTCGTATGCGAGCAAAGAAATAACCAACAAACAAGCGCATCAAAATAATAAATATGGCGCTTCTAATGGACAGAATGGAAAACGCACGTGCACACGACCAAGTATTTACATACATTAGTACCGGAGTTCAATGCACACGACTCATCCGCCATTTTTGATGTATTTAAGGTAGACTGGGAGTTCGACGTTTAAAACCAATGCCTAGATTGGTTTCCGATCCTATCGCTTATTGCGAAAATATATATAGGCCCCTATATATATTTTTTAAAGTAAGTGCGTATATTTTGCATTGACATTTGTAACCCGGCCGTGCGTGTCGAACATATCCACATGTAAATAAAGTACATTGCCTAAAGCAAAGGGCTTCGCCAATTTTTAAATATAAAACACACAATGCGCACGGGCAAAGACGACCAATCACAGATCAAGATAAAGCGCCCTTTACCTGTCCTTATGTTCTCCTATATGGGGAATATGTGGACGGGAACCAGTTTAAACCACTGCCATGCTTACGCCTGCTACCGTCGCGCTGATTGGATCACGACGTTTGAAACGGGCCTTCCTGCATCTGTGTGGCTGAAATGTCTACACGGCGGTCAGCATTATTCTTTAGTTATGTATAATGAATTTATAAAAAATTTGTTTTAAATATATTTCGTTCTAACATATTTCAAATATCTTTCGAAAATATATGTTTTCTCGCTCGAATTCATCAGAAATGCATTCGATTTCGTTTGTGAAAGTAAGTATTCAAGTGATTTTGATCAGAACGCAATTTATCTTGTTCTTACTTATTTGCAAGTTATTCCATTTCGTTTAAAGACTTTCACACTTGTTCGCTAAGACATCCATATTAGAATTTGCGTCATTCAAATACAAAGCATTGGATCTTCATTCAATTTAGCACAAGCTCGGGGCTTGGGCGAATTTAAATGATTTCTTGCTGGTATTTCAAAATTGAATAGACTGCTAAAGTGTGACGTCGGTTGCCATGGTAATTGGGTCTGAACATTCGCTGGTAATCTGAACGTCCATTGGTATAGCGCATGGACACAGTTCACTGGTTTTAGTGTAGACCCAAAAACCATGGCAACACACAAAGGGTGACGTTTTCACTTTAGTAGTCTATACGCGTATAATTTTAAACTTGAGTGCAGAATTTTTCCGATTGCGTGCTCGAAAAACCAAATTTAATGCTCCCTTTAAAATTGAAGGATGATCCCAAACTGCATTCAAATTTGCGCTAAAACGAATGCATCTGAAACGAACCTGGGAGGTACTTTGTTAAAACTGAACGAAAAAAACCTATACAACTATCCATGGGAAGAAAGCAGGAAATTTACAATTTGGATATGGAAGCAAAAATGATGGTGTAATCACTGCACTGCTTTTTTTACCAGATAATAAATAGTTTACTAAATTAGTTTACTAAACTTTGGTGGGTTTTTGACGATGTCCCAGGAAATATACGGATTAAGGGCACACAATTCCAGAATGGCGATGAGAAGAATATTATGAGAAAATTCTAAACACTCTCGGGGGAAAAAATGGGGGCGTCAAAAATGTGACCTGGTCACGCTCCTTTCAGAGCTAAGTTTTCTCCAAAATAGTCTGACAGATGTCAACACCCTATACTCCACAAGAAAAACAAATACTGAGAGAAACACGGTCACAGATTTCCTAAAATGACCTTATACAGACTAATGCTTGCTTTTTCTGTGTTGATATGACCTAAAAACAACATGAACTTTTGTCCGCGGTAATTCCCAGAAACCGATTATATACCATGTGTCCTGGCGCGCCATCGTAGCGCCTATGGCCGATTGGTCGCGTCTCGTCAGCATCATCATCATTCTGCGTGATGCACATCACCAACTCACCGTGCATGACAGTTGCATCTGAACCACGTGCATAAAATCTTAGGTCACACCTTGCTTAGAAACATAAGGCCTTTGATGCGGTGCAGGCAAGTTCTACTTATTTCTATGATCGGGATGGCGCGCACGGCGATAGAACTGTTGGTTGCGATAGTGGCATGGATGGTACTATCGAGGGGACCTATTGCAGTGCTGAGTAGACCCGCGGAAAGTAGTAATAACACAGGTGAGTAAAAACGTCCACAGTCGAGGCATGTCTAACCCTACCTATTCTTCACATTATTTTCACGAAACCCCAGCCATTGGTTTTGTACACGGTGTCCAATTGTGCGACGTTTGTACACGCGGCGATTGTGTCAGTTTGTATCATTGTGTCCACAGACATCTTTTAGCCGATAGTGTGTCCGCACCATTGTGCCCGTTTGTACCATTATGTCCGCACCATTGTACCCGTTTGTACCATTATGTCCGCACCAATGTGCCCGTTTGTACCATTATGTCTGCACCAATGTGTCCGTTTGTACCATTATGTCCGCACCAATGTGTCCGTTTGTACCATTATGTCCGCACCAATGTGTCCGTTTGTAAAATGATGTCCGCACCAATGTGTCCGCACCATTGTGCCTGTTTGTAGCATTATGTCAACACCAATGTGTCCGTTGGTACCATTCTGTCCGCACCAATGTGTCCGTTTGTACCATTATGTCCGCACCAATGTGTCCGTTTGTACCATTATGTCCGCACCACTGTGCCCGTTTGTACCATTATGTCCGCGCCATTGTATTCGAGAAAACCATTAGGCGTACGTCCGTACCATTGTGTCGAAAAACCGTTATGTCAACACCATTGTGTCAACCAATATCCGCGGACACAGTGTTATATACAAGCGGACACAATTGTCATGTTTAGTGCCTATTTCGCACTTAATTTACAATTCTTTCCCAACTCTTTGTGGTAATTTGACTAATTAAATAAAATGATTTTACAGGTTTGGCTGTGATCGTTGCACTGTTTGTGGTGTATTAAAATAACTACATTGTTATATTACTTGCGTATATTGATGTGTGATAGTCGTTCCACGGCCCACTGGCTGTTCTTTTTCGATTTTTGCAGGTTTTTAAATTAAAATACATTTTCCGCAGACCCAACAAAATTATGGCAGGTAATTGGCAACAGTGGCGGATCTAGCCTCATTAAAATACAGGAATACCAAGAAAAAGCGGGAGCTACAGCCCCCTGAAATCCATTGTATTCCTGCATTTTAATGAGGCTGGTTCCGCCACTGGACAATTAAGCAACGAAATCCCACACATATATGCAGCACTGCGTTCTAAGAGTACAGATGAAATATTCGCGAGCTTGTCAATTGAGATGTTTGTACATGTACTAAAATGTGTCGACCTAATGATTTTTTTTATACATTTCGCAAAAAAGCACTTTCAACATTCATACCCGGCACGATATGTAACGAAGGGACTCCCCCGCCCCCTCTGCCAAACGCACCTATACCTCAACACGCTCTTCCTTTTTGTTAACGCACCAACTCCCCCGAAAACCTAAAGGAATTCCTTTAAAATACTTTTGATGTTCAAGACACAAATAATGGGGGAACAATAGAATGGGCCCTTTGAAGGGGCCCTGCGTCACATCGTGCTGCATTATGTCGCTTCCCGTTCAGTGCACCCAACATCGCCTGAACACGTTTTGCATCATTCTCATTATGAGAGCATATTGCTGTAAGTTTATTAGCCAGCTAGCGGAAGACATAATTGCAACATGCCAGAAGCAAACTGTCACATTTTCGCCAGTGCTTCAGTTTGTCTCATCAGTTACGGGCCGTGATTAGTGCTCGATAGTCATGCCATCTCATCGCACGCCAGTCGCCCGACAGTGCTATATAGCTACAATAATTACTTGGACCATGACTCGCGATCTAAACACATTTTATATGACTCACATGAATAGTAAAAGTCTCGGAGAAATGTAGTCCCGCGACGTGTATATCTTGTATTAAAGGTCAACTGTCACTATGAGTAACTAAAAATGGAAATTTCAATTGTTAGTTGTTAATAGTGAGTGAAACTTGTCTATAGTGGCCACCCTCGGTCCCGGGAGCGTGTTTTTTTTTACACCGCAGCCAGGGGTACACCCCAATTTTTCAACCCGAATAGAGTCTAAGTTTCCAATGACTGATACTTCTCAAGTGACAATCTTGGAAATAGTCACAACTCTTACTCTCACTATTAGAGAAAAAGAAGAAACCGAGAAACTTCGAAAAATCCCAAACATGACTGAGATTCGAACCAGGGACCTTATGATTACAAGTCGAGCTCTCTTCTAACCAGACCAAGAATAACTAACCCTAACCCTATACCCTAACCTATTATATAGTCTCCTCTCAAGACGCTAAAAAGGTACAAAACCCCTCATTTTCCCCTCGCAGTGGTGTAAAAAAAAAATTACGCGTCCCGGGACCATGTAAAACTAGCCACTGTAATTAGATGGCCATTTACGAAGGTCGCATTGGCAGTACACACATGGCATTTTGAACCATAGACGAGTGGTCACCATGTGTCGAAAGTCGTGTCCGTAACGCTCGTTTCTCGTGCCTGTATAGCTAATTAACAAATTAAAGGAACACACCGGCTCACTGTTCACATAATTAATGATGTAGCATCATTGACAATAATTGTTTGATGGTCCTTATGAAAAAAAGATCATCAACTAAAAAAAGCTTAAAATTAACAAAAACGGTCAATAGTCGGGTTATACGCTTTACCAGCCGTTCACTATCGCGCGAGCCTCACGACTTAGTCGCAAACGATACGCTTTTCTCTTGGCAGCTTTTGCTTTGGATACATCTCATTTTCTGCTGATGATTTCACTGGACAGCCCGGACCACCGAATAGGTTTTTCCATTTTCTTTGGAGGAGCTGACATTTATGGTTTGTCTTCACGAACGAACTGTAGCAACCGGCTGTTGCGACAGTTCCGCGTGGAGCTAAGAGTAGATGTACAGACTAAAACGACGAAACACACCCGGCGTTCTGGCATCCTGCCCATTTCACATGTCCAATGCGCGGCCACGCTAGCTGCACGTACCACAGCACCGTATACCGGTGTTTTTTTTTACACCGCATTGAGGGGTAGGCCTACACCCCAATTTTTCAACCCGAATAGAGTTTCTAATGACTGATACTTCTCAAGTCACTATGAGCAAAAACATGTACATGTTCATTGTGACCCCATTGTTAGTAACAATGGTGTGTTCCCAATTTCCATTGTTAGATGTTCATAGTGAGTGACAATCTTGGAAATAGTCAGAACTCTTTAATACTCTTACTATTAGAGAAAAAGAAGAAACCGAGAAGTTTCGAAAAATCCCGAACAACACTGGGATTCGAACCAGGTATACCTTATGATTGCACGTCGAACTCTCTTCTAACCAGACCACGAGGCTGGTTGCCAACCGACCGCATTTAAAACCCTAAATAACTTTAAAATAACCAACCCTAACCCTAAACCCTAACCAGTTATATAGTCTCCTCTCAAGACGCTAAAAAGGTACAAAACCCCTCGTTTTCCCCTCGCAGTGGTGTAAAAAAATTACGCTACCGGTCGCAGTGTGTGTACTTTCACGGAGCTTTATGTCTCGTTCGCCGGTACACTGTCCACAGTGGAACACGTTACCGTTACTTGCAATGTCAAATACTCATAAATATTTTGAAAAAAAGAATCACAGCTGGATTTGGTGCATTACTGTAGTAATAAACTTTCATACGGCTGGAAACGACACTAACTCAAAGAACTTGTGATTTATCCGAACCAGAAATCTGGTTCGAATAAATCACGTGACCTTGATTTTTTGAAAAATGCTCAAAAACGGCCAACTTTTCAGGTTCTCTTTGGTCTATTTCGGAAAGACCTTCAGAATCATGTATGGGTCTATTTCGAGCACAAAATAGCACAACAAAGCCGATGTGTTCCTTTAAGCTAAAACAAAGTTACATGTATATACTGTTAAACACTACGGCATATAAACGTTTATAAAAATATATATAGTTCTGTCAATTATATGTATGTAAGTTTGATTTTCAGTAAAATGTTACAAATATTAGCCTCTGTCACACACTCAAGCGTGACCGACTATAAAGCGGACAATTGTCAACTTGGCGGCCGAACACAAAAGCTCAACCATTTGTTCATTCGCCATATTGACATTGTCCGCTCTCGCTCCTCAATGCCCATGCGCACACGTACGTCACGCTTGAATGACATGACACTATGAGCAACTAACAATGGAAATTGGGCACACACCATTGTTAATAACAATGGTTTGTGCCCAATTTCCATTGTTAGTTGCTCATAGTGTAAGTGTAACGTCCGTAAGGTGGACTTTATCCAGTGCACTTTATCACGTACGGAGTTGAGTCGAGTCGAGGCGAAATAGCCTCTGCGTATTTTGCAAGATGTTCACAGTTTTGACGTAAATATTATAAGTTTTCGCCGCTGTGGCTTTTATTTGGATATGTCGTCTTTCTGCTGGTACTGAAACCTGTAAGTTAAACGTCACATTTAACACGAATCTTATACCAGGGCTTTTCTCATTGATGAACGGGGCGGTCGGGTTGGCGTACGGGTTCTTTCCTCGCCTTTCACCTCTGGGGTCCCGGGTTCGAATCCGGGGCGTGTATGTGGATTGGGTTTGCAGTCCCTACTTGACCGCGTGGGTTTTCAGTGGGGCATTTCTCTAAAACTGCAACTCCTTCTTCGTCATCTCAAGTTGATAATATAGTATAGTTAAAGCTAAAACCGTATAGTTAATGGCATAAAGGGCCTTAGTTGCCGAAGATGCCATACAAATATACAACAACAACAACAACATCATCATTGATGAACTCATTTGACTATTAGGCCTATGCTCTTAGCTGAAGGTTTTGGGCGAATTTTAATGAACTCCGCCAGTATTTTGAAATGACCGTACAGTTTAAAATAGACTCGTTCGGGGTTTTTCGCACACAATGGAATTAGCATACTCGTGTATATTTTGGTACAGCGGACCTTTGACATGTATAGTTTGGTTCCCAAGTATAGATGGCATTTCGCAATAAACGATAGGATTAGGAACCTGTCCATATTATGTCAAAGGTCCGCTGTACCAAAATTAAATGAGTATGCTAATTCCATTGTGTGCGAAAACCCCGAACAGGTCTGACTATTAAATTTTGATTGCGAAATTGTCCCGATTGCAAGCTGGAAAAGAATTGAATGTTCTCTTAAAATAATTGAAAGATGATCCCAAACTGCATTTAAATTTGCACCAAAACAAATGTAGGCTATATCTGAAACGAAATTGGATGGTATTTTGTTATTCAGCGAGAAAACCAGAAAACATATATCAAAGTCACATTTTTGAGTGGTAGGCCTAGGCCTATACACACGTACGGTGGCGTCGACCCTTCTCTACGCAACCGCACTTGCCCCTGTTGGCTTTGCAGTAATCTCCCCACAAATCCAGCTATAAACTGTATAAAATGGACCACGTAAATATATGGATCCCCCATGCGGGAACACCCACGAGGACAAAACCGAAGTTTAGCCCCGTACTAAGAAAGGGGTGGGTGAGGAATTAGGGCGAGCCCATCCCACCGGTAGCCCACCCAGGAGCACGCCGCTGGTGTTCTCCGCGGCACCTGTCGTAAAAAGGAAACGGCGAGGTTGAAAACCCACCTCTCGGATTTTGTAAAGTATTTATTTTCGTCCATCGACAGCTTTAATTTACTGCGAAATTGTTCAACTGTGAATGCTCATTCTTCTTATATTTCGCCAAACCACATCTCGTTTTAAAGGAGAAGTATGGACTATATGCCGTCCCTAAAGTACGTACGCATGAAATGCCGACTTTTTAACCCCCCCCCCCCCCGTACTGTACGCATGGCATACGCAGTGGCTCCAACCCCACCCACCCCCCCCCCCCCCTCCCCCTCCCCCCCCCCCCCCGCCCTCACAACCCCCCTCCCCCGCCCCCCTGGCCCTGTACGCATACGCATTCCATATATATACCTCAGCACTGGTAAGCATTGTATAAATGGTTCAGTACTACATGTATATAGTGCTATATACGATTCGCATGTCGCCTCCAAAGTCTGAAATTCTTTTGAATTTATTTTTTCTTCTGAAAATGACACATAACGCATCAGTAATTGCAGATTTAATGGGAAAAACCTATTGAGGAGTGAGACAATGTGAGATGTGTCAGAAAAATGTGTGGCCTGTCTAATATGTTTTGTACATAAGGTCTGAAGCCATGGTCAAATTGTCCATCCTTTCCTGATTTACTAAAAGGAAATTTTCGGTTTGCGTACATACGCATTGGCTTAGACCCTCACCCCTGTACGTATGGTGTACGCAATGTTACCAACACCCCCTCGCCCCCCTCCGTGCGTACGTATTTTATGGACGGCCCCTATTTGCACGGGCGCCATGACAGGGGGTAGTCTCATGTTAACGTGTGTCATGTACGAGTAGAGGCACTTTGTGGATCATTTTAACGTAATTTAAATAATGAAAAACTGTCCCATGTCATGGCCGCCGATGCAAAGGCTCTTTTACAGACCAATCCGGTAAGCGATATTTATTTTTTCGTACCACATATTTGCTATGGGGCTTTATCGAGGTTTCTGAAACTTTCTGATTGGTTGCAATGGATATGAATATTAATATTCTCTATATAGCGCACTCAGAAGTTGTTAAAAAAAAGGGATAAAAGAAATACATTTATGGGTTTGTCGAGTTGCTTGGTAGTGTAGTGGTGAAGACATGTATTTCAGAATAGTCAACCAGGAAGGAAGAAGCACATCCAAATCAAATTTTTCGCACAAAACTTCCGATCTGGACCAAATCTTGGGAAGATCGGCCTCGCACACTTTCCTCCTTCGCCAAGCTCATACATTTTGTGAACTCATGCATGTAAACTATTAGACGGGTTCCCCGTATACCAAATCGCCGTTGGACTAACTCGACCGTTGTGTAATGAGTACGCACAGCGGTCGAGTTGGTGCGAGTCGAGTTGGTAATGGTAAACGGTCGAGTTGGTAGCGGTGACCGAATACTCGGAAACTATAGGTCTGGGAACCAGACAAGGGCAGTGCGCCACCTAACGTCCGCGAAGGGACCCTTTGCGGACGTTATTTGGCGCACTGCCCTTGTCACAACATAAAGGACATTGCGCTCTCTCCCGGCGGCCGGGTTTCGCGAATCCAACAAATCGAGGTCTTGACCCAAGACTGCTTGTAAACTTTCGCTGGTAATCTGAAACGTTCATCGCTAATGCACAGGAGAACACTTCGCTGGTATTAGCCTAGACCCAGTAACCTTGGCAACACACAAGGGGTGACGTTTTCACTTTTAAATTAGTCTATCTATATCGCCCAATCTTGGGCAGAATGTACCTTTTGCAGCCTTTAGGCGACCGAACACTTAAATATCGTCTATTATTTTGACAGTTGTCAGTTGTTGGGCACAAATAAACGAGGCGACTGAAACTTGCGGACTTCTAGTCAAAGTTAACATAACCATGGAGGAATGCTGCAAGCTTAACAGCGAGAGAATCTCCTGGTCCCCGGTGCTCGACGTGTCCGGAGGAGACCTCATCTGGTACACAACAATGTACGGAGGCGTCCCACATTGCAAACTGTGTGAAAGTAAGTTCCTATAGGCCTACATAGACTGAGTTTTTTCACATTTTTTTTCCAGAAAATTTGTTTCGTTATTACCTAATGTAACCAAGTGGTCAAATAATAGAAAATTAGGATGGCAAACAGGCGTAAAATAATGCACAAAACAAATCCGTAATTGAGAAGTAGTGGGTTATTTATTTTAAAATCATTATTTAAATGTTTACACAGTAGTTTATTTCACATTGTATTGCACGATATTGGTGTATGCAAAAATAAAACGGAACAAAACGAACCAAACGAAACGGCAGCCAAGTAGCATTATGTTAATCGAGCTACAAGAAAGCAGAAAAAAAGGATTTTTTAATGATTGAAAAGCAGCAAACTTATTTAAACATAATATATAAGATAAGCTACTTTTCAATGAAAGAAATAAACTCACTTGATAAATGACGACATATCGTAGCAGCAGCACCACGGCCCATGCACACGCAGTGCACAGCCTGTGTTCCACCAGCAGCCAGTACCGAATAACTGCAGAAATGTTGTTGTTGTTGTAGTAGATTGAATGGCACGTATCGGCATATCCATGCCCTTTGTGCCATGAACGATATACTGCATTCACATTATTAAGGCCCGGTCTCATTGGCAGCGGTGTATGTGACGTAATGTCACGTGGTACTGGCCATGCGGAACTTCACGAATCATGCTGAAAGTTGCAAGAGGTAAATTTGAGGCAACACAAATAGTTAAAAAATAATGTCAAACAGAGAATATATACAGTAAATGCATGGAGGTAAGGGTGGGAGGTGCACTGGCAATCTTCCAGGCAAAACTGCAGAAACCTGGCCTGCACACCCTTACATAGGAACACAGACTGAGCACCTGGAATCCCAAGTATGCCAGAATACAAAAACAAGAATGTAGGCTAGCTCCTGCAGCCAGGGGACCCACTGTAAATGCAACTGTTCCTTACAAAAGAATTCCAGACATTCCAAGGAACAATTGCACACAGTGGCACCCCAAACATGCAGATAGCAGAGCTTTTTAAAAATACCGTGACCAGACAAGCTGGCCTGGTCACACTAACAATCATATAAAATCCTGCCCCACCCCCACGTTTTTCATGCCCCAGGGTGGGCATTTGACCCTTTGAAATTTTCTGTGTATTTGTATACAAGACGCGCATGTTTTGCACCCGAGGGTGGGGATTTTTGTCACCTAAATGTTGCCCCAGGGGTGGGGATTTTGTCACAAAAAAAGTGACAATCCCCACCTCTTAGGTGGGGTATCCCGGAGGCGGAGGGTGGGGAGGTGCATTCGTACTCGAAAATCGTCATCCAATATAGTACAAAATCGTCATAATCGTTTTCATCTAAGGACAACCGACTTCGCAAAAATATGCAAATGCAAATTAGTACAAGAAAGAACTGCTGATAAAATCGATCATTTGTAAAATACAACGAATATTTGTTTATGCATCTTTGCTTCATATTCAACTGGTCCATAAGGTATGCTCCGTATTAGAACGTCCTCTTTGTGTACGTTTTCCTCAAATATCAGTAGATCATTGAACTTTTTAAAATAAATTTGTAGGTTATAGCAAATTAATATTGTTGCACTCGACACGTCTAATGCATTATTTATTTTTTGCAAAGCTGGTTGTCCTTAATAGAGGGCCCATGAAATGGGTTGCTTGTTTGCCGAAATTTGCCGGAATTTTGACAAAATAAGCCAGGGGCACATATTGTGCCGCAAGTGTAATATAGAAAGCCAGATTGTCAACTTTCAATGATTCGAACAGTTCTTTTTAGTTTAGTGAGAATAAGAACTCCTTTTTATACATCTTGCAGGAACTTGTGAGCAGATCCGATGTCCGCCCGACCGTAAATGCATCATGAAGAACAACAGGCCTCGGTGCGTGTGCAAACCGGATTGCGCACATGACAGCGCACTGCACAGGGGCCCGGTATGTGCTACCAACGGCAAGGAGTATCGGAGCATGTGCGCCTTTCTTAAGATGAAATGCCGCCAGCAAGACGAATACTTCGAACTCGATGTTGCTTACAACGGCCCGTGCCAAAGTTAGTCATGATATAGTGTGGCGTTTGAGTAGCTTAAGCCAACTTACACGGGGTTTACACTGGGTGACGCTTCCAAAAGATGCAAAACGAACGCCACGGGGCTTCGCTTTGAATAGACAGCCGAGGTGTGACGTGTTGCCATGGCAATTGGCTCTAAACTAACATGGCCGTCGGAATTTACTCGGAAATGTACCATTGCAAAAGCACAGGGACACGGTTCATTGATTTTTAGTTTAGAGCCAATTGCCTAGGCAACCAACAAAAGGTGCCGTATTAACTTCGGCATTCTATTCTGGGAACAGAGGTCAAATGTTGTTGCCTGGAGGGGCTTTTAAAAACACCGTTTTTGTTTGACTCACGAGGAAAAAGAAGCTGTGACATTACGCAAAATAGGTTGTCTTAAAGATAACGTTAAACTTTGTCAATGCCCACACAGACATCTATAATGATTAAAGTTATATTGTCCGTGGTTCTCAGCAATTATTTTCCCTCCAAACGAATTATTAGAGCATTTACTTTATTGTACTGAAAATATATAAAAAATTACTTTGTATTTTTAACATTGGCAACCCTGTGAAAAACGCCGTTTTTATACGGCTATTTTTGCGCCTTGCCGTATTTTTGCTCCTTCCCGTGTTTGGTCTGTAATGCGCGCCCTACAGCGCGCCCTACAGCGCGCCCTCTGGACTAGTGGCATGCCAGATCTCTTTTCTTCTGTCTCGGAAGACATTCTGAGACAAATAAAACAGAATAAAAAAGATTAGAAAGGCCACCAGTCCATAGGGCGCGCTGTACGCTGCGCATTACAGACCAAACACGGGAAGTCAGACTTGGGCAAGTCACGCCTTGCCGTGAGTTGAATTATTGGCGGACCGCCAATAATTCGAAATCGACAGTTCACTGTTCGATAACTAATTGTTTGTTTCTTTCAATTCTCATTTGAAAGTGAATAACTTGTATGCTTCTAGAAAAATATCAATTTGAGAATTAAATTTATTTTTCGAGGTGCCACACCCAAAACGCACGGACAATACATCTTGAAATTTGTACTCTTTTCAGACTCGTGCGACAGTGTCCAATGTCTAGGCAACAAGTGCTGCGAAGAAGACCAGCACGGCCGTCCGCACTGCGTGTCGTACAACGCCATAAGCTGCCCCGCGCCGTTTAATGAAGAATTCGTATGCGGTGAAGACGGAGTCAGCTACGAATCACTTTGTCAGCTGCGACGAACCTCCTGCTCGAGCGGCAGAATTATTCCCGTGGAGTACAATGGCAAGTGCGAAAGTAAGTACCTGTATAGACCTTATGCGCGGCGGCCATGATAGAGGGCAGTCACATTGTCACAGCGCGTCATGCACGAGTAGGCACTTTGTGGATATATTGTCACATCATTTAAATATGAAAACCTGCCCTCTGTCATGGCCGCCATGCATAAGGTCTATATAGACCAGGCGACATTTTTAAAAAGGTGACAAAGGGGGGCCTTTTTGAGTAGAAGTTACATGTTGATTTTGCCTAATTGGGGGTGCTGAATCCATAACATTATTGTTACCAAACTGTATTTTGAGGGTAAGGAGCTATTCTTTCTAAAATACAGATCTCACTTGGGTTGAGGTGGAAAGTGGGAAGCGAGGGCACGAAACCTTCTGGGGGTGGGGGAGCACGGGCGACACTACTTCCTCAGGCGCACTCGCCCCACCTCCCCGGTGACGCCCCGATGTTTACACTGATCAATACGCGCCACCATGTCTGTTCGTGACACGGGTAACTTGTTCCCGATGGCCTGGATAGGTGGTGTGTGATCCTGTTCCGAGTGCATGTGTTCTCGGGCCGTGTTCCTGTCGTTCGGGTGCGAGGAGGAGTTAAGGCCGAAAAATATCGGGCTCGAGCTTCAAGAGTTGGCGAATTCGGGAAACTTTTGGAAAAACCCTTCGGGTCACAATATCAACGAGTATATATACTGCGAGCTTAGTACGTGTTAGGTACGAGCCTGGTACGAGTTGTCCCGAGTTGATATGAATTAGGCAGGAGTTTCCCAAGTAAGTCACAGGTTTACTACGAGCTTTCCGAGCTTACTGCGAGTCAGTTACGAGTGTGGCACGAGTTTGGTATGAGTTACCCGACTTCGGCATTTTGCGTGCATGGGATTTGACGCCAAACCATCTGGAATTTCACTGAACTTGCATGAGTTGTACGATTGGCCTACGAGTTATACACGAGTTGCACGAGTTTGGTGCGAGTTGCTCACGAGTTGGCAACTCGTGGCCGAAATTTTAAACATTTAAAAAAAAATTCGCCACGATTTGCGCGCTGCTACGAGTTGTGCCCGAGTTGTGACCGAGTTACACGAATCATCCCGAGTTGTCCCGAGTTTCCCAAATTTACTAACTCGTGCCGCTCACGCCCGAGATTTTTCCGTGTGTGAGCGGGCCTTTAGTCAAAGGTTTAATGTTCGGTTCCCCTGCCTTAGATCTGACATCTTGCAACGACACGAGCTGCGTGAGCCGCAAGGAGTGCATGTGGGACCAAGTCGCCAATACATCTCGGTGCATTCTCTGCAACTTTATGTGTACTGGATGGGCTGAGAATGTGCCGGTGTGCGGCACGGACGGACGAACATACGACAACTGGTGCGACATGCAAGAAAACATCTGCGACACGGGAACGTACGTAGAGAAAGTTCACTTCGGAAATTGCAACACGGGTAAGTGCATACAATCGCTCATTACCGGATTAAATGGCGTCAGATTTTAGGTGTCTCCTGGTCTTGTATAAATGTCCCATTATTTAACCATTCGGCAACCAGTCATTTTACAGAAAAAGTGTGCCTGACCTAGAACAAAATGTATTGCAACATAATGTATTCCAACACTAACATACTAAAAGTCCAGTATTTTCCACTGAGGGAGGACGTGCTTTTTTCTCGCCAATTCGCGGTAAATTTTAATTTAAAAGTTTTTAAAAAAATAAATTTTTATTAAAGTTGCACTGCCCGTGTTTGGGCCGATTTGGGCGTACAATTTTTTTTAAAAGTTAAATAGGTATTTTTCTAGAATAGAAAAAGTTATCAGCTTTCATTTGGTACTAAGAACGTAAAAATCCGTCAAGGATTAATGCCAGTCGATTAAAAACAAGAAATGATTAAATGGCTGGCAGGTCATTTAATCGACAGGGTTATGACGTAAATGTACATGTGCGCGTACATGTGTACATTGTACACATACTATGTACATATGAGCGTACGCGCACATGTACAACATGTGAAGCACGTTTCAAGAAAAAGGCTTGTATCTCCAATTCCGACGTCGGAAATTTAAGTTTTTGATATTTTTCGTTCCAGAGACACGTAAGCTTTCTAAATTCGTTCGCTTGTGTAAATTAATTTTTTTAATCCTTTCACCGAAACACCATCCTGAGATCTCAGGGAATTTCCACTCTGCAAAGCGACGTGACAATACCCTGAGGAAATACACGCAAATCTGTGGAGCGAGCCGGCTGTTGTCTTGAGCCAACTCACGCCCGAGTCATTTTGATGTAATTTAATTCGGTCATGTTATGCCGAAAAGAAACAATTTCTATACTTTCCAGAAATTGTATTGGGTTTCGTTCCTTATGACTGTCCCATTCCTACCAAACTTTCAAACGACCAGAATCTGGTTCCGATAAATCACGTGACCTCGATTTTTTTTTAAATGCTAAAAAACGGCAACATTTTGTGGTTTCTTTTCAGGTTCTCTTCAGTCTATTTCGGAAAGACTTTCAGAATCATGTATGGGTCTATTTCGAGCCCAAAATAGCCCAACAAAGCCGGTTTGTCCCTTTAAGCATAATGTCTGTACACACTGTGCTATGATTTGTCATGAATAGGAAAGACCATTTAGCGCCACTGCAAGTATATGTAATGACGGATTACTTAATTCGTAAATACCAATTGCTAAATACCAATTGTAAATACCAATTCGTTATTACGGACTACTAATTCGTAATTACGAAATGTTAACATATACTAACCGCTAATGTTACAACATGGCTCTTTTACAGAACAAATAATCTGTACAATCACAGATTTCTTTTACGGTGTAGCCTATTATATTAGTGTTTTTAGCCTTAAATAAAAATGAATTATGCGATAACCGAGTTCGACTTACCAAAAATTAAAATTTCCCACCAGAATGGTCTATTACCGAGTCTGGCTCAGGACACTGGACGCCCAGCCACATAGACTTCACTCCGCCGAGCTGGCAGGTCCTGCAAGACCTGCAATCCAACATACACAGGGGCCAGGGGAAAGATGAGGATGAGACTATTGCATTGAATGCTACCACCATACCGGCATCGACGGCCAATGGTACGGTCAACACCACGGTCGACAGTTTAGTCGACACCACGGCCGACAGCTTGGCCGACAGCTTGGCCGACAGCACGGCAACAACTCCGGCTGTGCCAGTGTTGGATACACCACCACAGCAAAAAACCGACATCGAATAAGTCCACTGATTAAAAGCCGCCAAATTGCGTTTTGGGGTGATCTCGCAGGGAGTTACAAATTCCAATATTAAACCAAAAACCGTAAACGTAACTGTAACTTAACGTATATGAATCAAAGGGAGATATCCTCTGTAGTTATAGGGTTGAATCTCCTCTTTAAAATGACACCCTGATTATGTCATTATGTTTTCGGTTGACTGAGCAGTGACCAACATTATATGCAAGGGTCTAGTTAGGGATATGCGCCACTTTCTTTGACGGCGTCCAGTGGCCTAAACCATGGCATAGCCTGTTTGGACGATTAACAACTATCATATCCGCCATTATTGTGTCCATACTATGGCACGCCAAAGTGGAAATAATTCAACACTGATAATTTTGCCATCAACCCTGAAAAACCAGTCTCAACATTTAAAAAAACTTGCCAACAAAAGCACGGTATGCCAGTTTCAAACAGTCTATCAACATTTAAAAGTCACGCCAACCTTTTTTTTCTTGCGCAACATTTGCGAAAATATGCGTCAACATTAAATTATCAGTGTTGAATTATTTTTCGCTTCGGCGTGCCATAGTATGGACACAGTAATGGCGGATAGCAACCGTTGTCAAGCCAAGTGAAACCCAAGAATATGCGCGCACGGTGAAAGTATGCGCTATAGCTTGTACATGTTAAACTTTTTGCAACGTGTTTTACGATTTTTAGCGCAGTTACCTCATGTAAGGTGACGATTCTGCAGTGCACAAATTATATCATATGCAGAGGAATAATACTTAATACGTTAGAAGTTGGCTGGCACATGACTTGCCATTTATATACTTATTGCAAAGCAACACATAGTTTAGAGATTAAAATTCTTGCGATGCGGGATGCGCCCAAAAGTAAACAATCGACTTCTACAATGTACGTCTTCAAAACATTCAGCGGATGTGTGAAAAAATGGTATGCAAATGAAAGACGAAATGAAGTTCGTTATTTTACAAAACCAATGCTCACTGGTATTTGTTGTCTATTTTGCCAAACTAAACTAGTTTTATCTCGGTTATATCGACTATTTCAACTAAGAAATGCTGCTAATTTGATTCCCAGGTAGCAGGCTTCGGATCTCTGTTTGTTTCCCCCTTCTGTTCAGCCTCGTCCATTTTGATTGTAGCCTTGCTGCAGAAAACAAGCCAGTGCTTGGATGTGCAGTATGTATGTGACTGAGCACGTGTGTATAGATCTTCATGACAAATAAAGCAGAATCTATCTTTTAATAACCAAGGTTTAAAAGTTAGACTGGACTTAAACCTGATTTAAATTAAACCTGGCTTTCAGAAACAGAAATTAATTTAGGCTGCATCCGAATTACTGGCTGTGGCTGTGGCTATGGCTATGGCTATGGCTATGGCTATGGCTGTTGCTACGGGCGGACAATAGCACTCCTATTAGCAACAGCATAGTAACAGCCATAGCCAGAAATTCGGATGCAGCCTTAGACCCATCTTCCTTTCGCAAGGGTCTTTGCTGCACATCGAGTTTCCCAAAACCCTTGCTACATCGAGTTGAGCTAAGCTGTATTTTAGAGCCTCGGGCTGTTCGACCAATGCGAGACAAGGGATTTTGTTTGACCTGGCACTTTTGACCCTTTAATGAAGCCGTTTCGAACAATCATCTCGCGCGTTGTATCTCGCGGCATCGTAGCCGCAATTACCACAATTTGTTTAGGGAGATCTTTTATGTACATGTATATCATTTTATCTTGCACGCAGTCTAAACGTTCGTAACCGAAGGAAGACTTACTATATTTCGCTAAAAGCTAAACGCAGTTCATCTGAATAAAGATAGGCCTATTAAAAAAGTCCTTACAGTGACTGTTCATTTAAACATTAGACCCCACCCCATAGTAAAAGTGGACGCTACCACTAAACGGAGCGAGGCGCGTGATTGGCTCTTGCTGTTGGCAACAGCGTCCGTAGCTATGATGCAATTCTGAATGTCGCGCTACTTGCTACGTGAACGCGCGCTTTAGTATATCGGCACCGCGATGACCGAGCAACATGCGCGGCGCGTGATTGGTCAGTTGCGATCACTGTCGCTAGCTAATCAATATTCATATATATTCCTCAATACAGCCTAGCTCAACTCGTTTCAGCAAGGGTTTTGGGAAACTCGATGTGCAGCAAAGACCCTTGCGAAAGGAAGATGCCTTAGACCATGCAGACTTATAGACTGGAGTTCAGGCTTAAGTCTGGTTTAGTAAAACTTTAGTCTAACTTTAGACTCGAGTTTAGCTAAACCAGACTTACGGGCCATAAAATACGGGCCATGCTGTTTAAAATACAATAGGCAGTCGACTAATGCTGTATATTATATAAATATGCCATATACGAATGCACCATATATGCATACATGTGTACTTTCTTATTTATTAGAGCGACTTGAGGTTGAGAATCGTATGCTCCGTCCAAATTAATTGGCTACGGCTCACAATTTATTACACACATTTAATTGGTAGCCTACACAGTAACGTCCCACTTGGCTATAGTACTTATAGGCCTATGTATATTAAACCTGGTCGTAGCCATTATTTTGGCTGCAGCTTTATACTGTATGAAAATCGGAGATGAGTACTATTAATTACTATTACTATTAATTAGTTGAGTACATTATTAGCATACTAATTAATATGAACTAAGTATGCTTCATCATAACTGTATTATTCACCTCAACGATTTTCTAACCCTTAAGTGATTTGCTCAGCGGTTTGTTTTGTTTTTTACATATGCAGCACGATATGTGGCAGAGGGTATCCCCACCGCCCTCCCCCTACCATTGTTCCCCCATTGTGTCTCAAACATCCAAGGAATTTTGAAGGAATTCCTTTCAGTTTGTAGGGGGTTGGTGCGTTAACAAAGGGGAAGAGTGTGTTGAGGTATAGGGGCGTTAGGGGGGAGTCTCTTTGCCACATATCGTGCTGAGTATATTTGTTTTTGTATTTTTTTGATGTTGGTGTTTTTCCTTTGTGAGCAACAAGGGTGCGGTAACAGACATAGGCAATGCCGGGGTGTAAAGAAAAGAAACAATTATGTTTCTACAGTGTATTCCGACGAGCGAGACTTTTGAAACGCGTGGTGGCAGCAAACAAACTGGCACTTGTTCATTTTTTACGTCAGGGTTTGAGCTAATGCACGCTTGCTCAATATTTCGGTCGTTCCCAGCCGCCCATATACTGGGCGCTGGGTAGACTGGTTCCCATCCACATATTCCACATAGGAGAATATAAGTGATTGGTCGTCTTTGCGCGTGCGCATTGTGTGTTTTATATTTTAAAATTGGCGAAGCCTTTGCTTTAGGCAATGTACTTTATTTACATTTGGGTAAATTCGACACGCACCGCTGGGTTACAAATGTCAATGCAAAATATACGCACTTACTAAAACAAAATTATAACCACGTAACAACTGGCAGATTTCTGCCCGTCATGGCAGCCCTTTAGGCTTTACCGATCCTTATATTTTCGCAATAAGCGATAGGATCGGGAACCAATCTAGGCACTGGGACGGGCTAAATTGTTTGCGTCCTCATTGGCCAAACTTTTACACGCCACGTGACCACGAGGTCATGTCTTTTTCTTGTTAACGCACGTAAAAAGAGACTGCAGTCTCGCACACACTACACTAATTTTTTCCGTAAATTTGATTAGTTGCATTTGATATGAGCGTTAACATACTTTTTATCCATTTTTCGTCTGGCAGTAGGCAACTCACAATGCTCCGCGGCTCTCTATACGTGACCTTTTCGTCACGTGTTTCCGTCACAGAAATCTGTGAAGGTTTGTTTGCTGCCACCAATGGTTTCAAAATCGTCCTATTTTGTGAGCTTTGCCGTATTCTCTTTACTGCATTTTTAAATGACCACGATTACGGTGTTCAATGGAGACAAATCACAGTTTTACTGCTCTCGCTTGGTAAATCTTTGGTACAGATATAGAGTGACTTCACCGTTGTTACAGATCGATGTGTGAAGAAGATAACAAAACAATCTTCTGCTACTCCCGAAACATTCATGCGCTTTCCACATGTGGCCCTATTGTTTTCATCCTCATTCTGGAGGACAAACATGGGGGAGTTAGCGACATACAACTTCAATCCACTTTCATCCTACACACGTGATTCTACACGTGAGTATTGGGATAAAAGCCTGTGTTGTCGAGAGTTTAATGATTGAGCCGTTACAATTTTTGCTTCAAGTTAAAAATATTTAAAATATGTAAAGCAATACTATTTTATGCTTGATCGATGTTGGTCCTACCTCAAATAAATATCCACGCAATGTGTACAATAGCTGTAAGCCAGGCGGTTTGCGTCGTCTCTAATTGTATCCCTGTTTACTTTGTGCATTATAAATGGAGGCTGCCATATAGCTTCGCTTTTTTGGTGTGATCAATGCTGTCAAGCAACCCTTGCGTGTCCTTGACTTTAAGGCGTTCCACAATTTACAACCGGAACTATCGGATATGAAGTATTAGGAGGGCGAGCTGAGAAACAAATGAAACAGAAAACAAGTCTTAGACCTTCTGTCCAAACAGTTACCCTCTTAGTTACACGGAACTTATTTTCTCTACTCGTTTCTTCCCACGCTGGAGATCCAAGGGCGTATTCAACTAGTTAGCCTTGGTGTATTGACGTACTGCCTTTCACACGCACACTCAGTATCCACATGACCAGACTAATTTGTTGTTGCTATAATGTGATGCACGCGACAGGTGAGAAGTACAGAATAAATACCGTTTTCAACGTGCACCACGTAGCAACAATAGCATAGTATGTGACTTTCTAAGCTGCACTTCCATTTGAAAGTGAAGAATTCGGGGCGCCATTCATTATGCAAATGTTAGATGCAAAGGGCTAATGTGTTCCACGCCTTATGTGTTCCACGTGCTCTATCTAATACTATAGATGGACCTGAAACATAATGACGTCACGGTTCGTTTACATATATGTACGTGCTTCCTGTAGTCCTATGCCGTCTGGTACCCTGAGACTCCCCTTAGTCCCCTATAGATTTG
Organism: Henricia sp. BOLD:AAB3569; assembly: GCA_037783545.1. Classification (NCBI taxonomy): domain Eukaryota; kingdom Metazoa; phylum Echinodermata; class Asteroidea; order Spinulosida; family Echinasteridae; genus Henricia; species Henricia sp. BOLD:AAB3569. The sequence continues at coordinate 865,337 of JBBELK010000936.1, forward strand.
CGCGCATGTAAACATACTGTGACGTCATTATGTCTCTGGTCCATTGGTTCCCCCTCCGCACAGTGTTGTTTTGTCAATATAGTTTAGTGACTTGTAAAATGCATGGGACGTGTTTGTTTCATGACAGATCCGAATCCAGATCCCGAGTTGTTTTACCGCGCAAAAAGAAACGAAACTGCTCTCAACTAGGAGCTCAAGTCACGTGAATTGCAATTTATTTACCATATTTGTCAAATTTCTGTTCCAAATTTCACCCACGAGATTCATCGTAAATAAACAAGCAGCCTACATTTGTTTGTATCGCGTATATAGTGTGTTGCCTCTGAAAAGTGAAACTGCACGGTTTTACTCACACAAAAATCTTCGCGATGTTTACGTCGCCATTTTGGATCTATAACTGAACCATCTCTCGAAAAGGATTCCACAGATCACAGATCTTGATCAGGATCTGCGCGAAGTGAACGAATTCACCTTGGATCTGCGCAGATCTGAATCTGGATCCGTCCGAAACAAACACACCCATGGTGTTGCATGCGTGACGTCACGCCCTCTCGAGTCCGAGAGTTAAATGGCAAAACATGGTGGTTTACACGAAGCTTACTTAGGCGCGATTTACAAGTGATTTTTAATTTAGTCAACGGATTCGGCTTGAAAATAAAATATCGCTTGTGTCATGCGATAATAATGCTATATGCTGGTGATATTTAGGAGAATTAAGCAACCTTTTACGAGTGTTTCTCTTCCTTCAATTTTTCACAAGTACCTACTTCTACAGATTTGAAACATTTGTCAAGAGATATCGATACAATATCCCATTGAGCCGATTCTTGATGTCAGACACAGATATTTCGTATCTAGGGTTAGGTTTTTCATATGCATGTAGATATGTTTCATATTTTTATGTGCTCGACACTTGTTTTCATTCACACAGCATGACCCGGGAGTAAAAATAGTTAGCCGTTTGTTCCGTTCTGTGTAAACAAGAAATTGACTCAATTAGGTGGTGTATAACGTAGACCTGTGACATTGTATATGACTTTATCGTTCATATACCTACTTGCACATTCATGTTATGATTCCACACGTCTTTACATGTACACGAAGACCTGGGTCATGTTTAAAACCTGTCTACAAGCATGACTGCTGGCGCAAAGGATATTAGGAGGTTTAGATTCCAGTAAAACGCGAACGCGAAATGCTTTGAGCACTTGCTCGTTACTTTGAAAAAAATCTTAGGACAGACGAAAACAAAAACCCACATAGGTGACTTACGTGGCGAGATAACTCCTTTGCCGTGACCAAAATTTGAACCTGGATTCTAAGACCTAAAGATATGACCAGTGTTCAAGCCATCTCGCGTTCACGTTCGCGTTTTACGTAAAACGCGAACGTGAACGCGAAATTCTTTCAGCACCGGTCACCTCATGAGGAGGTCTTAGAACTCGGGCTCGAATCTTGGTCACATCAAAAGTTATATCTTGCCACGAAAGTCAAAGATGTTATGTTGTTGTTTTCATCTGTTCTAAGATCTCCTCAGAATAATGACCAAGTGTTAAAAGCATTTCACGTTTGCGTTCGCGTTTTACGTGCATCTAAACCTCCCTAATAAACGAACGACGCAGACGCGCGCAAGGCTGCGTCAATGAAATTCGTTCATTTGGCGCCCAAAATTGAACCTGTTTTCGTATGTCCGGTTTCTTGTACGTTCGTTCAAGAAATAAGTATCCGAAGTAATGCAACACCGATTCACTTTAGAATAGGAAGTGAATCGCGGACAGGGAAGTGCACTCTAGGTTCAATTCAACAAAAATTGCTACATTTACGCAGTTCCATGTGCAATCTAAAAAGTGGTATCCACAACAAAACTACACACAAGACAGTGCACAAGACCGATTCTGGCTATATATAGCCATGGGCCGGTGTGCCCTGACTTGGCCCTATAGTGACTACTGGAGGAAACAGACTAATTCGATTAGCCAGACTGCGGGTTGTTTTTCTCCCCTCCTGTTAGAGGGACACACCGGCCTACTGTTTACATAATGTAGCAATCTAGCACCTTTCATTCTTGGTCGTTGTGAAGAAAAAAAATTATCAAAATGTCACGTAATTAACTAGAAACGTTTAAAATTAACAAAAGAGACAAATGTTGGGCTATACGCTTTACCAGCCGTCGCGATGTATTATGTATCCTGTGTTTGTAAATAAAGGTGGCGTTTGATATGGGTCGACACGTTTTAACCTCGTTTCCTTGTTTTCCCTGACTCATCACACAATGCATGATTCCTGGGGTCAGCGCTGACTCGAGGAAGCAACTCGAACGCAATGTTTTGGTGTCTTTAGCGCCCTCAATAGGCCTATGCTGTTTTTTCTTCGAATATTACTTATCGACGCGAAGCGAAGACACGAATATCTGAGAGATTAACTCGTCCATATCAACACCCAGAAACCCTTCTTATGAAATCTGTTGGCAGATTTGTGTACAAATTGGAAAATACGGTATGTACATATAGGCCTAGTGTTCGTAGGACATTATTTTCCAACAAGAAGGAGAAACCAACCGCGAATGACAAAAGCAACTCGCACTTCGCGCTGGTTTCTACGGCTGGAAATACAACTAACTCACAGGACCACGTGACTTTTCGGAAACAGAATCTGGTTCCGAAAAGTCACGTGACCTTGAATTTTTGAAAAATGCTAAAAAAACGGCAAAATTTGACGGCGTATATTCATGATATATCTAATTTACTCTGGAAAGCGCTTCAGAATAATGTATGGGTCTATTTCGAGCCCCAAAATCCCAACAAAGCCGGTGTGTCCCTTTAAAGTCAGCTTGGGGGAGGCATGACATGTTGAGCTAGCGCGGGGTCGGCTTGTCAAGCAGCGCGCGCTCCTTAATCAGCGCCGGTTTCCTGAATGAGTGTGACGAAGCAAGCTCCTATTGGTCAGTGAATCCAGGAGTCACTTTATATGCTATGTACTCCTCTACCGGTACATTCTGACTCAGTGTGTGTCTGTGTGTGAAAGTCAAATATGCGTCAGTTGAGCATCAAATGCTAGTCTCGTTGTGCATGCACTCCTAAATTTTGAGCCCAAAGCGTAACCACTGTTGAGAATATTACATTTTGTTGAGAAAGTAATCGACAATGTCGTCATTACGAAAGTGGTTTATTGCGGTGATATTGGCGGTACATTCACTTCAGAGGACGCAAGCGATTTTCACCGTTCTACCGGCCGACATATCGGCCATAGCTGGCGAGACTATAACTCTACGATGTTCTGCCCTACATAAAACAGACCGAGTTTTGTACTGGTCCAAAGGCAATGTCCATATGAGTTTCCGCGGCGAGCTGCTTTCCAGTCTCGGGAGCGATATTCTGTCGAGATACTCGCTGCGCAGGAACCACACTTACGGCGTAAACGACCTGACGATTGAGAACGTGACCAAAGAGGACGCTGGGGATTACCAATGCTCGTATATCGGACCTACGGGAGGTAGGACGTCACCACCGGCCACTGTAACTGTCTACGTACCGCCGCCAGCTGAGTATCCGCTCTGCAGCGTCCGGTCGCAGACCAAAGACACAGAAGCCAGCGGTACTCTTTGGCCGGGAGACGGTGTCGAGTTCATCTGCCAATCTTCAGGTGGCGATCCTCCAGCTCTGTTGCAATGGGCGCGATCCAATCAAACTATACTCGAACCGCAACCAGCGCATATTGTATACCCCAGGATACTGAAACAGGAAGACAACGGCGTGACATTCACCTGCTTGGCGACCAGCCCGGCTCTACGCCAGCCCAAACGGTGCTCCGTCATGCCCATGAGGATCCTTCCCGTGGTCCAGGTAAGGCCTCTGACTCGAATGATCATACCGGGAGATAACGCCACCTTTCACTGTGAAGGCAGCGCCATACCTCACGTTGCCTCGTACTTGTGGACCGTAGGTGGTCACCGCATCTCGGACGGTCAGGCAGGTTACTCCTTTGCAAATCAGAGACAGCTTCTGACAATCCACAATGTCAAACAATCGCAGGACCAGCTCCAGGTCTCCTGTGAAGTCAGCACTCCAACCGGCATAGCAGAAAGCGCCTCCGTCAAGATGGTCGTCACGCCCATCTACGTACCGCCGACAATTCCCACGTTGCAGACATCTGATCACCCGGACAAATCAACTGAAGGTGCAGAAAATTCCTCCGATTTAGAAGAAGATCCGATAAATCTGCTGAACGGTGACCATTTTATGGTTATCGTGACTACCTTTGGGGCGCTCGTAATCCTCCTACTCGTGGTAGCTGTCGTGATGGGATGCTGGGCACTGCTTGCCAAAGGCAAACGACCACAAACCCAGAAACGACCACGAGTCGAATACCACGAGTCCACTTGCAACACCATAGATATGGACCCGCTACCGCTGCCAACTCAGCTAGTGTACGAGCCTCCGACTACCATATCGTCAGACCCAATATCCATCCCAGCTACCCCAAACACGGCAGTCGATGATCGCGAACATGCTCCCGGCTACATTTCACAGCTCTACTCAACGCTGGACCCCGGAAGGCTGCCATCTTCCCGGACCGCATTCGGCGGTTTCTCATCGGATAAGCCAATCGCCCAAATAACACCAACACAGGGCGTGGCGTCCACACTGCCGAGGATTGGCAAAATCGAAAAGCCGTGCGGCATGAGCAAGCCGATGATCAAGGAATGCCCGGCGTCGATTACAATCACCGAGGAAAAAGTAGAGTCTCAAGAAAACCAAAGCGCTGATGACGACAAGGACAAGCAAAAGGATGTTTGAAAAGGTACTTCGCCACCAAAAAGACAGTTTATCGATTGACGTGCCTCAGACAACGAATCTACCAGAAATCGAAATTGAAGCTTTTTCATTATGTTCCACAGAACATTCGCTCTCTGCACAGAATTACCATAGTGAAAAATAGTGAGGCTGCTTATAAATTAAGCCACCCTCAGGTCGATCTTTGACGGCACAGTGCAGTCGCAGTTGGCGATAGAACCAAGCTGCGATAGAATCAAATTAGTCGGCGATTGTTTTAAGGCTTGTCTGTCGCCGACAATCGGCATCAGACGATACTCAAAAACATCCGCCGCAGAAGAACAAGGTCAACTTTTGCGATGTGTTTCCATCTGTCGTATCCATGTTATTAAATGAAAGAAAACTGGAAGCGCACACACGCGATTCAAGGTTACGATTATATTGTTTCGAGTTGCTCTTGTTCAGCGATACTTACACAGCACGATTTGTTTAGTTTTGTAACCTGGGGCCAATTTTATAAAGCTGTTTAGCAGAAAAATTTGCTTAATTAAAAATTTGTCTGCTTTATAAAATGGGTTTTCAGTCAAAATCTTATATGATGTGTATTACAATAATTGACTCGTGTTCTGCTATTTTTACTAAAAAAACACAAGTTGACATACAATTTTGACCCATTTTTATAAAGCAGACAAATTTTGGATTAAGCAATTTTTTCTGCTAAACAGCTTTATGAAATCGTGTGTGTTTTGTGCGTTTTGTGTGTTGTTTAGCGTTCCAACGCGGCGCAAGAGATTCGCAGGTCGACTTGAGGGCAGCTTAGGGTGGAGTCTTTTCGCGCTTAAATGTGTCGCGCGTCGCTTTGGGAAAAAGCGGTGTCGACAGAATTTGATCTGGGTTCTCAGTGTGTCGTTTCACCACCGCACATCCACACCACTTTTTTTCTCAAAGCGACGCGCGTCGCATGGACTGTACTTTCTCAAATAACAGCAAAAGTGTCATTTCTACTGGTATTGTAGAAGAATCTTTACTGTCGTACTGAAGGAATGCTAGCCTTTCGGGCTCGCGTTGCTTAGGTGGATCTCCAAAGACCCCAAAGACGAATTGCAAAACTATGACTCCTTGATTGCACGTGACACCAAAAAACTGCTGCAATCGGCTCTTACCTAAACTATGATAATTCAGCTTGAATCCCGACGGGCAACAGCAAGGAAACGAGCCTTTCGTCCCCGGAGAGAAAGACTACAGCGTATGATGACGAAACAGGCTATAGCCGTCAAGCTTAAAGTCGGAAGCTCGTCTTCTCCCTGCTGGGCGTGTAAATTGGGACTTTGTACTGATATCGGACTGACTCACGTTTGATAACTGTTGCCTGAAGTTTTCGGCTTTCCGGTTTGTTTTCCGGTTTTTGCCTGTTATAGACCCTTTTGAACGGTTTAATCGGGCCTCCTTAATCATTTCTATTGAATGGAAACTGCTGAGTGGAAAGGTGCCCGACTACTTATGCGTTCCAAGCCTCGTGCTCGGGTGGGACTCGAACCCACGAACTCCTGTCTAAGGGCAGACGTCTCAACCACTCGACATATGTAATAATAGGCCACTAGGTCTGTGCAATTCAAAAATTAAACCGTGCAATATCGATAACTGAAAATAGCCCATAGTATAATATAATGTACATAATTTTGATGATTGTATTCATATGCCATCCAAGCTTTGTGAAAATTTGTGTTTGGTGCAATAAAGTTCCAGAAGAAATGAAGTATACCTCAATTTGGTCATTCTTAGGCGTCCCCATATTGAAACGTCACAAGTGCGTGCCAATCTAGACTGGTTCCCGTCCACATATTCCACACAGGAGAATATAAGGACAGGTAAAGGGCGCTTCATCTTGATCTGTAATTGGTCGTCTTTGCGCGTGCGCATTTCGTTTTTTTATATTTAAAAATTGGCCAAGCCCTTTGCTTTAGGCAATGTACTCTATTTACATAATTGGATATGTTCGACACGCACGGCCAAGTTACAAATCTCAATGCAAAATCTGCGCACTTACTAAAAAATAAAAAATAATAATAACCACGTGACGGGCAGAATTCTGCCCGTCATGGCTGCCCTTTACCGATCCCTATATTTTCGCAATAAGCGAACCAATCTATAGGGATCAGGAACCAATCTAGTGCCAATCGCGACGGGAGCTTTCGATACGCGAAGGTAGAGCCTACAGGACGGAGAGTTTTCCGACCGTGACGGTCCTCGCACATTGCTCCCGTCCCGATTTGTAAGCTGTTTCGATTTCTGCGGACGGCGACGCTATTTCGGTCTAGAACCGTTCCAAAATCAACAGGACTGAAAGATGTTCGGTTTCGCGCATGCGCAGATTGATTTTTCGCTCGACTTACCGTCCTCTGTGTCTACCGTCCTGAAATCGAAAGCTCATACGAAGACTACCGTGTCTGGAGGGTACGTGTGTGTAGGGGCGGAGCGGTGTAGGATCTGGGGGCGGGTAAGGGGAGGGTAGGGCAGGTAGACGGGGCGTAATATTCCACAAAATGACACACAAACTTGTTAGGGCCAGGAATGGTGTCCAGTGTAACGGTACGAAGCCCCAATGTACATCGTTTTTGCAGTTACCCACAATTTTACTTCTAACCACGAGATAACAAGGAAAAAACGACTAAAAGTGTTGATTGCATTGGTAACAAACACCACATGATTTTTTTTCGTGTAAAATGGTACCCCATTGTGGGAGAAATTGCCAACTGAAGGTGGGTTTAAAAAAAAAGGTTGGGTGCATTCATTTCTTTTACCACTAACTCATACACACACAAAAACATGCATGGATTGTTCAGGTTTTATGAGGTATTACTGCATAATGTCCTTGGTTTCAGTACCAAAAAGAAATAATAATAATCTGGCTGAAGTTTCCACAAGGCAGTTTTCTCGCATATCAGCACGATATGTGACAGAGGGAACTCTTCCCCTTCCATTGTTTCCCTATTGTGTCTCAAACATCCAAGGAATTTCAAAAGAATTCCATTTAATTGTTAAGGGAAGAGTGCGTTGAGGTATATGGGCGGCAGAGGTGAGTCCCTTTGCCACATATCGTGCTGGGTATCACGCCATGGGGACATTATTCCGGGTAAACGGGCAACGCAACGTAACCCAAACGAGCCTTGCATACTCTTTTACGATACGAACGGTACGGTATATTGCAGCGATGTTCAACCTTAACGGTCTCGAGAAAAACAATCCCAAAGCCATTATATCACTTGCATATCAAACTGTTTACGAATTCCAGGAACAACAGCATTACATAACTAAGTAATAATGTTGATAAACTGCCTTGTAAAAAACCCCATACCTTAAAAACCCATACTTGCAGAAACGTTTTTAAGCACCTTCAACGTTGGCAATTTTTCCCACAAAGGTACCATTTTACACGAAAAAAAAACCATGTGTTGTTTCTTATCATTGCTATCAACACTTTTAGTCGGGGTTTTTCCTGTAACATTTTGGGTTACTGCAAATGACGTGCGCGGCTTGAAGAATACCCATGTCACGTGCTTTCTGATCTTCTGCACAAACACAGGAAACGATGATATATTGATATTTCCGAAGTACCGTCCATCTTATAATTGTTGTGACAGCCAACTAATCAAATTATATGATAAGTATATAAACAACTATATCAGTAGTCAAACGGTGTGACTGCATGCCATCAACACTTGGTCCTTGTAATACCCCAGTCACATTTCCAAACCGATGTCTTCCCGGGTAGTTTACGGGCCGTTTTTTTTTTGGCACTTTCGGGAGGGGCCCGGTGGGACTCCCGCAGCGGCTGCCGGGCTATTTTTGGCTTCGGGCGGGTCCCCGGTTCATTTTAATTTGCACTTAAAATCAACTCGGGGTCCGGCGAAAAATACAAGCAGAGCCAAGCCGTAACCTAATCGTAAAAACATCGACAGGGCCCCCGCCGGTGCCCGGCCGGGCACCGGCCACATCGGCCGGGCCCCGGGCCAAATTTGTGACGACACAGTCGATGTTTATATCGGGCAGGCAAGAATAGCTTATGCAATTCTTTTGAAAAACACAAGTTGACATGCAATTTCGACTATTAACCCATTTTTATAAAGGAAACAAATTGTTGATTCAGCAAATTTTTCTGCTAAACAGCTTTATGAAATTGGCCCCAGGTCGCAGGCCGTAGTTTCCACGTGTTTGAACATCGGCCGGTACAAGTTAGAATGAGCGACTCATTTTTCTCTTTCTTGGTAATAGAAAAGAACATCTTTCTGCTCTCTTTTTTTCATAGTGTCTGGTAAAACATGCAACCACGCAGCTACTGCATGGGCATATCTCTGGCTTTTTGGACTTAGCAAAATTCTTCAAAAAACACCATCTAACAGAGACGGTTTTCCAAGTTTTTTGCGTGTAAACGTATGGAGATAACAATCGTGTTGACTTCTCTTTCTCAGGATTGCGTCACGGGGTCATCACGCGCATATCATTAATACATATTGAGCGTTTCAGAAATCGCGAAAATCTCATTTTCGAAAAGCGCACTTTTGCTTGTAATTTATCCACTTAAAACCGACAATTAAAAAAAATAAAACCCACGTCGGCAAGAGGGATGTTTGGACTATCGAAAAAAGCCTAACTGCTAGATTTTTCCTTCAAGGGGGATTCTAGCTCTTTAAGTATCTAAGATTCGGCCAAGGGCAGTGGCGCTGTGGTACTAGTATAAGCAGAACTCCGAGGCCTGAGGACTCCCGTTCGGTTCCTCACAGCACCATGAAAGGATGAAATTTAAAAAAAAAACAAGTCCGGACTGGTACCTCAAGTGTCTAAGATTCGGGGAACGTTTCGGCCAAGGGCAGTGGCGCTATAGTAAGCGGAACTCCAAGGCCTGAGGACCCCCGTTCGGTTCCTCACTGCACCATGGAAGGATCAAGTTTAAAAAAAAAAAAACTAAGTCCGGACTGGTACCTTAAGCATTTAAAATTCGGCACAAATTTCTGCCAAGGGCAGTGGTGCTGTGGTAGTGAGCAGAACTCTGAGGCCTGAGGACCCCCGTTCGGTTCCTCACTGCACCATGGATGTTGCTAAGTGCAGAACCGCGGTACCGAAGGACCCGGGTTCCAAACCTGGTTAAGGAAGGTTTTTATCTTCACATTCTCTTGCTTGGGCTATTCCTTAAATATTATAGAATCGCTCTTCTCGCGGGGGGACCCAAGATGGTGCATGCGGTAAGGATGCCATCCTCAAATCAGGTGCTGCGGGTTCGAATTCCGAGGGCGACAGGATCTCGCGGTTGACACACCCGTGGCTGATCGAGCTCCACGGTACTCCGACATCCACGGGTGTTGGTCCCCCAACTAGATGAAATAAAATGAGATTTTGATAAAAATTTGTACAATAATTATCTTTAAGTCCAATAAAATTATTACTCTTTTTCCATCGAAGGACCTCTCTTAAAACGCCCCAAGATTACGGCGCCGGGGCTCGAACCCCAATCGCCTTATCGGAAGTCAGAGTACAAATCTACTGTGCCACCTCAGACTTCCCCGACGAAATGTGTTCGGAACGTATATTTAAACCTTAGGTTGCAAAGAAACATCTTGGATTGAACCAAGTAGATCAAAAGAAACTACAAACTCACGACGGGAATTGAACCCCAATCGCCTGATCGGGAGTCGGAGTACATGTGTCTTCCCTGAGAAAATGTGTTCGGAACTTATATTTAACTCTTAAGTTGCAATAAAACATCTCAAGTACTTTTTAAAAAGAAACACACACAATCTTACAAAGGTGGAAAATCGAACCCATAATAAAATCACTCATAAGTGTCTTAAAGACGAGACACAGCGAGTACAAGCCCTAGTGATAGCAAGGCATGTGTCTAGAGATTTAATCAGTGTGGGGGTCTGAGCCTAACAATTTAACAACCAACAGCCAGTGGGTTGTGGGTTTGTAGACCTGCATGGGTCTGACTCGGAGGAGTAATAAGTGGATGGCTGGGGGCTGATGGCCACGTTGGGTGGATGGCACAGCATAAGCCTTGTGATTTGGTCAATCCGATGGTGTGAGACTGGCAATGTGAGAGCTTGATAATCAGATGGTTTAGAGACTCAGACTGCACCGGTGTCGCAAATCTGGCGTGAAGTTCCGCTAAAATACAAATGATGCGTCTTTTACAAGCCTCCGTAATGTTCCATTTTAATGGGACTAATCTTTGCTCCAGTTGTTAATAGGATTGAAATAAACAGCCTATTTAGAGACTGCTGGCATAATAGGCAGGCCTGTTTTCAATAAAAACAATATTAACTCGGGTAAATGTTACGTCGTGAGCACAAGACACATGACCACGAGACTACATTTTAGGTTTATAGAAACGTTAGGTTTATAAAAAAGATCATACATTACTACAAAAGTAATGTCGGATTGCAATCTTTCTTCGCATGTGGTGCAGCAGATTATCTCGTAGCTGGGCATTTGAAATTGTGTACGGTACTGAGTCTGCAGGCAGATTGGGCTCTTCAAGGAGACACGCAGCCGTTTTCTGCAAGACAGTTTTATAATGCACATGTAATGCACACTGACTAAAAAAAAATATAAAAAAATATTAATTTTCAGGCACTGGCAAAAGTCGCAAAACCCCTGCCTGGAAAAATTCCTGGATCCACCCCTGCCTCCCACCCCACCCCACCCCCCCCCCCCCCCCCCCCCCCACCCCCCCACCCCCTCCCTCTCCATATTGGCGACGCCACTGCTGATTACTAATAAGTGAATGACCATAGTGGAAAACGTTCGTCATAGCCATGGGTTTAGGCTACATGTAAAGTGACGGATATGACGAATACCACGATTGGTCTTTAAGTACATGTAGGCCTACATACTTGCACTTCTGACACAACCTATAGCCTTATGCATGTAGGCTTTTTGCTACGGTTTCCATGATACCATGAGTAATAATCAACCTGTCGTACCATCCCATCCCATCCTGAAATCGACGTTACAATGCCCCGAGGAAATCCTGATTATAAGGATTTTTCAAATCATGTAACCGGCTGTGACCGAGCCGAGTTACATCCCTGGATGGTTAAAGGCACAGGCTCGTCAGCAATGCGCGCGCGCCAAATTCGTGCCAAGAAATACTCAGCTCCATAGCAAAGGCATGAAGCTGCGTAATATCAGCAATCCAGTTCTATCTATAGACCCTTTGCACCGGCGGTCATGAAAGGGGCAGATTTTCATATTTAAATGTGCGACAATAGATCCACGAAGTGCCTACTCATGCATGACTCACAGTAGCCTTTTGACAAGGCCTCTTGAATTTGAGCGATTTGGTGACTTGAGAAAAGTGTACATACGCCGAGTGGCTCATGGCAAGACAGAAGGCGTAACGTTCGCCCGGCCTTTGTATATATACTCCGGTCAAGACGCCCAATTGTCTCACATTTTACCAAACAATATAACCCCAAAGCCATAAGGCATTACCAAAAGGCTAGACTCACAGTGACTATCACTATGAGCAACTAACAATGGAAATTATAGGCACAAACCATTCTTATTAACAATGGTTTGTGCCCAATTTATCCCCTGTCGTGGTGGCCATTCGTGCAAAGGACCATTATGTCAACAATTAAGGTTTTTACTTGGAGTGGGTGAAGGAGAGAACGTCCCCGTCAGACCTCGGGCAGCCAACACCAGCCGTTATTTCATGATTTTCATCCGGCACATTATTTCACCGAGTAACCTGCAGTGAACCGTATAACCGTCCCATATCTAAAACCTGCACTGCTTCCCTGCCCCATTTTTATACTCCCCGGTCGATCCCGAGTCCCCGGTGAAGGCTTAACGGTGCCGGTGCACCTCCCATACAAAGGATCGCCTGATCAAAGAGCATTATGTTGGAGCTCCTCTATTGCGCGCGGTTGATGAGCTTTGAAGAAGCTTAATTCTTGGGTTTCACTTTCTTGACAACCGATTGCTATCCCCCATTACTTTGTCCATACTATGTTAAAAGAGCACCTTTTAAACAAAAAATCCAGAAAATTTATTTTTTAAAGAATCGTATAAAATACCTCCTCGAAATACTATCCATGGGAAGAATTCAGGAAATTTGCACTCTCCAATTTGGATGTGGAAGCAAAAGGGTTGGTTTAATACTGCACTGCTTTATGGACCGGATAATTAGCTTACAAAACATCGGTGTTTTTTTTTTACGATATCCTTAAAAATTATACGGATAAAAACGCGAAATTTCAGAATGGTGATAAAAAAATATGACAAATGACATGGTATCAAAATCTCAACACCCATGGGAACAATGGGGGGAGCGGTGTTCAAAAATGTGATCTGCACACGCTCCTTTAAAGGAGTATGACCAGATCACATTTTTGAATCCCCATTTTCCCATCGGTGCTATGTTGAGATTTTAATACCATATCACATGTCATATTTTCCATTACTATCCTGCAATTTCGCGCTTTCAATCCTTATATTTACAAGGATATCTTTAAAAAAAACACCGATGTTTTGTAAACTAATTTATCCGTTCCATAAAGCAGTGCAGTGATTATACCAACCTTTTTGCTTCCACATCCAAATTGGAGATTGCAAATTTTCTTCCCACGAATAGTATTTTGGGGAGGTATTTTATTTGATTGTTCGGTTAAAATGAAATCCATATTCTGGAGAAAACAAATCTGAACAAGCTCCAGAGGGAGTGCCTTTAAAAAGTACTTTATGCAAGGCCCTAACAAGCTGGTTTCGGGTGATCACGCAATGTCTTGAGCCTTGTTTTTCGCCAAATTAACCAGAGCTGTTATTTAGTCCAACATGCACTTCCCAACTATACTTAGCCCCATGGGCCCGCCAGCTATCCTTGACATTTTGGTAAATGTCAAAGAAACCTGCAGTAAAAATATTTTTGCAAAAGCAACTGTCTGGACTGGGGCTATTTATATTCCCCCCGGTAGCAACGAGTGCATGCATGGGAGGTGGAAGGAACAGGGGCATTTAGAGGCATCCTGTACACGTGAGCCTGTCTTGATTCTCGCACACTGCAAATTCCTATTTTGTACAAGGCCTATACGTACGTACGAGGGTGACCAAGAAAGTCACCCATGGAAATGTACCATCTTCTAGGTACATGTAACAACACCAATATACTTCATGAGTTGACAAGAAAAACCCAACTAAAAGTGTTAAAGGAGCGTGACCAGAGTTTCTGGAAAATAGTTTTCGATGTAACTTACCAATATTATCAAGTAACTCCCATACACACGTCCCATGTCCCAAAAACCCGAAAACATTTGCAATTTCCAGTAAAAATTGAACAAAACTATCGAGTCGGCTTTCAGCGGATAAACGTTGATACTGGAAAATTAGTTTACAAATAATCGATGGATTTTCGACGATATCCTCGGAAATATGCGGCCTAGAAGCGCGGGAGTTTCAGTTACGTAATCAGAAAAATATAACGGATGTTATGATATAAAAATCTCATGACCCATAAGGTAAGTCCCGGGGAGTTATGGGTAAAAAAAAGTGATCTTGTCACACTCCTTTAAGAGCAATGGTAACAAACGTGTAAAATTGTGCTTTTGTGGGAGAAAATGCCTACTGATGGTGCTTTAAAGGCAGTCACGAAATACACAGCTCCATGCCTTTGCTATGGGGCTGCGTATTTCGTGGCACGAATTTGGCGCGCGCGCTTTGCTGACGAGGCTCTGCCTTTAAAAACAAAACAAATGGAAAATTATGTTGTTACCGTTCATTTAACACAAAAACCATGCATGGATTTTCTAAGGTTTTCTGAAGTATTTTATTTGTTTAATTTATTTTTATTTATATACCACATCCAACAGCGGAGGGACCGCCAATTACAGAAATGGGAGCAAGTGTGGTTGAGTGCCTTGCTCAAGGGCACGGGTGCCACAACCCGTCGCGGCCCGGAATCGAACCTACATTCTAGTACTAGCATTACTGGATGTGGCTGAAATTTCTTTAAGGCAGAACAACATTATTGTTCAGTTGTGTAATGCTGTTGTTCCTGGAATTCGTACAAACAAAGTTTCATCTGCAAATTAGCCTATGCATTGGGTCAACTTGAATCTATACCTCTCAGACAAAGCCGATGCAAGTCGCTCAAAATTTGTCATGCCTTATTTAAAGGGGAAATCAGAGTTTATATCTCCGCTTTTCACGAGAATAAAAAGGTATATTGTATTGATCCTCGGTTACTATGAAATGGAGAGAGAAATCGGGTGCTAACATGTTTTATAAAATTGGCCCCAGAACATGCACTTGATTTCCACGTTTATGACCTTTTAGAGTAACATCAGATTCCCATCCTCATTATAACACAATGAGGATTTCAGAATTCGTAAAGGAAAATTGAAACTGCTTTTTAAACTTTCCATACTTACAATCTTCGGGGATTGCACGTACTATATAGGGGTTTAAAAGGTCACAGGTCACTCTTGCTCGTCTTCCAGAACGGGAGAGAATAGAGCCACGTGGGGAAACGCACGTGGCTGCTAGCAGAAAAGCACGTGGCTCTATTGTTCTCTCCCGTTCTGGAAGACAAGCAATGCGTAGTTCCGACCTGTCAATCAAGCCGAACCCGCCGACCAATCACAACAAAGCTAGCAGACGGCGCCCACATAGGTCAAAGTGCATTGCCTCACAACAACACAACGTTTCCACTTTCAAGGTAATTTCCTTAAAATAAGGAAATTTTCTGCCCATGCAGTTTGTACATGTTGTATGCAGTGATCCAGGTGAATTTTGTGAAGGTAGGAAAGCGCATTTTTATGAATATATGGCATCCCTGCATTACCAGCCCTTTGCTCAGTGTGTGCTACGGTAACTGTCGGTAACCTTTGAGCCTTCTCCAATGAATCTGTGCTTTCCATGCCGAGTCACGTTGCTTTGTACGTTGTGTGTCGCCATTTTTTGCATGGCTTGAGAGCACATAGCAACAGTATCTAAGGGGCGGGGTTAACTGGGCAATCTGGGAACTATGCATAGTGAATACTCATATTTTGTTGGTTGCCCAGGCAATGGCTCTACACTAAAAATCACTGAACCTTGTCCCCTGTGCTTTTGCAATGGTATATTTTCCGACGGCCATGATGTTTAGAGCCAATTGCCATGGCAACCCACGTCACACTTCGGCTGTCTATTGTGCAGTTGCATAAATACGCCCATTGTGCCTGACATATATAGGGAACATGTTGAAAATGGTGATGGTATGATCAAGTTCACTCGTACCTACCGCCCTTATTACAGGACGCTGGGAAGGGCAAATCGCTCCGAGTTCTCATTGGCCAAATTTTATAGACACATGACTGCGAGGTCATCTTTTTCTTCTTGTCAGCAGACATATGAAACAAGATTTTTTTTCCCAGAAGGTAAGGCAGGTTTTGCACATACCACACACATTACCATTTTGCGCTTAATACATTATCATAGTCCCCATTCTCAATAGGGAAATGTCTTCGTTCGACGAAGAGATTTCCTGATGTGAACGCACGCTTCGAATTCTTCATTCGACGATGAGTAGAATCGCTTCATTCTACGAAGGAAATAGCTTCATTCGATGAAGCTATCGCTTCGCTCGACGAAGACATTGCTTCATTCGACAAAGCAAATTTGTAATGTGAACGGCTCCCTTCATTCGAAGAAGCGATTTCGTAGGCCTGTTGCACAAGCGCGTTGTGCGTCGAGCGCCTAGCAAGAGTTGTTTCTGACGCGCCGCTGTAAAACCACACAGCGTGTCTAGACGCTTGAAGCTCAGCGCTTGATGTGCGACGCACATGTACGACCTCCCACAGCTTCATTTGATCTCCGTTAGCGGTCGCTCTTCTTTCGATCTTTGTTAAGTGATAAATGAACACACAGTTCATTAACTAACGATGATGAACTAATCTTCGTCGAACGAAGCGATTTCTCTAGTGAGAACGGGGTCTTAGTACATGTATTTTATTATTTTACGCCTGGTGGCAAGAAACCCACAATGCTCTGCGCGTGACCCGGCGTGACGTATTTCCTTCACAAGAATTTATGCATTTAACCTGTCCCAGTGCCCTTTACAGGGCGCTGGGTACGAGCGAAATTATAAGCCCTAAAGGTCAAGTCAAGTCTACGTAAATCCCTGATATAAATCATTTTTCAAAACCAGACTTTTCCATTTTTCTCCTCACACTGAGCAGGATCCCTCTCTAGTAGCAAAGCAAATGCTGAAAGGTGTTCTCACGTTCTGTCATTATCACCGGCCCCACAAGCCAAAAAGTTTGTCAAATATAGAGAGTGTGTTTTGGCTTGTCCAATTAGCGTTTCCATTGTTTCGTCATCCCCTGGGGGACCTATTGTGTCAGTCCTTGGTCCTTGGAAGTTGGGTGCACAGGGTGGTGACTCTGGCCCCTTGGGATCATCACTTGTAACTGTGGTGGTCACGTTACCATCCCCATCTGTTTCGGTCCGTCTCTGCTCAACTGTCTGAAATATTAACAATAGACCGTTTCGAATAGCCGCCATTTCGTCCGGCAGTTTCTTTGTTCCTTGAGGACTAGTCCAGAAGCCCAGGGGGGTTGGGTTAGCTGGGAAGGTAACCAATTGTCTTGTACATCACAATGTTCCCAGGGCATACCAGTGTATGAAACCGGACGACTGGCAAGCCTGCTGTGGTGGGTGTGGCCACGAGGGTAATTAAAAAGTTGCATAAAAGCTGAACTAGATCAGCTTTTATTGGTAACCACATCAAATTAAGTACAATATGTCAGGTATGACTCCAAGAACAACAAATGGCCAATGCCAGTGATTGTCGGTGGTGGGGTACCCTTGCCAGTCATTAATATTTGACCCCTCATGGATGACCTAGATCAGCTCATGAGGTAACTGATTGAAACTTACTGGAAAATGATCGGGAGGACTCCATATATAAAGAATGGGCCTTTCCAGTAATTTCCGTTGGTGGGGTACCCCTGCCAGTGGCCCCCAAAATGCCCCGCCCCCTTATTGACTTAGATCAGCTCATGAGGTAACCGATCGAAACATACTGGACAATGATCGGGAAGACTCCATATGTAAAGAATGGGCCTTTCCAGTAATTTCCGTTGGTGGGGTACCCCTGCCAGTGGCCCCCAAAATGCCCCGCCCCCTTATTGACTTAGATCAGCTCATGAGGTAACCGATTAAAACCTACTGGAAAATGATCGGGAGGACTCATATGTAAAGAATGGGCACTTCCAGTTAATTATATTGGTGGGGTACCCCTGCCAGTGGCCCCCAAAATGCCCCGCCCCCTTATTGACTTAGATCAGCTCATGAGGTAACCGATTGAAACATACTGGACAATGATCGGGAAGACTCCATATGTAAAGAATGGGCCTTTCCAGTAATTTCCGTTGGTGGGGTACCCCTGCCAGTGGCCCCCAAAATGCCCCGCCCCCTTATTGACTTAGATCAGCTCATGAGCTAACCGAATAAAACCTACTGGAAAATGATAGGAAGGAATCAAGATGTAAAGAATGGGCATTTCCAGTAATTCCCATTTGGTGGGGTACCCCTGCCAGTGCCCCACATTAAATGTCCAACATATTTTGCAGGAAAGGCAAATTAAAACCACTTGGAATAGTCGAGAAAGATGGAACGGGAAAGTTTGTCAAACTATTCATTAGCCTGGGAGATGTACTTGATGACGCAGTGTCGATGTCGCCTCGGAGTTCGTGTGTCGCATGTACGCCCAAAGCAAGACTCAAGATGTGGATGCAGCACGCTACAAGAAACTGACTGCAATAACAGGCAAAATTTATCAGGTACGATCAGTTAAACAATCATGTTCATTATTACAATCGTTTATTTTTTTAATGGGCATCTTTACGGTTTGTAACATTACATGTCAGTTGCCGTAAAAATAGCATTATAATGACCCACTAAGCTACAGGTACTAGGTAGGGGTAGCATGTCATCCTATGACATATGCTACATGTAGCTCTCTGGGTCATTATAACTTATAAGGGCATTTCCCCCTTCTCTTTTTTAGGAAAACCCACTAGCTAATATCAAGAAGCTTGACTGTGCGTTGCTGCCACCCACTCGAAGGACCCTGGAGATAATAATAATGGAAATTTATAATGCGCCGGTATCCATAAAAAAAGATGCTCATGGCGCAGCGAGACACAAACAAAATATAATATTACAATCATGGAGCTTAGTCAGTTAATGAGATTTCATCAAATGTGTTTTAAGTGATGTTTTAAAAGTTGCAAGTGATGGCGATAGCTTGATGTGTTCCGGTAACTTGTTCCACAAGGATGAAGCTGCTGAGGCAAAGGACCTTTCGCCCCACGATCTCTTTGAACGAATTTTCGCTAGTGGAGTTTGTTGTTGGATCTCACGGATTCACGATTTGAATGATGCAGTTGGACTAGGTCGGAAAGATATGATGGTAGCCTGCCTGTAGTGGAGCAGTATACATACATAAAATTTTGAAGCATATCCTGTCCTTGATAGGTAGCCAATGCAAATTCCTTAAGACCGGAGTGATGTGTTGACTTCTTTGAAGATGAAGGTACGCCGCGCAAACTATGTGACGATGCTTTGGACTAATGCTACGACAGCAGCCCCGTTGATTATGGCTGGTCTTCAGATGACAGGGACATACTGCAGCCATTGTGGTTCGATGGTCCAGCAATACCAGACCTCCTCTACAAAAGCACTGAGAATGAAGATGAAGTTTCTTCTGGAGAGGAAGAAGTTGAAAGTGAAGCATGGAGTGAGGACTCTGATTCAGATGAAGATTCGGAGTAAAAGAATTATCCTCTCCAAAAGAAACGTCATCTTCATTCTCAGTGCTTTTGTAGACGCTACAACATAAATTTGTTTTTCATGGCTTACAGCGTTGTGTGTGAAATCATCCATGATGCCATACTAGGAGTACATGCTGCTTTTTGTGTCCGAAGTGTGTAATATAGAGGGACATTGGGGGAGGTGCGTGCACTGGCAGGGGTACGCCACCAATATAAATTACTGGAAATGCCCATTCCTTACATCTGGGGTCCTTCCTATCATTTTCCAGTTGGTTTTAATCGGCGGACCTCATGAGCTGATCTAAGTCAATAAGGGGCGGGGCATTTTGGGGGCCACTGGCAGGGGTACCCCACCAATATAATTTACTGGAAAGGCCCATTCTTTACATATATGGAGTCTTCCCGGTAAGTTTCCAGTAGCTTTCAATCGGTTACCTCATGAGCTGATCTAAGTCAATAAGGGGCTGGGCATTTTGGGGGCCACTGGCAGGGGTACCCCACCAATGGAAATTACTGGAAAGGCCCATTCTTTACATATGGAGTCTTCCCGGTCATTTTCCAGTAGCTTTCAATCGGTTACCTCATGAGCTGATCTAAGTCAATAAGGGGGCTGGGCATTTTGGGGGCCACTGGCAGGGGTACCCCACCAATGGAAATTACTGGAAAGGCCCATTCTTTACATATGGAGTCTTCCCGGTCATTTTCCAGTAGCTTTCAATCGGTTACCTCATGAGCTGATCTAAGTCAATAAGGGGGCTGGGCATTTTGGGGGCCACTAGCAGGGGTACCCCACCAATGGAAATGACTGGAAAGGCCCATTCTTTACATATGGAGTCTTCCCAGTCATTTTCCAGTAGCTTTCAATCGGTTACCTCATGAGCTGATCTAAGTCAATAAGGGGGCGGGGCATTTTGGGGGCCACTGGCAGGGGTACCCCACCAATGGAAATGACTGGAAAGGCCCATTCTTTACATATGGAGTCTTCCCAGTCATTTTCCAGTAGCTTTAAATCGGTTACCTCATGAGCTGATCTAAGTCAATAAGGGGCTGGGCATTTTGGGGGCCACTGGCAGGGGTACCCCACCAATGGAAATTACTGGAAAGGCCCATTCTTTACATATGGAGTCTTCCCGGTCATTTTCCAGTAGCTTTCAATCGGTTACCTCATGAGCTGATCTAAGTCAATAAGGGGGCTGGGCATTTTGGGGGCCACTGGCAGGGGTACCCCACCAATGGAAATTACTGGAAAGGCCCATTCTTTACATATGGAGTCTTCCCGGTCATTTTCCAGTAGCTTTCAATCGGTTACCTCATGAGCTGATCTAAGTCAATAAGGGGGCTGGGCATTTTGGGGGCCACTAGCAGGGGTACCCCACCAATGGAAATGACTGGAAAGGCCCATTCTTTACATATGGAGTCTTCCCAGTCATTTTCCAGTAGCTTTCAATCGGTTACCTCATGAGCTGATCTAAGTCAATAAGGGGGCGGGGCATTTTGGGGGCCACTGGCAGGGGTACCCCACCAATGGAAATGACTGGAAAGGCCCATTCTTTACATATGGAGTCTTCCCAGTCATTTTCCAGTAGCTTTAAATCGGTTACCTCATGAGCTGATCTAAGTCAATAAGGGGCTGGGCATTTTGGGGGCCACTGGCAGGGGTACCCCACCAATGGAAATTACTGGAAAGGCCCATTCTTTACATATGGAGTCTTCCCGGTCATTTTCCAGTAGCTTTCAATCGGTTACCTCATGAGCTGATCTAAGTCAATAAGGGGGCTGGGCATTTTGGGGGCCACTGGCAGGGGTACCCCACCAATGGAAATTACTGGAAAGGCCCATTCTTTACATATGGAGTCTTCCCGGTCATTTTCCAGTAGCTTTCAATCGGTTACCTCATGAGCTGATCTAAGTCAATAAGGGGGCTGGGCATTTTGGGGGCCACTAGCAGGGGTACCCCACCAATGGAAATGACTGGAAAGGCCCATTCTTTACATATGGAGTCTTCCCAGTCATTTTCCAGTAGGTTTTAATCGGTTACCTCATGAGCTGATCTAAGTCAATAAGGGGCTGGGCATTTTGGGGGCCACTGGCAGGGGTACCCCACCAATGGAAATTACTGGAAAGGCCCATTCTTTACATATGGAGTCTTCCCGGTAATTTTCCAGTAGCTTTCAATCGGTTACCTCATGAGCTGATCTAAGTCAATAAGGGGGCGGGGAATTTTGGGGGCCACTGGCAGGGGTACCCCACCAACGGAAATTACTGGAAAGGCCCATTCTTTATATATGGAGTCTTCCGGATCATTTGCCAGTAAGTTTCAATCGGTTAACTAATGAGCTGATCTAGGTCATCCATGCGGGGTCAAATATTAATGACTGGCAAGGGTACCCCACCACCGACAATCACTGGCATTGGCCATTTGTTGTTCTTGGAGTCATACCTGACATATTGTACTTAATTTGATGTGGTTACCAATAAAAGCTGATCTAGTTCAGCTTTTATGCAACTTTTTAATTACCCTCGTGGCCACACCCACCACAGCAGGCTTGCCAGTCGTTCGGTTTCATACACTGGGATGCCCTAGGAACATTGTGATGTATAAGGCAATTGGTTACCTTCCCAGCTAACCCAACCCCCTATGGTTGCACATATTGTGCTTCCATTGTTGAACGGTTTAAGGTGCCCCACGAAATGGCGGCTATTCGATATGGTCTATACTGGAGTTTAAAAATGCTATTTAAAAGCCTACTGTATGTATCATATAGGTAATGACCCGAAATCATACTTGGCCATTTTTAGAGAGCACTCTGGATTTCTTGGGACCTTTTCACACTACCCACTTCTGACCCGGGTAACTTTCTACCCGGATAGCTGCAAATAACCCGGGTTAAATTTAACCCGGATTTTCGTTTCACACGTCAAATTTTAATCTGGAGAAACACTTTTTAATCTTGTCTCCTACACGGGTCATGAGCGACCCTTTTCCCACTGCAGTTCAGCGCGCGCACCTACCCGGGTAGAGTAGACCAGAGGCTTGGTTTGCAATCATAATTACTGATTCAACCAAAGCTGATAAAGAGTGATCATTGGTTGAACCTGATAATCAGAAACATGTTTCTGGTTGTGCTTGGGAAAACAGCCCTGAGCACACCCTTTGTGTGTTACCAAGGTAATTGCATGTGGGAAATCGATTGATCGTTCTTGCAGCATATTCATGGCGCTCGACATGAAGACATCGCTGGCGATAATGCTTCTTGCAATTTTTCTGGAGCTTTTGAGGATTTCACCAGGGGGATTTTTTGCGAGTGAACCTCAAACTTTCTCTTGACGATTTTACCCCTAAAAATCTTTGTGGATTCGTGAATCCTTCAGCGATCCTCCAAGTGAGCTCGGGGTGTTGCACTGCGTGGACAGACTCCGTCTAGGAGTAATACACTAAACGGTGTACCCAGCCTTTCCCTTGACTAAACACGTGGGAAACACGGAGAGGTATGATCATGTGGACATGACTCAGGAGGGGGGGAGGTGACTGTTTGCCTTTAACTTTTTCCCCAATTGGCCAACAGGGCCAATTGGCTTAAGTCTTTACTGGCCCATCGGCATTTCAAGTGGCCTGGTTCAAATTTCTTTTTTTAATTCTTTTTTTTATTTTTATTAACTCACAGCCAGTTGTTTGAATTAACCACATGTAAGCGAATAAACAAGAAAAATTTGGTAGATTTGATAATACCCTACCTAATGCATTTATTAAAAACAATGTGTGAGTTACGGCATGGGTCAGTTTTATTTCAACTGGCCAGCCGGACCATTTGGGGAGGCTTTCCAACTGGCCCTAGACAATTTCAACTGTCATTTGGCCAACGGACCAGTGCTAATTCGAACACTGGGTGAGGTTATAGCTGACACTCCAAAACTCAAAATCCCTCAAGGGATTGCGACTATCTGAACACGGCTGAAATTTCCAAAAGGCAGTTATCAACATTATTCTTTAGTTATGTGATGCTGTTGTTCCTGTTTTAAAAGTTTTCCAATCATGTAATCTGTCTTGTTTTGAGGCTCAAAAATGGCAGCAGAAAACTGGCTTACCCCATCTGGCTTGCGTATTGTCTGCACTGTGACCCTTTTGAAGTATGACCTGGGTTGAGACGATGGTGGCTGTCTTTGCCTCAAAATCTCTTCCAAATTATTGCCTTTTATGTCATCATCTAGGTCTGCACAAAACGAAAGCCAGTAGCATGTTTATGTAGTAGTCAAGACTATAACGTATGCAATAAACCTTTATCATGGTGCTGCCAATCAACGTAACCAAAGCTAGCGAGACTTTAAGAAAAATATTTTGGCCCCATGTTGAAATTGTTCATTGTGTTCATCACATTGACACACACTCGCGCGATCAAAAAAATGTGCAGTGCGGACAGTGATTTTCTCAGAACAATGGAGGATTGCACGCGCTATCGCATGATCGCACAGACGCACTGATCGTGATCGACACGTACCGGTACTCATAGGGGAACAAGACAAAGATGGACACACCGTGACAAAGGTCATTTGCATGGTCTTGAACTTAAACAGCTAGTACCCCCCGTACACATTTTTTAACTTTTCATGTTTATCATGGAGGTGTATGTGTCTACAACACCATCACAACTTGTTTTCCACCAAAAATCGACAACCTTTTGTTTAAAATGCAAAGCAGTTCCGACCCTCTTCACCCAAAATTATAAAACGCTCGAGGTCACTTGGTTTGTTGATAAACAGGGTTTTGACGTCATCCTGAGAAAAACACAAAACGGCCTGTGCAGTATTGAATGGAAAATACACGGAGTGAATGTTCATCATGTCTGTGTTGTCATTGTAATTCAAAATACAAACGTGAAAAACACTTGTTGTAATATGACAATAATCTACTTTTACCTTTTTTGTGAAAAAACGGTGAAATTGTGGCTCACAATGAAACTCTTTTGAAGTAAATACGTGTGCATTGCGACCGGTGGTTTTGTCACGGAACGAACGGCATGCAGCAGTCTGTGTACAGCAGTGGGAACGGGTCCCTGCGAGCCGTAGTTCCCACGTGTTTGAAATTGGCACAACACGGTATGCACATCGCCCGGTAAAAGTTAGAACGAGAGACTCATTTTTCTCTCTCTTGGTAGTAAACAAGAAAATCTTTCTGCTCTTTTTTTTTCATGGTGTCTGGTAAAGCATACAACCACACAACTACTGGGCACATCTCTGGCTTTTTGCACTAGAAAAATTCTTTAAAAAACACCATTGAACAGAGACGGTTTTCAGAGTTTTTTGCGTGTAAACGTATTTTGCCTGAAGATCAGCTCAATACCAATTTTTTTTTCATTACCAATTTTGTTTCCGTCAGCCCAATGGTCATTGCTAGGCCTACGTCAGGAGAAGTCAAGCAACACTGAATATTACCGAATTTTTTGAAACATCCAGCAGTGACCAGAACACTGACTCTTTGGGCGATTGAGGAGACTACTCACGACCATACAAGTGACACTGCGGTGACCATGTAGCGACAGCATAGAGCAAGTTCAAATTCACGACTACATGTATAGTTAACATTGTTCAACTATTTCCCAACTCAACGATACTTAGTCGTGTCTGGTCGACCATTTGGAACCAGCCCATGGCCACAGGACACGGTCACGCTGGCTACTGGTACCCATCAGGTATCGAAGTTGATGCAGCATTTTGTGTGGAACCGATTGACTAACCAAAGGCATTCTAACTTGAGTGTTAGTGCGCATGTGTGCTGCCAGAATGACGTTAGACCAGTGGTTAACTCGAGTCGTAAATTAAACTCATTCCTTGTTGCTTGTAGTCGCCTAATAATAGACCGATCCAGTAAGCTCCGCCCATTTAGAAATTGCCTAGCAACATTTAACACGTGAGGCACGTGTGCAGTAGAGTCGCGTGGTCGTGCCGTGCATCAGCGTCCGCGCTCTGGTCAGCGCGTATTGAAACACGCACACGCACACAGAAACTGCACGTTCGAAAGCAAAATGTGTACTTAAGTATCCGGTCGTGTGCGTGCACGTACAACATGCCTGCAATACGCGTAACGCGCGCGGTTGAACAAAAACATCTCGACACACATCTAGAATGCAGTGAATGCACAACATAGCAAAACGACAAGCAAATTTTGGTGAGTTTTTCCCGTTTACACAAAAACACATTTATGAAGGGATTAAAAGTAGGTTAGGATAGTCTTATACAACCCATTTTAAACCGGCTAGGGTCCTCTGTGCTGATAAAAATGATGTTTATGGTGTTTTTGCGTCACTCGTGCTGCATTTGCCGTAGCTCTATGCACAAAATTGAGGACTCAGGTAACCAAAATGGAGATCCACTTTTTGGTTACCTGAACCTGAGGCTGTGATTGGTCAATTCCAAAATGGGCGGAGCTTACTGGATCGGTCTATTGCCTAAGAGTAACATGCCCATTAGGGAGATAGATTACCTTTGTCTTCTTTCTGTGGAGATGTTGGTGGTAGGCTTGGAGTGGGCCAATGCCACCTTGGCCTCGGTGTCCACATTGACAACTAATTATAAGGACGAGAAAATAGGAAAGCAGGTAACTTACACAATACATGGTGTCTCAAAAATGTCCAGGTCAAACCAGGGGTCGATCTCACAGAATTCCTCTTATCTTAGGATCGATCCTAGGATTTAAGAAGTGTTCGAGCTCTAAAATCAATCTTCGCTAAGACGGGTGCAATGATCGATTTCACAAAGCGCGTCTTTTATAAGACGAGTCGCAACTGCTTATAATTAATTTTGCGTGCGTTGCGTATGTGCTGTCCTCATCCGTCTGTAATCGGTCTATGGAGCGATTCAGACATAAAACCCTACGTACGCATAAGACGGATGAAAAATGGACCAAATGAGAGGGCCCATTATTGCGGCAGAAGAAAATCCCGCCTGTATGAGCGCCTGCCTGCTGCCGTATGCCGGGCTAGCTTCGCGATCGGCAAGCAGAAGATAAGCGCCATCGGTGACTGCATTTTTGCATTCGTACAGATAAGACGACCCAAACATCAATCTAAAAGTTAGAAAGAGTTGGGCCGTGTTGCTATGGGAATTAGGACGAATTTAACGCATCTTAACTTTGGTGAAATTGGTCCTAGGACTGGTTCCAAGATAAGACGAGTAACGCTTTCTAGGACGAATCTTAGCGCTTTGTGAATCTTAGCGCTTTGGTGCAGCAAACATCAACCAGATCTGATTATTTGAAAACAAGAACTGGGCAGCTTTCCACTTACTGCATGGTGGTCAATTAAAAAACATGGTTAACAATGTTTGCAAAGAAAAAAAATTTCATGAGTGCTCGTGTCTTGAGATAATATTAATACTTTATCACACGTTTAGTTTTTTAGCAATGCTTGTATCGACTTTTTTTCCCCATGCATGACGCGCATCGCACTTTCTGCGCGGTGGCACCTGGATTGTGAAACGCCTGCATTCGTGACATCTTCAGGCATTATGCCAAACCTACCCATGATGGCAATTCGTTCTTTGTTTCCTCAGAATATTCTTTTAAACGGTCTTTGCTGGAGGATTCTGGCTTGGAATTAGAGGCCTGGGGCTGGAAGCTGCCTGGGTGCTTCAGCATTTCGTCTCTTGGTGTCAACCGTTTGGACGAAGATGGTGGTGACGGCTCTTGGTCAATTCTTGAAAATGCTGCAGTGAGGCAAAAATTTAGAAAGGTCATCTTAACATTTTGACTTAGTTCGGACCAGTGTTATGATCTTTTTTAGAGACCTTTTAAAAAATACGGTCCGTGGTTCTTAGATAAATATTATTTTTTTTTTCTCCGTACGAATTTTAAAAAGCATTTACTTTATTTTAACGACAAAACATCATACTTGTGAAAACGCCTTTTTATACGGCCATTCTTGCCCTTGCCTAGACTTGCCCATGCAGGTCTGACTTCCTGTGTAGTGTGTTTCTGTGGTGCAGTACATGCAGCGCGCCCTCTGGACTGGTGGCCTGTCAAATCTCTATTCTTCTGTCTCGAAAGACTTTCCGAGACAGAGGAAACAGAAGAAAACAGATTCGACAGACTTGGCGGACAGCCACTAATATACAAATATTGACTGCAATGAGGGGCATGGTTAAGATTATAGGCCCAAGGTGATCTCGAATCCATGACTATGCCCCGAGGCGGAAGCCGAGGGGCATAGTCATGGCTTCGAGATCACCGAGGGCCTATAATATTAACCATGACCCGAATAAACAGCAGTCAATATTTGTTTTATATACCGAATGTGTAGATTTTTGTCATCTGGTTGGTTAAAAGTAACGATACATTATACAGTCATGACAGTGGTCCTTCGAGTTTCGATTTTGGAAGCTGGTCTACGGCGGAAAAGTTGTATATTTACAGCAAACATTTGTAGCATAATCACCTGGCACTTTAGTAGCACATTTCACCTGGCACAGTTTTCACTGTAGGCCACTTCTCTTATATTCTTAAGGACTTCATCATCTACGACAGACGTCGAGATTCCGCCATTACCGTCCTGATGAATGTTTACGTGAAGCGCCCAGCTGCATAGTTGGTGCACAGCTATGCTAACACATGTATTGCGCGCGTCCGGAACCCGCTAAATGACTATGCCCGGGGCATGGCAAAGACTAATGCCCGGTGGGCATATACGCGCCGGGTCTAGCCGATTCAATGCCCCCACTTTTAACCAATCAGATGACAGGAATCTACGCATGAGGTATATAATATACAAATATTGACTGCAATGAGGGGCATGGTTAAGATTATAGGCCCAAGGTGATCTCGAAGCCATGACTATGCCCCGAGGCGGAAGCCGAGGGGCATAGTCATGGCTTCGAGATCACCGAGGGCCTATAATCTTAACCATGACCCAAATAAACAGCAGTCAATATTTGTTTTATATACCGAATGTGTAGATTTTTGTCATCTGGTTGGTTAAAAGTAACGAGACATCATATACAGTCATGACAGTGGTCCTTCGCGTTTCGATTTCGGAAGCTGGTCTACGGCGGAAAAGTTGTATATTTACAGCAAACATTGTAGCATAATCACCTGGCACTTTAGTAGCACATTTCACCTGACACAGTTTTCACTGTAGGCCACTTCTCTTACTTTCTTAAGGACTTCATCATCTACGACAGACGACAAAATTACGTCGAGATTCCGCCATTACCGTCCTGATGAATGTTTACGTGAAGCGCACAGCTGCATAGTAGGTGCACAGCTATAGCTATGCTAACACATGTAATGCGCGCGTCCGGAACCCGCTAAATGACTATGCCCGGGGCATGGCAAAGACTATTGACCGGTGGGCATATACGCGCCGGGTCTAGCCGATTCAATGCCCCCACTTTTAACCAATCAGATGACTGGAATCTACGCATGAGGTATATAATTCTAAATATTGACTGTAATTGACAGTACATGTAATAACTAAACGTTGGTCAATTTTTTTCGTTGATGTCTCATTTGAAAGCGAGTAACTTTTATGTTTCTAGAAAATTAACAATTCAAAAACCTCTTCTTTTTGTAGGTGCCACACCCAAAACGCACTAGTGATATATGCATTCTGACTTTGTTCCGGTAAGAATTAAAAAGTTGATCAGAATTTTTTTCTTTAAAATGACTCATCAAGCATTGGTGCATGTAAGAGCAGATTTGATGGAAAAACCCAAATTTAGGAGTGAGAAAAATTGAAGATTTTGTAAAGAGACACTTTAAAAATTTCAGCACGTCTCATAAATATGTTTTCTACACAAGGTCTGAAGCCATGATCAACTACTCAATTCTATTCATATTATTTTGTTTGGTAGTTAGTTGTTCATAGTACAAACAACTTACCTGGAGGCTGTTCAGAGAGCCCAATGCCTTTAAACATTTCCTCAAAATGGCGAAAAATGTCTTGTGTGTCCTTTTCAAATTTGAAAAAGAGGTCGCCACCAGAGGGTGGGAACCATCCACCGTGACCTTGACCAAAGGTTATGTCATCATCATCATCATCATCATCATTTTCACAATCACGTCTTGGGTTGCCAAAGAAACCATAGTTCGGTGTATTAAAGAAATCTGCATCATCTGAATCACTAAATCAAGAAAAAGAGAAAGATCGTTGGATGGAGCACAAACTGAAATTTAGGCACAGGTACTAGTCGCATCCACACTTTCCGAGTCCGAGTCAGAGTCCTTCAGTTCGATTCCTTCAATCAGACTGAGTCCAGCATACACCCGAGTCCTCAGCAGGCCAAGTCCGAGTCCTGAGTGCTTGTTTCAATCCTAAACATGCTAAATGGATCAAGTATCAATTAATGTAGACCCAGTAACTGAGTCGTTGGCCCCGTTTTTGACGATTTTGGTTTTTTTCTTTTGGCCTAAAGAAAAAAACAATAATCGTCAAAAACGGGGCCAATGATCCAGTTACTGGGTCTACAATGAATGATCATCTAATCATGAGCTGCCTATGTATGATCTCTGGCAGCTCATACGTTTGCTTTAGTTTAGGTTGAGAAAATATTTCTTTGGGAGGTGTAATACATTTTTGAGTGCTCAAAATTATTTTAAGGCGGTTGAAACTAAGGTATTTTTTTAGTTTATGCCACAACTCGAATTTAAGGAAAATAATTATTGGAATCGATAGTTTGGACGATTTTAGAATACATTTTCCATTGGCATTTCCATCGCAAATGTTGCAAATGTTGCATTTCCATGAACATTCTGTGTTTTTGTCACGCCTGCCTCCATACAAAAGAAAGAGGGCGTGCGCGTGATGATCCGTTTGGTTTCTGGCTGGCCGCTTTGAGTGCAATCATATGCAATATTTTCCCGTGATTTTTCTCTAAAACTAAGCCTTTGCGACGGAAATGCATGCAAGTATTCCTATTCTAAAATCGTCCAAGCTATCGATTCCAATAATTATTTTGGTATTTTTTTCGTATACATTGAACAAAGATTTTAAGAAAATTACCTCCTGGAATCAACACATAATGTAATTTTAAGATATACTTCCCACTTGCACTTTTGTCGCAAATGTTGCTTTTCTGTAGAAAAATCATGTTTTCTTCCTCAAAAATTGCCTTCAGTTAGTGCACAAGATAACCATTCACGCGCGCGCGCAGCGCCCTCTGTTGTCGCGCTTACGCACAGACCGCTCGCCACGTCATTTTGTGCATTACTTTATGCAGTAATTTTATCATTTATTTATCTCAGAAATTCAACATTTGCGACGGAAGTGTCAGTGGGAAGTATATCTTAGAATTGAATAAGCTACCGATTCCAACATATAAATTTACCCAAATCCGTGTTCAATGTATATGAAAAAATACCATTATTTTCATTAAATTCAAGTTGTGGCATACATTTAAAAAATACCGAAACTAATTTATTTCACATTTTCAACATTTTTGATTTAGTGAAACGGTTTCATAAAGTGGCACGCACGTACATGATGGAAAGCGTTTGAGTCGTCTCAGGTGCGAGTCGTCTCGGGTGCGAGTCGTCCCGTACAGTAATGTACGAGTTGTCCCATTCCTACAAAGTGCAAGGAGGTCATGAAGGTGAAACTCTGATTGCTGATCATCTACTCAATTCTTTTCAAAAAAAGATATGAAACTCACTCCTCAACATGCCCAAAACCTCTGGGACCATGGAATCCAAAAAAAGAACGAAAAATGTCGTTGAAATCCATCACGCAAGGCTTCCGACAAAAATAGCTTCTCCACGAATCATCCAGCCCGGCATCTTCGAGTTCGACGCGTGCTGCATAAAGAAATATGTGGACCGTTGAACCAGTCTATTGTAAAGGCATTTCCCAAAAAAGCGTCATGGCTAAAAATAATAATAAAATGTAAACAGAGTTCCCCACAACATCGGGAACTTTCGCAATAAAGCCACAGCTCAGTGGCAATGACGGCTGATGCAAGAAAGTGCGAGTCTGAGAAAAAGTAAACACTTGTGCAACTGTAAGACCACGTCAACTGATATAAACCTACGTGGACAGACTTTAATGGCCAATTTAATGAATTATACGTGTACTTTTGCCGTATTTTTGAAATAAAAGTAGGTGCTGCTTGTAAGCGCCGTCATACAATGTCATATACTCGCCTGTGTCAGCTAGTGCTTTCATCGCGGTACGAGCTTTACAAAATAAATTGACCTATACTTATCGTATTATTTTCAGTTTTTCTTGAGCACCGAACGTCAGCAAAACCATCAGCAGTGTGATTCCTGAATATAATATATAGTTTTCCTTGACTGTATATTAATATTCGATCTTCAGTCACCATCATGGTATCCGCACCTAATATTTCTCAAGTTGCTGGGGTACTCGTATTACTTGCTGCTCCTCATAATATTTGGGGCAGTGAAGAAAGGTTTTCTTGTGGTAGTAGAAGGTAAGAGGAAATATTGTTGCTTTGTAATCACTAATGACATTAATTTGGGGGAAAATCATGCATTTGTGCTAGCTGAGGTTACCTCAGCCTATACTTTATAACCACATGATAAAGGGCCGAGGTAACCTCAGCTACATTTGTGCAAATACGTTTAGTACACTGTTCCATTTATAAAATCTTAAAACTTAAAAGTGTTACTCTTGACTTTTCTTCAGAATGACAAGATTAATTTTGTGGAACGGCAGAGTTTGTTTTTAATTTTGAGGGAAATTGTGGGGTACCGTGGCCGAGTGGTTTGGGTCATTGACTCGCAATCATAGGTGAAAACTTGGGGTTGCGGGTTAAAGTCCCATCTGAGCACACTATGAAGTTTTTCTCATATATGCCTAGTGTATTGGGAAAGCACGTCGTATAGGCCTAGCTACAATGATAAAGTTATGTTGGGAAAGGGAAATGCAAACCCTAATTAACAAATTTACGTTTTCCTTCAAATAGCAGTCATCATTACTGGGCCAGAAGCCGATCAGTCCATGGCATCTACACCCACCCACAAAAGCTGCTCAACTCCCTTCTCAAAGATCCATGGTTGGACCACCACGACATCTGGCATGATCCCTTCGGTTGGAATCAACTCATGCCCTGGAGAGCTTCACACCATCCATGGAGGACAGGGCTGTCTTTCCTTGGTCCGCCCTTGTCAATGACGAACAGTATTGGTTTCCCTGCCTCGACAGCCAGCTTATGCAGCCACAGGTGCCAAGATGACACTGATGAACTTCTCAAAACGGGGGCAGATGATGGAATGCCAGAAAGGGATGATGATCCTAGATCACTGGGGACGTGGCAAAAGGCATATGATTTCCACTGGCAAGACGAATTCCAGAGAGAGGCTGCAGAACAGCAACAAAGAAGGAATCAGCAAAGACATCAGCAAGAAAAACAAAAGAGCCTAAAAGAGGAGGCAGCGAGGAACAGGCACTGGGAGGAAAACAGGATGCTGGAAAAGAGAAGGACGAGGCAAAGAGACCAGGAGATGGAAAGAGAGCGACAGAGGCAGTATAAGGAGGACATGGCCAGGAAGAAAGCGGCTGAGAGCCGGACCCTGCAGGGAGAATGGGAGAGGGGGAGAGAGCAAGATGCCCCTGATGCAGGAAGACAGTACATGGACAGACATCCACACAGGGTAAGTTGATTAAACCAGGGTTGTTAGGAGTCTCCCTCTGCTCGAGTCTCAAGTCAAGTCAAACTACCCTCGAGTCTCAAGTCATGTCAAGTCAAACTAGCTTCTAGTCTCAAGTCAAGTCTAGTCAAACTGCCTTCGAGTCCCAAGTCAAGTCTAATCAAACTGCATTCGAGGCCCAAGTCAAATCAAGTCATTTGACACCAATGCCAAGCCAAGTCAAGTCAGGCAAAGTAAAGTATAGTGAACCTGTCAAAAGCCTTTGAGCATAAATGTCTTTGTTGAATTGCATTTAACTGAATTCTCATTTGCACATCCATTCATAGGAAATAAAAACTTCCAGAAGGAACCATCGCAAAGATGACCATCACAATTCTGGACATGGCTTCCAGAGAACCCAAATTGCCACCCTGAACATTCCTGGCTACACATCAGAACACGTCTCTGTTACAGCTTCCGATAACAAGCTGCTTGTCCGCGGGAGGAACATCTGTGGTTGCCAAGAAGACTGCACCGAGAGAGAATTCCAACGAAGATTTGAACTCCCGAGAAACGTAGACCTAGCAAGTCTTGAGGCTAGGCTTGATGAACACGAGGGGCAGCTGACCATCACTGGAAATCAATTTACAAATGCTTGGTTTCCGCCCCCGGGGAATCTGGCAGTCAGTGTTGAGGGATATGGCCCTAAAAGAAAGCTGCCCAGAGACGTTGATTCGACTTGTGGAGGTACGAGGACTGGTATCAAATTGAGGAAGATGAATAAACAAACAGGAGAAATTGTAGAGGACTGGGAAGACACTCCAATGCCAGCATATGACACAACTTTTGAGGATGAAGTGGATGAAGATGGGGTTACAATGGAGGTGGTTGATTATTAACCCTGACACAAAGATTCTCCGAAACTTGAAATTTTCACAGTTTCAACTGGTCCAGCAGAACTCCAAATGCATTTCTCTGGATTGGAAAACTTTTAAAAACAGGGATAACCACTTTACATAACTCAAGAGTAATGTTGATAAACTGCCATGTAGAAATGTTACCTTAAAAATCATGCATGGTTTTTGTGTTCAATGAATGGTAAAAAATGTCTTTAGACAATTTTAAAAACAAATCACATTCAGTTGGCAATTTTGCCCATAAAGGAATCATTTTACACAGGGGAAAAATCATGTGGCGTCTGTTACCATTGCTACCATTGCTATCAAGTACAATTTTGGGCAACTGCAAATGATGTACTGGGGCTTTAAAATGGGTCTACAATCGGGGAATGTTCCACTGCACTACTTATGCGTTACTGCTGTGTTGAACGTTGGTGGATTTATTTGGACCAGTATTTCAACTGTATATTTTAATTTATAAACTCTATTTATTTTAAAATTTAGGTAAACTTGAAAACAAAATGTGGTTGCCACTGAAGAGATGACATCTTTGAAATTACAAAATGTTAAATTGAAAATTAACGTTGTCTGTTATCGCCGAGTCAATTAATTACTGTATAAGGGATTATTTTTAGGAATTATGACCAAGGGACTGCCGGGGTGAATAAATTTAATACGAATGTCCATGAGTTTGGAAAATCTCATGGATATTTGTGACCTGTCACAATGGAAATTTGATATTGGTATTTTTAAATTCAGCAGAAAAAGAGCTTTCCATTGGTATATAAAACACATAACGTAAAACTATTCCCCCAACGCAACACAGCTTGGAGAAGTGATAGTGTTCGAACAAAATTTCTTATGAGGCACAAAGAATGCTATCGTCAAAATTGGTCTGAAAATGATGTTTATAATTGTTGGATGAAGCTAAAAATTTGGAATCAAATAGAATATAATTGTTTCCTAATATTACATAATCCTAAAATTGACCTCCCTTCAAGTTTTGACTTTGAGCCGTCGTTACAGGAAATAGCGGAGTGCGACTTTACGCTCATTTTGTAGAGACAGGTCACATTTGTCCACATTTATATAAATTTATGAATGTCAGATTTTTTTTTATTGTATAACAGGTTCTTTGCTATTTTTACATTTTTACTTCTGATCCTTTGTCGTACTTTTTACAGTAGAACATTAAAAAAAGGATTGTATTCAGAAAATGATTTTATACACGTATACAATGTACATCCTTTGACAAGACACTCAACTTGCTTGCTCCTGGAGACATGTACCAAACAACATGTAGCAGAGTTACAAAGGGGATGTAAGGTGAAAAGAAATAAACAATCCTCCAAATTATCTTTACTTGTATTCGTTTCAATTTGACAGGGTTGGTTTATTGACACCTGGCTTAATTAATAATTATACATGTAGCATCCCTTACCCAGAATGGCCACTTGGCCTTTTAAATAAGCGATAAT
Organism: Henricia sp. BOLD:AAB3569; assembly: GCA_037783545.1. Taxonomy (NCBI): domain Eukaryota; kingdom Metazoa; phylum Echinodermata; class Asteroidea; order Spinulosida; family Echinasteridae; genus Henricia; species Henricia sp. BOLD:AAB3569. Next base: position 900,872 of record JBBELK010000936.1, read on the forward strand.
GAAGAGTTTCATCGCAAAACGCTATATATACATGTATCAATTTTTGTCATTTCGAGAAAACTGCCATTTTGTATTAAAACTAAGCACTACAATCGATGGCAAATTAATAAATGTGTGGGATATAACACAATTTGCCAATATGACAAATGTATAGGACCACCAATTGAGAATGTACAGACAACATTATCTCATTTTTTGGGATATGGTGTTTATTGCATTTTGCGATGAAACTCTTCATATACATTGTACTGACATAAATGTATTTATGCTAATGGTACGTACGTACGTACGTACGTAGCTCACATAGGTGAGTACACACATACATACCTGTACATTCACCCTTTACTACAGTAAACTCTCGTTATAACACCCCAAAGCTCTTCATGATATAAAGCTCATTTTTCTGAGTCCCGTCCATTATTCTCTACATTGTGTATGCACTGGTTTTAGCGCTCTCTGGATATAAAGCTCCCAATATTTTAGTCCCTTGAGCGTTATTACTGTATTTGACAAAGGTTTCATTGCCACTTTCTGAGCAGCTGCATAAGAAGCACTGACCTGATGAAGAATATTATAGAGTAGCCATTCTGTGATCTGTGTGTAGGTTCAAATATACTGTCCAATCCTTAACAGCAAACTGGCTGAATTCTGGGGATTTAAAGTCATGGTGATTTTAAAGACCATGTTCAGATTTTTTTCAGAAAATGGATTTCGTTCTAACCTAACAATTGTGTAAAATACCTCCCTAAAATACCATCCAAGAAAAAAACCAGAAATTTGCAATCTCCCATTTGGATGTGGAAGCAAAAAAGTTGATCCCTGCAGTGGTCATTGTAACCGGATAAATTAGTTTACAAAACAGTGATTTTCTTTTTACGATACCCTTAAAAATATGCGAACATTCAGAATGGTAACACATGATATATCAAAATCTCATCACCCATGGGGAAAAATTAAGGGGGAAGGGGGTTTCAAAAAATGTGATCTGACTCGAAGCACCTCAGAAGCCATATTTCATCTGTGTTTGCTTGCGTGTTTGCCGATTGTCTGCCCACTGGTTCTTCAGTTCAAGCTCTCTCTCCTTGGCCTGCAAACATATGAATAGAATCATGATGTAGACAATTGTTGAGAAAAATGTCGGCTGCAATTTAAAAGAGAATACACTCTTTGCTTGGCAGCTATCATGGGACAAGTGCTTCGTCCCGGCCCATGCATGTATCAGACCAGACAGTGTGGTAGGACTCGAGTCCCGGATTTGATGACTCGGACTCAACTTGAGTCACATTGGAAAATGACTCTGACTTGAGCATGATGACTCAGACTTAAACATGGTGACTCGTGACTCACGAGTCACATAATTCAATAAAAGAAAAAGACATTTCAATAAAAGATATATTCGCGCGCCAAATGCAAGATTCTTTTAGAAAACATAGTGCGATGCGTGATTTTGACTCGGACTCGAGGCAAGTTACTCGTGACTGGAACTCGGACTCAAGGCTTGTGACTCGAGACTCGGACTCGATATTGGTGACTCGACTACAACACCGAGACTTGATAAGGCACTTGATCAAGGCGCTTCCATTGATGCACCAAATAAGAAAGCCTATATAGCTGCCTCCAAGAATGGCCACTGGAGCAAAGGGTTTAATGTTCTAAACGCTGTCGATACATGGTCCAAGCAACTTCCTACAGTATGGGTGGATTCATACTGAGCCGTTTTGCACGTAAATGCGACGCGCGTCGCTTTGAGAAAAAAGCACGGTGGATGGAATTTGGAGTGAAACGACGCACTGAAAACCACAGGCCTATAGAATCAACTTCTAGGATTTTCAGCAGGGTTGTAATGAGTCTCCAATCCCTCTGCTCGAGTCCCAAGTCAAGTCAAGTCAAACTGCCTTCGAATCCCAAGTCAAGTCAAGTCAAACTACCTTCAAGTCCCAAGTCAAGTCAAGTCAAGTCAAGTCCATGTACCGGTAGTATTTGTTCAAGTTAATTTCAAAATGAGTGTAAACCCTTAATCTTGCATAAGTGTAGGGTATTTTTTTTGTTACGGCCAACAATGCTTCATGTTTAATAAAACAAAGCTTTAGTTTTGAAAAACTAATTCAGTCCTCAAAATGACAAAAAATGCATACAAGTTCAATTTCATTTTTGGCAGACCTACATGTAAGTCAACAAATGTACAACTCCGAGTCAAATCAAGTCAAGTCATTTAAGGTTCCAGTCTCAATTCAAGTCATTTAAGGTTCCAGTCTCAAGTCAAGTCAAGTCATTTGAGGTTACAGTCAGGTCCGAGTCAAGTCAGTGAAAATCGGGACTCGAGTCCAAGTCTCGAGTCCGAGTCATTACAACCCTGGTTTACAGTGCGTAATTTCACTCCAAAATTCCTCCCACACCGCTTTTTCTCATGGCGACGTGTGTCAAAAGTACATGCGAAAAGGCTCAGTGTGAATCTACCCTAAGCAGAGAAATTAATTGTACTACAAAATGGTAAAAACGTTCACTTCCAAATAAACCCTCCAAAAATTATTCCAACACAGCCCTATAGACATGATAGAACTGAAGGCTCTAATAGCGGAAAGAAAATATTGGTGCATTGGAAACCTCCATTTTCTGATCACTCCTTTTAAGCCTAGCACACATCGACATTGCAACTGGAAGCAACTACATGTGCATGTAGTAGCAACTGGCGTTTCCGGCAACTAAAAGCAACTCGCGACAACTGGAAGCAACTGATCAGTTGCTTTAAAAGGTTTATGTACGCGCACTTGCAACTACTGGCAACTGAAAAAATCCCAGTTGCCGCGAGTTGCTCATGTTCTACTTTCTGGCAACTAGTTGTGCCCAGTCGCGTCGATGTACGCGTGATTGCAACTAGTTGCCGTCAATTCAGTTGCATGCGTACATCTGATCACGTGAGTGGACATCGACAGCAACTGCAAGGTCAATGTACTCTAGGCTTTACCGAGTTGCCGTGTGCGCGCCGAGAGCGCGCTCTGGAAATGTAGACATGGCTGGATGCTCCCGGTTGCCGCTAGTTGTGCAACTGATCAGTTGCTGTCGATGAGCGCGCTGCGCACACATCGACAGCAACTGATCAGTTGAGTTGCTTCCAGTTGCAATGTCGATGTACGCTAGGCATTACATGTGTATGTACTTGTCAAAGACATGATTAATATTGATGATTTTTACCTATTTAGTCATTACAGCCTTACCTGGTGGGCTAAGTATGTTATTTGATGCTTCCTCCTCTGTTGTCCTGAGGGAAGCTGATCTTTCGTCTGCAACGAAAAAACGCAAGGTATTTTCCAAGTAAGAATCGTCTTTTGGTTCAACTTGAACACACACAGTCGTGTTTTACTACATGATTGAGGACAATCCTAAAGTTGTTTCCCATTTGTTCCTGTACTCGACCTCTATATCCCATGAAGCTGTTACTCTGAACCAAGCATCACCATCAATTGAGAAATCCTGAAGGCCACTGAGAAATTCGTCTACCATCAGGAGCACCATCAACCGTTCGTCTAACATCGACGACGAGGTGGATGCACGCATCTCCAAGGCGAGTTTTGCCTTTGGGCGTCTCTGCCAGACAGTTTTGGACAGACGTTGCATCAAGTTTACAACGAAACTCAAGGTGTACAAGGCTATAATTCTGACCACACTCCTTTATGCCTGTGAGACATGGACAGCATACAAACTCCACGCTCGACAGTTGAACCGCTTCCATCTAAACTGTCTCAGAAAACTGATAAGAACTCCTGGCGTGACAAGATCCCCAACACAGAAGTCCTCTCCAAAGCCATATTGCTCAGCATCCACACCCTCCTCAAGAAAGCCCAAGTCAGGTGGGTCGGCCACATTGCCAGGATGCCCGACCATCGTCTCCCAAAGAAGTTGTTCTATGGCAAACTTGCGGAAGGAAAGCGCTCACAAGGTGGACAGAAAAAACGCTTTAAGGATTCCCTCGAGTCTTCCCTTAAAGCCTTCGGGATCAGCCCTTCCACCTGGGAGTCAACCGCCCATAACCGCATTGCCTAGTGCACCACTATCAGCCAGTGCCACAGTCTACGAGAGTCAAAGGATAGTTGAGGCCCAAAGGAAATGTGAGGAAAGGAAATCAAGATCCAACTGCGTCTCATTCACACCCATCTCAACAGATATCACCTGCCCAACCTGCTGTAGAGCTTTCCGTGCCCGAATCGGACTCATCAGTCACAGCGCGCACGTCAAGACTTCACGCGCGCGTGATTCCCTGCTAGTGTTCCTGACAAGGCATTAGTCTCAAAAACTAATGACCGGTTACTGAGCCCTCTGGAGGTTGCCAACTGTGTCAGTGAACAGCAACTCAGAAACTGAAGCCAGGAAGCCAAAAGTTTGGCTCTAATGTTGAGCTGCTTATTGTTGAAGTGTGCAATGTTCAAAATCCTGTTGTTCAAAAACCTACATGTATTGTTCAAATGCCTATTGTTGGATTGCTTCTTAGCAAATTTCATTGCATTTATATTTTGGCCAGAGACGTGTTATAAAACACATTTGGACTGGCATAGTTCGGTCACCATGCCTATGCTGCCCCTCGGGCCTGTGAGTGACCACAAGATTGGTCATATTTCCCTCCGGTCTTTGGCCTCTGGAAATAGGACCTTCTTGTGGTCACTCACAGTCCCTCGGTGCTTATAGACGTGCGCTAGTGACCTCATTGCCAGTCATATGGGTCATTCCATGAGGTTGGGTATATTTTTTAAAAGCGGTGTCCATGTTGCGTTGGTACAAGTTCTTTTATTTAAAGACTGGAGAATGATTTATCTGGTGAAATATTTGTTGTACTAAATATGGCTAGGTGTCCCAATATAATCATGTTGTTTTCACTGACCAATCTCTCACAGATCATGAAATATTTGTCTTACAGTACCTACGCAACGTGGACACCACATATGTTTAACACTACGAGTACATTTTGGAGGTCTGTAGTTTTGTTACAATGTGATGTAAATACTTCTATCGTAGTGTAACATATGTGTTTCTTTATGAAATGAATATACTTACTAAAGTAGCTGGGCTGGAATGTTACTCATATTTGATATCTTGTACACATGTCACACTTTTTGTACCCAACCTCGTGGAATGACCCATATGTATACTATTTTTTATGTAAGAAGATTCCTTATCAAGATCCGGGGAAACGGATTCTGAGGTTGCCAGGTTTGACCTGGACATATTTTGGGACACCCTTTACAAGATCAGAGCACACACAAGCCCCCATCACAAATCCTGCCAGTGGGATGTAGGGGAGACCGGGGCGAGTCCGCCCCCTTTTCACTTTCGCTGACCTAGACCTGCTGGTTTTCAGACAAGAAACCTGTTACTTTGTGCACGGGAACGCTTGGTGCCTTGGCTAACTACGGCGACATTCTTTAGACTCTAGTGCTCACAGTGGAGAACAGGGGAAAGAGTATAGACAATTGACAAAAGAGGGCGGACTTGCCCCAGGCTGGGGCAGGTCCGCCCATGAGTTGGGGCAAGTCCGCCATATTTAAAACATAAGTAAAACACTGCGTAATATATCAAGAATCTAAGAGTAACATTTTAATAAGAATGATAGTATAATACAGAGCAATATGATGGGGCAAGTCCGCCTACCAGTCTGGGGCAAGTCCGCCTACCAGTCTGGTGTAAGTCCGCCAATGGGCGAACTTGCCCCATCCCAAGTGAGCGGATGTGCCCCATGTGCTAATTTTGGTTTTCACCTCGTGGTGTGCCTTATGTAGATGCAATACAATGTTAACAAGTACATGACGTTGTTGGTAGATCCTACACCTCCCGAAAGATTATAACCACTAAATCCACATTTGCTTTTGTTTCGGGGTAAATACAACATTACCGATTCAAGAAATATTTACTTACGTGAGGATAAAACAGTTTTTCCGTTCTAATTCGGTGACAAAACGGAATATCCTCATGCAGCTTTCTTGGCAAGTTGGAGATAACCCCTGTAACCTTATTTCATCATCAAAAAATTCCTCCATTAACCCTAGGGATTAGAATCACGTGGTGGGCGGACCTGCCCCGGGGGCGTACTAGCCCCGGTCTCCCCTACATGCACAATTAAATTAAAAACTACATGTACTGTATTAACAAAAAGTATTCCTTACCAGTTTAACCCTGTATTCCTTTTCCTCGGTGAGATTCTTCTTGAGCAAGTCCATGTGAGTGATTGGTCCTATCTGCTCATCAGCAGTAATCTCAACAATGTTGATGGCTTCCCTGCCAATGTTGCGCTTGCCCATCAGCCTCTGGAACTGAGGAAGAAACAAAGAATTAAACAAAGCAATTTATAGACCCTCGAGTTTCCATGACAAGGGACAGTCACATTGTCACCGTGCGTCATCATGCACGACTAGGCACTTTGTGGATCTAAATTGTCACATCATTTAATTATGAAAACCTGCCCCCTGTCATATGGCCGCCAGTGCCAAGGGTCTAGATACAACTTAGAATATGATCATTTATAACATTGAATTTTAAAGGGTTTACAAATTTGTGGAATTCAATAACGGAGCATGTTGAGATTTTGATACCATAACATTTGTCCTATTTTTCTCATTACCAATCCGCATATTTTTTAAGGATGAATAAGGGATTATTTTTTAGAGATTATGACCCAAGGACCGCCGGGGAACAACTGCACTACCGTGATTCGAGACCACCAGTTGGCTTCATAGCTCAGTTGGTAGGGCGTCTGCACGTTAAGCAGAAGGTCCGCGGTTCGAATCCCGATGGAGCCAAGTTGCTTTTCACTGCATCCAGATTTCCCAATCTCATACGGACATTTGTCCACATTTGTATTTTCAAGGATATCATCAAAAAACATGCCATGTATGGGCGATACATGTTTGGGCAAGTTTATGTATATTGTTACTCCCTCAAGTTCCACAAATTTACACTATAATTAAATATTGGCCAGTGCATACTCGGTGTGTATATTTTAGTACTTATTTCCGTACGTACAAGTACCAACCTCTTTATCTGTTGCCAAATCGGAAGGCCCTGCAGACTCCCCACCGCTAGCTCCCTGCTCCTCACTTAATGACACAACTGGTGGGTCTTCAACTTGTTCCTGGTACGGCTGATTATATTCACTGTACTCATAACCATATGGTGCAGTTACTGTAGTGCACATCTGTGGTTGAGGATACTGGGTGGTGTGATAACCATACTGTGTATACGAAGTTGCTGGTTTCGAGAATGAAAGAGGAGCGTCTTGGCTGGATGGGGGAGGTTGTGATTGCTTGAATGTCAGAGGAGCACCTTGTGGGTCGGGTAGCGCAAGATTGAGTGGATCTGAAGTGCCTTCCATATGGGGAGAACTTCCCAAGCTTGTCATATTTTCTCTGGTCATTTCCTGGGCGGTTACTTGGTCAGTTCGTTTGTGAGGCATTGCAGGTCCCAGTGCACTGCTCGTCAAGTCCAACTGCTTAGGAAGAACTGAAACCGAAGTAGCACTAGAGTCTGCTTTAGATGTCTCTCCAAAGGAAAAGAATGAGGGCGCTTCTTTAGTGGCAGTGTCATCTTCATCTTCGTCATCGCTACCACAAGTCAGATCAGTTAGTCTGGCTTTGACGGATGCCGGTTGAGAGGATACTGTGGGTTTAGTAGGTGGTTTCCTGACGGCCTCGGTTGAAGCTGGCTTCTTGGTCAATGTATGGGGAAGGAGTACTCGGTTTGTTTCCTTGAAAGAAGCGTTCCTTGGTTTGGGAAGCAAGGCAAAGAGTCCGGCCAAGCCCTGTACGAATCCAACAAAAAAGAAGTCCCAATACATTGATGACAGCACTACATGTAAGTGTTAGATTCAATTATGTCTCTTCGAAAAAATTAATGGAAATCTATTAAAAATCTATTAAAAATATATAATTGATTGATCAGAACAGAAATTTGTTGAATGCAGTGAACTTGTGGATATAACAGCACCAATCGACCAATTACTTTGGAATCGCTTTCAAGACCATTCCGTATCCAGGCCCAAGTGAACCTGTTTGAATAAAGTTGTCCCCAAAGCAATGAAATGTGACATTTCCCGTTTCTGGTGGAATTCTGTAATAAGGGCTCTCGGGAAAATGGATTTTGTTCGGTTTTCAGCCTGATTAAATCTGTGTGAGTTAAAGCTGAACATCTACAGCCTGCATCTCAAAAACAGCCCAACAAGTGCAGTTTCTCAAAGAGCACTTTAGGCTGAGTGGCGTATCCTGCCTCAGTTGATCTTATGAGGGCTGGTGGAGCCAGCTTGTTTGCAACAAAGCTCATTGTGCATACACATTTACGTGTATGTAATTCCATTTTATGAACTTGGCCTTAAATTATCTGTTTATTAAATGTACACAGTTTAAGGGGGTTTTCAGACCTCGTGTACAATGTTATACATTGTACATCACATGTGTACATACATTGTGTAATTACTCAGTTGTGCATAATTTTATTTGGTTGGTATAAAAAATGGAAAATAAATGATTAAAGGCACAGGCTCGTCGGCAATGCGCGCCCGCCAAATGTGTGTCACGCAATACGCAGCTCATAGCAAAGGCACGGAGCTGCGTGTTTCGAGCACGAATTTGGCGGGCGCGCATTGCTGACGAGCCTGTGCCTTTAAACTGAAAATAACAGACGCATATTCATGCCTAATTAAACTACATGTACTGTATGTAGGTTGAAGTTAATAAACAAAATAAAGATTCCGTACACAAAAAATACGAGACATGAGGGTTGGAATTTTGGAAGTTATTTTATGTACCCTGAACTATAATTAATGTCTCAGATCCACCAAATTGTAGTACATGTATGTACATGTTTTATCAAAAAACAAACACAAATATATTAGGATCGCAGTGGCGGACCCAGCCTCATGAAAATGGATTTCAGCGAGTAACCCCCTGAATTATATTGTATTCCTGTATTTTAATGAGGCTGGAACCGCCTCTGGATCGGTACTGAATTAGTTAAAAGCTTCATTGATTGTCTCAACGATGTGCGGCAATGAATATAATAAGCAAAATTCAGCGCGAGGCAAAAGGTTACAGGTGTTTGTTTATCTTTTGTCATGTCGATATACACTCCCTGGGTATGCACCACCATTTGTGGTAGAGAAAAATAGTGAAAATTATGTTTTATTACAAGTATGTGTTACCATGGCGTTGCGTTGGTGGGTTCAACAATCTTAGGACAACGGGCAAACACTGACAACATTTGACACCGGGAGCAGGAACCGTCAGCATACTTTATGTGGCATTTGCAGTGATGCCCAAGATGCGATGACGTAAAGTCAGGTTTCTGACTACAATGGCTTCAAATTCCGGCCTGTGTTTGTATTCAATTTATGCTCAATAAATCTCCCATAAAGACAATTTCCCACGGGCACTGAACTGCATGCTTGCAAAATGGATGCCCATGATGTCAACTTGGTAACCCAGATTAAAATTAGTGCAGTAGCTTTGCCAGATTTTCAGGTTGTCCACGGACATCAACTACATGTATTTTGGGGATTTCTGATAGCCCAGCATTTTGTTTGGTTGTCCCGGGCTTCCGGGCAACCAATTTGTCCAATACTGACATGTACATGTACAGTCCGTCTTTGTTTATACAAAACATGGCACACAGTTACAATACATGTACATGTACATGTATACTAAATAACATGAATATAATTATAAACAAATTTACAAGCTTGAATGCCCACAAGGTTCAAAATGGGTTAAGTTATTTTAAATATTGTATTATAATTGTATTATAATCGTACAAAGTTTGCAGTTAAATGAACAAATAAATTAGGAAGGTCATTTTAATTTAAACTAGATTTCTAATGAGCTTTAAAAAAGGATGTACAATTTGTACACCAACTTTAATTTGTGATGTTATGTACATGTTAAGGATATTTTTTAAAAACTAGTGCTACTGCATATCATTTATGGCTTGCCAAGACCCTGTCTTTGCATGTTGAAGAATAAATTGTGACCAATTATAGACCAGTTTGCCCATACATGAATAGTAAATGGACCGAAGCAATAATTACACGTACCGTGGCCGAGTGGTTTGGGTCATTGACTCGCAATCATGGGTGAAAACTTGGGGTTGCGGGTTCGAATCTGGCTGCGGTACCTGTGCCCTTGGGCAAGGCACTAACCACACTTGCTCCATCCTTCGGAAGGGATGAAAAGCCGTTGGTCCAGTAGGGCCAATGATTTTCCGTTTCAGAAAAGGGCAAATTCCGTTTTTGAAAAACATGAATTCCATTTCAGACAAAATAAATTCTGTTTCATGTTCTTTAATAGATAAAAGGTTGTTAATGCCCAGGGAGTCGATTATAAACATAACTTTTGTATACGATGCACTGCTGACCTCTTAAAATGTTAATTTGAATTGAAAATTTTCCTGAAGATTACTGTAAGTTTACTTGTTCTACACTGTGATCACAGAATTTGCAGAAAATAATATTTCCATCTGCATACAAATCGCCACTGAACTGCTTTGCCCTCGCAGATGCAGACAAATTCACAAGTGGTGCAGCCTTCCTTTTTTTTTGAAGCCAGCATTGTGATATCTTTTCTCAACTTTTTAACGGAATTATATTGAGATGCAGATTGCTTTTTTAGTTAAACAAAAAGAAGCTTAATAAAGAATGCAGTGTTAAGTTAGCTTGAACAATTTCAATAGGTTTGGCCTTAACAATATTTCTTAATATTTGTTTTTTTTTTTTATGTTTATTTTTTTTTAAATTTTTTTTTACTTCAAACTAAAATCCCGTTTTCCGTTTCAAAGGGCAGATTCCGCGAATTCCGTCCGTTTTCCACGATCGCGGAAAAATCATTGGCCCTAGTCCAGTGTGTTAGGTAATGCTACAGACACTAAAGATCCCAGAGCATTCTTTTGTGAAGAGCAAAGGGGATATTCCCCGGTGTCTCTGGTCATTTCTAATTTGAATTCTTCATGGGTTTCCTCACGCTTGCGAGTGACAGTGCAATGAGCACTTTTGAGGAATCCTTGGTATGAATACCAGAAAGAAATAATAATAATAATAATATCTCTTAATGCTATAAAGGGGCGACCCACCGGTAAGACTTTGCCAAACTACCACCGAAATTTTGGCTAAAAGACATTTTCTGTAAACCAGAGGTTCCAAAAATGTTTCCACACCTAATAAAAATGCTTCTAGACCTAATAAAAATGGTTCTCGATTTGAAAAAGATGGATTTTGACTTAAAAAAATTGATTTTGACCAAATTGTAGCCCTAATAGAGTGGGTCACCCTAATAGGGCTCTCTACACACAAAGTGTCACCCCATTGGATAAAATAGAGAAATAATGTACGGTACCTTACTTAATATTCACAATATTCTCAAAGTAGCAAGGTACATGTACAAGTACATATTTATAAGTGAGAGCCCCGTTCTCGTGGCAGAGCCCCATTCTCGTGGCATATCCCCTTCAGTCACACAAATTTGGACAAAAAAAGAAATCCCTTTCAACAAATGTACACATGTGACCGAATGGGATATTCAATGGCAGATATTATTTATACAGTCGAAAGTTTGATTGGTGCTACCAATGCAATATTCCCAGATAATATTAAGGATGTCAATGTTGTGTCTTCAAATGACAAAAGAAAGCACAATGCATATTGACAGCTCGGTCACCTCTCCCAGGGTATGGATAAAATTTCCGTCAAAAAAGTCCAAATGCAAACAGTGGTCAAATTTTCCATTTTACCGTCCTCTTGGTAAAACCTCAGTGCGGACACGGCTTTAGCTATCGCTTTAAACGATAGTTATCTTGTTTAAATGACTTAACTGGACTATCACATAATTTACGTGTAAACTAGTACATGTACTGTAGCTATTATAGTTGTTTAAACGACATACATGTACATGTTCAAATGACATATTAACCCTGTTCTCCCTAAAGTGTACATGTATGTAAAATTGTATTGATTTTAGAGGATTGAGGAGTGTTAGGGTTTAAGTCACTTAAACGACATGTCGTTTAAATGAGAAAGCTATGTCTTTTAAATGGGTTAAGTCGTTTAAACGAGATAAAAAAAATTGTTTTCAAGTTGTCAGCAGCACGCTTCCATACTACAGTATAAAGTGTGACTGCAATGTTGGTTTATCAGTCCGAACATTTTGGTAAGTTAAGAACTAACAATACATCACAATTTACTGGCAACTACTATAATACTATACTATATACATTACATGTACATGTAAATAAAAAAGATAAAATAATTTTAAACATTTAAAACAAAGAAAATGAAATATCTTTAGCTTTACTTTAAAGACCCTGTTCCACGTTTCCACAAAATATCAGAGGATTGGTTAAACCCAAAGAGCTACACCTAGGCCTATAGTAATTAGAGTTCAAAATAGCCAGATATCAAGAAGCCTTATGCCCAGCACATAATTAGTGTACATTGCACACGTTAAACCAATAGAAAATTATTTTTAAAAAACCAATTGCCAAACTACATAATGCCGCTTCTTTGTGGATGTATATTTTTATGCCCGAGATCAAAAAGCATAAATTGTACGTATGTGCATATTTTTTTGTACGTATGTCAATTGTATGGAAAGAATTTGAACCTGCTTCTAAACAAGAATATGACCCTGCAAAGAGGTTCAAAATAAAAGGTTTTTGTGTGTAGAACCCGAGACCTTGTTTCCAGGTTCATAAGTGACTGTATCACAGAAGGACTTGAGCCACTGTTGACCAGCAACCATTGGCTAATTTGCCATTTTTCTTTCACTTCTGGTTCCAATGTCTCTATTACCTACATGTAAGCGCTTGTTCTCCCAAACAATCGTGGACGTTTTAGGGAGGTCTAACAAAGAGAACAATATCGTCCGCGATTGGCAAGCGAACGTCCGCGATTCGCTCCTGTACAAAACCAACGAGAGTAAGGAAAAATAGACTATGTCCAAACAAAAGAGGAACAAAGGGACGTCCGCGATTGTCTGTGGATTCGCACCTATAAGTACATGTATGGTGGGCATGACTGAAATAATGAGTTTTAGATTTTCATGTCGACTGTTTGGACTGCGACTTGATGACGCGATGTTGAGGCTTTGCACATACATGTACATGTATGGCACATCAAGTTGTCTCCGTCTTCCACTATCACAATCAAGAGCATGGCTATCTAGTACTGTGGATCTTGATTGTGTGGCAGTGGACGAGAGAGTCAACTTGACGCATGCGCAAAGCCTCAACTTTGACGTCATCATGTCGCAGTCCACATTGTCGACGTGACATTCTGAAACTTCCTATTGTGACGTTGCACTTTTGAACTGGATCTCATGCTTGTGACTTCAGCCGTTACTCACAATGCTCCACTCAAGACTTTCACAGAGGCCTGTAAGTTCTCTGTGGGTTTTACTTAAGCTACATGTATAGACCATTCCCATAACCATGGAAACCTTCCCTGCATACGGCACGCACTATAGCTGGGAGGTGGCCAGTGCTTGAACTACATGTACATGTATGTATGTACATGCATTATATGATGATGCTCATTGTGTCGTCACTTTGGACAATTTGCGCATTTGTTGTAAGGGTGAATTCACACTGAGCCTTTTCGTGCCTGCGTAATCGCGACGCACGTCGCGTTGAAAAAAAGCGATGTGGAGGAAATTTTGAGTGAATCGATGCACTGAAATCACTGAATTATGAAGACACTTTCTATTCAACATGTCCAAGCTAATTGTATTTTTTGGTGCATTGTTTCACCTCAAATTCCTTCCACAGAATTAGCTTGGTCGGAAAGTGTTTTCATAATTCAGTGATTTTCAGTACATCGTCTCACTCAAAATTCCATCCACACCATTTTTTTCTTCTTCTCAAAGCGACGCGCGTGGCAATTACGTGCAAAACGGCTCAGTGTGACTTTGTGTGCGAAGGGCGCATTGCAAAACAAAACGGAGTGTCCATGCACTGGAAAAAGCTGCGTCCCAGCTACAGCGGATGTGTACAGGGAAGGCGTCCTGGGAATGGTTTATAAGCTATTAAATAAAATATAAAAATGGCAGTTCATGTGTGTATACTATTTCTTTAGGGGTAATAGACCTGTGGTGTATTCACAGTTTTATTTTCACTGGCATGATTACTACTTCAAAGAATGTGTTCATTTTTTCTGGCTTTGTTTCTGGGCACTGCTTCTGTTCACTCACAAAGAGTTGATTCATTTACTTCTCCAGATGACGTTTGCACATGCACCAAATGTTGTAGAAACTGGGCATCGGCGTTATTTACGGAATAACCTACTGAGGCTGACGCGGTGGGATAATTCATTTCGGGGTTGGCCGACAGTCTATCGATGGCCTTGATGCAGTACGACCAAAAGCGTTTCTGTTCTGCGGGAGGTGCTGGAGAGATCTTGAAGGTAGCCTCTCGGATGGCATCAACACGGATTGGGTCTAGCTGTGGTTTCCCATCTCGGCCAAAGCAAGATGTTCCATTCCGTTCCTCCTGGGTGAAGAGGATACCTGCAAGCTGACAGGCTACGGCGATTCTGTTGCTAGAGAGGAAAGCTAACCTTACTAGGACATGCTCCTTGATCTCAACTTTGCAAATCCTTCCACTGGCATCTCTATGGGATACATCCAGCACCGAATCCAGTCGCAAGGGAAGGTTATCATTTTCATTGATTCTGCAGAGTGAGTCATTCTCGATGACGAGTTGAGAGAGACTGATTTTGTCCGAGACATCCTGGTAGCTGTTGGGTAGCCACTTGCCTTGTCTGGGCATTTTGCCTTTGTTCTTACGGATGCGGACAATGTGTCTCGAGGCAGCATCGATGGACTTGACACACTCGTGCCACAGGTGCTTTTTTTGGTCATCGGGACAGGGGCAGAGCTTGAAAACAGCATCAGACAGTGCCTGCATGCGGATTGGATCAAGCGCGGCTGGCTTACGCCAGCCACTGCAATTGCAGAAGCATCTCTCGTCATCCGTAAACAAAACATCGGCAAGTCTGCGTGATATAGAGCCACGATCCTTGATGTAAGGTGCAAGGGAGATCAAAATATCCTTTTTCACTTCCAGTAAAGTCACATTACCATTCTCATCTCTCTCAACAACATTTAGAATGCTCTGAATTTTTGGTGGAATGCTCTCAAAGAAAGCGGCTGAGTAGATTAATGGTGGCAGCTGACGAGTGGTGGCAGGATCCATGAATGAAGAGTCGTCCCCTGAAAGCTGTTCGTTGCTTTCTTGGTCTGTTACATTATTTGACATTTGCACAGTGTTTACTTCAGAATCCATTTTGAACAATTTAGAGGTGCCTCTGTATCGCATGAGTGTTTGATAAGCGTATTTGTCATTGTCAGTAGAGGGTGTTATCCTCACAGGTACTGCCTGATCTGTTGGCTGGGTTGGATGAGCCGCATTCAGCTTGGCCGAGGATCCTGATAGGAGAGACTGCTCCTGGTTTTGAAAAGAATTGATGGATTTATTCTGCATCGTTTGTTCAACGCACGTTGCAGTTGGATTTGAGAGAGTGGTGTTATATGTTGTACTTGCAGAGTGAGCACTGTTGGAACCAGAAGCTGGCGAGACATTTTGGAAAGGTCCTGTCAGTGATGGTGTTTGGGCAGCTTGACTCAGTTCCTTATTAATCATGTGTTCCAGGATCTTCTGGACTTTCTGCTCGAGGTCGTCAATTCTTTTCAGACACGCTTTGCAGCAGTTGGTGTGGGATTCTGAAGTCACGTTACTCGGAGCTGGAGGATGGTGAGAGTTTAGCACCACACTCGGATAAACCTGAGGATTTGAAACCCCAATCCCTGTGTTAAATGGGAACCTTAATGCGGGTTGCAGGCCAATACTTGTGGGAATCATAGGAGTGAAGTTGTTGACTTGGTTCCCTGAAACTGCAGCAGCATTCACTGGGAAGGCATAACTTGAAGGGAGGCTGTTGGCACCAAAGGCCTGAGGATCGAATCCTGGAGTCTGCATGAAAGACACTACGCTTGGATGCAAAATTGGATTCAGCACTGGGGTTCCTTGGACAGGCCAGCCAGCTGGAAGCGGGGAAGTAAGCAATGCCGCACTGCTATTGTTGGCCTGACACAGCCCAGCGCCAGAAAGCAGCGACATTTGTTGGCGCTGCAGCTCCAGCTTTTTGTGAAGTTGTTCCATCGCATTGCGGCTGAACTCCACTAGTTCCTCCACCGTGTGATCGTCCGACTCGCTGGTGCTAGGTGTTGACATCCCAAGGGAACCTGGACTCACATTCGACACACAATTGTTTGGGAGCTCCTAAATAGACAGAAAAACAAACGGAAACACACTGTTGCATTTTGACATGTTTGATGCGTTTCCCAGTTGATCACGTGCTGGATTTTTCCTACTTCATCTACTGGTATTACCTCATTTGTATGCATAAAACAACTTCAATTCCACAGTCCTCCATTGAGTACATTGTGATTTATTCAGTGAATAGTTAATAAAAAGCATGGAATGCTGGGGGTAGTTTTGACTACATGTGTACTTCATGTAAAGGAGCGTGTCCAGATCACATTTTTGAGCCCCCCATTTTTTCCCATAGGTGTCAAGATTTTTATACCATATCTTTTTTTATTACCATTCTGAAATTTCGTGCTTCCAATCCACATATTTCTGAGGATATCGTCAAAAAATGACTGATGTTTTGTAAAATTTATCTGATGTTTTGTAAAATTTATCCAGTTAAATAAAACAGTGCAGTGATTACACCAACACTTTTGCTTTTACATCCAAATTGAAGATTGGAAATTTCTTGTTTTCTCCCCATTTATATTATTTTGGGGAGGCATTTTATAGGATTGTCCCAAGTTACAAATCTGGAAAAAATCTGAACGAGCTCCTGTAAGCACATTTTAATGAGGAAAAAGGAAATGTCTTCACAAATGAATAACACAGAAAGCTATAGTCCATTATCTAGCACACTACAACTACTGATATCATATTTTGATTGCATGTAAAGTATTTTAAGCAAGCTAACTGATCTCGTCCCATTCATTTTACCTGACCTTGCAACTGGAAGCAGGGTCATTCCGTGTCAAATCACCTGGAGGTTGTCAGGGTTCCGACTCGGATTTGGACGAAACTTTTTTTAAAAGTACCTCAACCTACATGTACATGTATGTCATGAACATGTACACAATTTTAGAGGCTAACTCCAACTCGTTGCTGAGATACATGTATGACCTCCAAAAAATGCCTACCTTACCCACTTTTTCCTAATCATAGCCATGCCATTGAGGTTTTTTTCCTTTTTAGAAGGCCTGTATCTCACAAATGCTTTGGGATTTTTACCTGATAATTGATATATATACATTGAATGGCATCTAATCTGCATGATTCTGCTATCAAAAGTACCGTACCATGTTTCATTTACAAGATGTAGCTCTCCCCGAAACCCTCATTTTTGATGACCGTGGTAACTTTTTGCATTTTTTTTCGCCCCCTTGGTGCCCAAATGGATGGTCGGATTGACTTTATATTCGTCCAAACACTACATTGCCCAAATGCTACTTCGCCCCAAAACCACTTCGTGCACAGGCCTTGGTTCAGGGCGAAATGGTTTAGGGCGAAGTGGTTTTGGGGCGAAATGACTGCAAACTATTTTGGACCGTTTTCTCAAAAGTTAGACAAAGTACGGAGCTGGTTTCTGCTCAGGTTGGTTTTAATCATGCATATATCTTTAATCACACAGGGGGATAAAACTATTTGTAACCGTTTACCAATCCTGTATACTATCTTTAAAATACTGTATCCAATCTATCTTTGGTGTAAAAGTTTGTTTGGTATCTTTTTCTGAGTCGGACCCGTCCCCTGACAACTTTTCTGAAATTTGGGTGATTTGACACGGAATGAAACAGCAACTAGTGGCAACTGATGTTTCTGGCAACTAGAAGCAATCACGGCAACTGGGAGCAACTGATCAGTTGCTTAAAAAGGACGATGTACGCGCATTTGCAATACTGGCAACTGGAAAAATTCTAGTTGCTGCGAGTTGCTCATGTTCTACTTTCTATCAATTAGTTGGATCCACTTGCGGACAGTTTCATCACTGTACACGTACTTGCAACTAGTTGCTGTCAGTTGCATGAGTGCGTCTGATTACGTGAGGCGCACATCGACAGCAACTGATCAGTTGAGTTGCTTCCAGTTGTAAGATCGATGTACGCTAGGCTTAAGTAAACACATAATACATACAATGCAACATATAGATAAAGATTGATTGTGACTTACCACATAAGCCCTTGGCGTGGCGTGGTTTGGACCACTAATGGCGTGAGAGACGTTGGCGCTATTCGACAGCATATTCAGCAAATCATGGCCGAGATTAGGCTTAGTCTAAATGAAGGGAGAGAATGGTCCGGCCGTTAGGGTAACTAAAATTAGCCGGACCATTAACAAGTTGTGTGATGATGACCTAGAGCTTGTTATGAAAGTGGATATACAATGTAACTAAAACAAATAGGCCGTATTCCTGAATGTGAAGGCCGCTGTCAAGTGGTCCGCGCCTGGTCTGCGCCCATCGTGCGTTATGTTCGAACACAAAACGCGCTACGCGCACACGCCTTCCAAACGTTTATTTTGAATGGAAATCCGTGCGCGCGACACAGGTCTGCGCGCTCCGCGTACGCGACTTTTCCCCACGTACGTATGCACGTACCCCCACTTTTCTACTGTCGTCTATGGACATTTTTCCCCAAATCACCTTGTTCGAGCGCCCTCACGCATTCAGGAATACGGTCTATTGGACAAAATGAGCTTTTTGAGGAAAGGGTATGCATCAGATTTCAATTTGGACGTGGTAAGAATTGAGAAGTTGATCATTAATATTTTTCTGTGAAATTACTTATCAAGCATCAATACATGTAAGTGCAGATTTGATAAAAAAATAAAAATTTAGGAGTGGGGAATATAATTCTTAGAAAAAATTGTCAGCGAGTCTCCCATGTTTTGTGCACAAGGTCTGAAGCCATGATCAGCTTCTCAATTCTTTCTGGACATAATTATAGAACTACATGTAGAAGCAGAGCCCCACACAGCGTTTAGTTTACGGACTTGTCCTAAAGTCTAACCCAAATGTTCTTTGGTGTTACTGTGCAAATTTGCGTGACATCAAGACTGCGACGCCTGCTTAAGTCACCGACACTTAGGCTAGTTATATTCGTTTTAACTCGGCACAGAGCTCAGCCCCAGGTTTGGCACAAACAGCACGGTTTTCGTCTCGGGAGGCAGAAAAAAACAAACAAACAGGATACGGCAGATGTTTGTCTCATGGCCTCAAGAAGCAGAAAACAACACAAATTTACCACACATGGTGAGCTACAAGTCCTTCGTGCCATTCTAGGGCAGTACCGTACATGTACATAAAAAAGTTGTATGCAAAAATGTCATTCTTTGCCCAGTTCTCGGACAAAATGGCGGCGCCCATAGGACAATGCATCGCTGCAAATGCCATTTTTTGTGAAGTTCGTATCTGCTTTTCAGTGGGTCATATCTCTTGTTCGTCGTATAACGATAATGTATAAATTTTATTCTTTTAGCACACTGTATTTTGTTTCTTGGGTAAACTTCTCCTTTAAATTATCGTCAATGTTTAATGGCTGTTAAAGGAAACCTAACCTTGCTTGCCTAAGAAGCATGACAAAAATATACCAAATGTGGCTATGGGCATGACATGATGGGTTCCACCCCACACATAGTTGCATATGGGGTACCGTGGCCGAGCGGTTTAGGTCATTGACTCGCAATCATAGGTGAAAACTTGGGGTTGCAGGTTCGAACCTCCCCACGGCTACGGTACCTGTGCCCTTGGGCAAGGCACTTAACCACACTTGCTCCATCCTTCGGAAGGGATGTAAAGCCGTTGGTCCAGTGTGTTAGGTAATGGAAACGCACTCTAAAGATCCCAGGGCATTCTTTCGTGAAGAGCAAGGGGGATCCATCCCCGGTGTCTCTGGCCATTTCTAATTCTAATTCTTCATGGGTTTCCTCACGCTTGCGAGTGACAGTGCAATGAGCACTATTGAGGAATCCTTGGTATGAATACCAGAAAGAAATAATAATAATAATATACATACATGTACAAACATGTAAATTTGACTCCAACCATAGACACCATGGTATCTTGCACAATGGACTCCTGATTAAAAACAGACATGACACGAAAGCTCCTACTTTGTCAACGAAGAAAGGCTGCCATTTATTTTCCCAAAACATAATGTAGAACACACGTGAGTGATCATTCTGAACCACTGCCGAACTGAATGAAATGTTCGGTTCAGTCCGGTTCAGTTCGGTAGTGCCATTTGTTTGGTAAAATCCGCTCGGTTACAGCACTAGATAGACATGAGTAATCAAGTCTCCTACCTCTGGGACATACCGGTACAAAGGCAAAATCTGTTATAAAGTGACTCCTTCACGGGATTCAATAAAATAAATGGTTAGTCACAACAATGGGAGTATCAAACCTGAACCTCTTTCCACTGCTAGGCACTGTACATTGTAAATGTATGTTATGTGTAATGTGCCTGAACATGGCCTAATTTTTATACTAATCATACAGAAGAAGTTAAAAACGTACGACTCCTGCTTTTCCAATCTGGAAGAGCACTAAATATGTACAGACGTGGAAACTGTTAACATTTAGTAACACGCAGGCTTCAGTATGTATATATGTGCATTCCTGTGGCCATGAGTGCCTACAAGTAATAAGTGAATACATGTATTGGACTTTGAATGCCTGTGGAATATATGGGTCTGTCCACGGTAATGGGGTACATTTCTGTAACACTCAAGATCTTAGGTCCCAGTTCACTTCAAATGTCTTAATTTTATCTTTAAATTATCAAGCTAAACTGAGGAAATAACTTTTTCACCAAGGAGTAAGAAAAATAGTCATACAACATACATTTGTGAAAACCTCGTGCACAAATTTTCCTATTACGCATGTAACAAAGACGGAAAAAAATGTCACAAAATTGTCTGTCCACGTTACATGCGTAATAGGAAAATTTGTGCACTTGCTTTTCAAAAATGTATGTTGTGGCAGCAATTTTTTACTTTTTTGGGCAAAAGTTATCTCCTGAGAACAAAACAAGGACATTTCTTTAATTCTGAGATAAACTACAGACATCTAAAAGGAATTATTGACTTATTTTTCAAATGTACCCCATTACTGTGGACAGACCCATATACATTTGTACAGGCATAACCAGGCATGGATTTAGTGTTGTAAAGTAAAATTGTTCGGATAAAACAGGAAAGACTTTCCGAGTTGTAAACTCAGGCCTTGAGGAGGAAGGGAGTCCAAATCATAGGCGACCCCTCCCATCCTCTTAATACAGTGGTACTCTCTCAGAGTACCACTTGCCGGTATGAACGCATACAAGTGATTATTTGTACTGCCGGAAATAACTGAGCTTAATTTGTGATTTTAATGTGTGTGTAACATTTGTAAATAACTGTGTGTATATTTTGTATAAGGTGAGCTAAAGACAATTTTCCATTTTATGCTTGTCATTTGGTGTATAAAGTTAGAGACGCAGGCTTGTCAATGCGCGATAGACAAATTTGTGCCATAAATTTCACCACGCTCTATACCTTGCCCTGGCAGTCGCTCTTACAGTCCCAGAGGGTGTAGGGCCATGGTGCAGGCAAATAGCCTCGTTCATTCTGCAAATAGGGTGTGTATCTTTTCGAAATCAATTATTTATCACAGAAAACACACCCTTTGTAAATTCATGACATTTAGTTTCAGCAATATTCACATAGATGGTTAAATTGACCGTATATGGGAACTCTTTGGTACAAACGACATACATTTTGTACAACAACACACACTACATGTACCCAGCGCGCACGCCTGTTTTGATTAGCCTATAGCAACACATAAACACACTGTGGCGAGCTCGCATAAAAATGAGCCTTCACCCACTGGGATTGTAAGAGCAGCTGCCCTACTCGGGCATAGTATGGAGCGCTGTGAAATTCGTGGCACGAATTTGGTTGTGGTGTATTGACCAGCCTCCGTCTTCATTTCAATTATACCCATTTGGCTGAGATATGGTGAAGTACACATTATGAAGTGCACTATAGGTCAATAACTCTCTTACCTTGGGCGGTTTACTTTTCTTTGCCAATGGTTCTTCGTCTTCATCATCTGAATTTGTCTGAAGGGAAAAAAGAAATGAAAGTAGTGCAAAAATTGAAAGAAAATTATATGTTATTCTTATATACTCTACTTATTCGTTTCAGATCTAATTATCTCAAACAAAAGATTCTCTTTTCAGATGGGGCAACAGCTGGGAAATTACCAAATTTCACAGCTGTGACGCTTGTTTGTATTGACCTATAGCTGTGGGGGCTTTACAGTCACTTCGCCCAAAAACCACTTCGCCCTGAACCACTTCGCCCTGAACCACTTCGTCCAAAAGCCACTTCGCCCAAAAACCACTTCGCCCAAAAGCCACTTCGCCCAAAAGCCACTTCGCCCAAACGCCACTTCGCCCGAAAACCACTTCGCCCAAACCTAATAAAAACGAAGAGACAATTCCTATATTGCATGTCTTGGCTAGTTTCCTTCCTCCATGGTAGTATTATCAATTTTCCGGAAAAAAATGAAACGGGAAATACCGCTTCATTGTTTGCGAATACAAACTCAACTTGTCTTTTCCGCGTAGCAACTCGACCGCAAACCAACTCGACTATACAAATGCAAAACAGAGAAGCCAATGCAGCGACGGCATGACACGTCCCCAGCCGGCCGGTCAGTGTCGGCTCGCTAGCACACAGAACGCTGGTCGGCGTGTCTTTGCCGGCGCGGCCCCCGGGTCGCTGTCGGCGGTGACTGTCGGCACGCGAGCCGCTGTCGGCGGTGACACCTCCAGTCACCACTCCCTCCCGGCAGCTTGTAGGTGTCGCTTTCTATTCTGGATGGCGTCATTCTAACTGACAATAGTGACATGACTGACAAGGTAAAATGCTGCTGTCGCTTTGTCTAAAAGACATTAAAAGTGTCAGAATTTCTGGAGATTCTATCCATTTGCCTTGTGCTAGCAACACAGTCAACAACTCAACAAACTTTTTCCGAAATTACCTCGAGTCGAGATGCCTATGGAAACTCGAAAGCGTGGTCGCCGTGAATCCCCCGGCGCAGAATTCCCCTGCATCCGGTGCCACCACCATGTCAGTGGACGGCATCAAGCAGTGGAATGTGATGCCTGCGGTAGATGGCAGCATAGAAAGTGCTTTGAAAATACCGAACGAGCCGAAGGCGAGTTCGTTATTTTCATGATGAGTGCGGTATATTCTCATATCACCCTCAAAGCCATCCAATATTATATAATTATCGAGGTCCGGCACTTCCCAGAAGGTTTTTATGTCATAGGGGGCCTACTAGACCCAGTAACTGAGTCGTTGGCCCTTTTTTGTTTTTTTGTTTTTTCGTTTTAGGCCCAAAAACGAAAAAAAAAAAAAAAAAAAAAAAAGGGCCAACGACTCAGTTACTGGGTCTAGGGGCCTACATACAACCAGTGGAGGATCTGGCATAATTAAAGGCACAGGCTCGGCAAAGGCATTGAGCTGCGTATTTCGGAATACCAAGGAAAAGCAGGACTTATTATATTCCTGTATTGTAATGAAATCTGGATACTCCACTGAAAAAAATAGTTTAATTTTGTGCGTATTCACACAAAGCAATAATTCAGCTTGTTGGTATTTCAATTCCACATCATTGATTAACTTCTTTATTCGTAGTTTGTATTTTTTTTTGTTACAGTAGAAAACTTTACCAATTAGACTTGGTGGTACCACTTTAAACTGTTTTCTAGTATACTGTAACTTATTTTTTGCACGCCTTTTTTTGGTAATGTAGACCCTGTGAGAACACTTTCAAGACACATACATATAAAGTGAACTTTATTTTTTTAAACTGGGAACATTTTTGCCCACAATTTTTCCAGATTTGTGTGTACCCAAGAATAATGTAACAACTCAAACAAAACAACTGAGCTTGATGGAGCATTTTAATACAAACTTTACTAAAAAACGAGAAACTTGACCACTTATAACTTGGTGGTACCCCATTTAATTATATAGATACATGTACCAGGGTATATTTCTTTATTTTCCTCACGCATCAGTTTTTATACGCTATGGTTTGTGCTCTTAACCACATTTACCTCCAATAAAACGATAACAAGTATGTAAAATTTGTCATGGTTCAGTTATATGTATGGGGTCCCAGGTAGTAGTCGGGCATGGCTGAGTGTGGCAAACTTAGCAAAACCTACACAAGTTTGTTCTTCACCATCAAATTTACTTTCGGGAACAGTTGTAGAAAGTAGCATAAATCTCAAAAATAGCAGAAGTTTACAATACTCGCAATGGTTTGCGCGCCTACTACTACTCAACTTCATGTTTCCTGCGAAGCGCGTGGCTGCATGACGTCGCCCAAGATCATGATTGGCCAGATTTTGTTTACTGTGTTATCTAACCCTGGTCTTGGGTGACGTCACGCATTAGAAGGACACAAGACCTTTTTTGTGGCGCGGAGACATCTGCAACTAGTGCAAATATCAAAAGAAATTGGGGCGGTAGTGAAAATCAAGTCGGGCGATGAGGATAAACAAGGAATTAATTTTAATCAGCCTTATTTGTATATTATCTCACCACAAGGGGTCTATCTTCCTTTGATGACAAACAATGCAAATTAGTAGAGAATTTGTGATTTTGTTTGGGTAAAAAAATCTGACTAGTACCGTAAACCTTTGCCACGCCACTCATTTTCCCTAATATGACATGATTGATAATGCCCCAGAAAGAATTTGGTTAGGAAATATATAT
Organism: Henricia sp. BOLD:AAB3569; assembly: GCA_037783545.1. Classification (NCBI taxonomy): domain Eukaryota; kingdom Metazoa; phylum Echinodermata; class Asteroidea; order Spinulosida; family Echinasteridae; genus Henricia; species Henricia sp. BOLD:AAB3569. The sequence goes on from JBBELK010000936.1 coordinate 925,754, forward strand.
ATAAAGTTTTTCTTTGAAAACACTACCCCTCAACGGTTGGCGAATGTGTATAGCCCATGCTAGTTTTCAGAATTCTTTTCCAATTTCATGACAAAAAAATGGTACGAGTAACACTTTTTTGTATTAACACATTGCCTTTCGGTATAATTCTCCTTGGTTATTGGCTCTAAGCCCCATGAAATTAGATTACTAGTTTCTCGTCAGCGCCCGCATGTGATTTTGACTCCGCACCAAAACATTTCATTATTTTGCCAAAAAAGGGAGGAAATCAGATGCAAACTACTGCCAAGCGAAAAGTTTCCATTTCAGTTGTCCAATAGCGATCTGTGTTTTGCAGCTTTTGTGTTTTATTCAAATATATATTGCTCTTTCATAAGCAGACATCTCCTTGGTTATTTCCAATGATTTTGCCATCTCAACTTGTTCCTTCAAACACAAGTTACCCGGTGTAACTCAGTGGAATTGATACTGGCACCGAACCATTTCTGGGCGAGTTTAGAGCCTTAATATTCAGTTTCTAAATGGCAGTTCGTGTAAAGGTTGTATTTAAATCCCTCACCAAAATTTGATAAATGGTTGACGAGAAACTAATCTAATTTCAGACTAATGGTTATTGGCTCTAAACTATCATGGCCGTCAGAAAAAGTACCAATGCGGAAAGATTACCATGCGCTAATTAAACCTATGGGGCAACTGTCAAAAATTTCAAGTTCTTCCTTAACTTAAGTAAATTCATGACATTTTTCCCTCCTATTGTGCGTTTTTATAATCAAACTAACATTTTTACATGGTTTATATAGGGACTTGGAAATCAGTGACGTCATCGCGCGCGCACTGGGTACACTAGTAATGGTTAGTTTCACAGCGGATTTTTGCCGTCTCTGAAGTGGCGCATCATGAAAAATGCGCTCTAAAATCTCACAACATTGTTCAATTCATTTTTTAAATAGATGCGTGGAAAAAGGCATACTTTTCTGACGATATGCATTTGTTAAAACGATTTGTAAAAGATTTATAGTGGGGCGCAGCAATATGTTTGTTTGATAGTGAGATTTATGACCCAAAAAAAGGTAGTTCATGTTGCTAAACAGACTTGTGAAACCAACACACAGTTTGGGGAGATAGTTGTTTATGTTTGTGCCAAATTTCATTGAAGAAAACATTCCCCTTGCTTGTTATTTTTAGAACACAAAAATGATTAACGGCTCCGTCTTGCACACTTTGTCAAGTGCGTAGTCTTCATTCCAGGCATAAATGTGAGCTTATACATAGACAAAGACGTTGCGCGCCCTCACGTGTGCATATTAGGGAGGTTTCGCACCGTCACGGATACCGATACGGATACGTCAAGGCTCTATGCGCTTCTCGTGATGCGTAACCGAGGTACACACGTTTTCATACGCGTAAATAACGGATGTCGGCCTCCATACGCGTAGCATAAAAACGGATACCGGTTATGGGGATTTGTCGCTTTTTTCGTGATGGATGAATTTTGTATGCATTTTGTTTCTTTGTGGTGTATCTTCCATGAATCATCACGAAACACACTAACGTCTTCACTAGTGGTTCACACTATCGACGCATCCAAACAACCGCATATGCGGAGCTGAGCAAAACACACACGAGAAGCACGCATCGCGCGCGCCATTTTCATCCGTTCCTTCCAATTCCGCGAGCAAAGCTAGCTCATAGCAGCGATCCAGCCGCCTGAGTTTAGACACATGTTCCCCCCCCCCCCCCCCCCCCCCCCCCTTCCCCCCGGGCTACCCCACCTAAGAGGTGGGGATTGTCACCTTTTGCGTGACAAAATCCCCACCCCTGGGGCAACATTTAGGTGAGAAAAATCCCCACCCTCGGGTGCAAAAATGCACAGATAATGGGCCAAATGCCTCACCCTGGGGCATGACAAATGTGATTAAACCCCCACCTATGGGGTGGAGTAGCGCAGGGGGGGGGGGGGGTGGGGGGTGGGGGGGGGGGGGGGGGGGGGGGTGGGGGGGGGGGGGGGTGGGGGGGGGGGGGGGTGGGGGGGAGGGGTGGGGGGGAGGGGGGAGGGGTGGGGGGGGAGGGGGGAGGGGTGGGGTGGGGAGGGGTGGGGGGGGGAGGGGTGGGGAGGGGTGGGGAGGGGTGGGGGGAACAATTGATAAGTGCATTACGTACGTTGAGTGTATCTTTTGTTATTTTACACTTCTGAAACGTCCACATAATAGTTGACGCTGGTAACACTATTTCGAAATTGTTAGATAAAATAATCGACCGCCAAGCCAATAATTTATCGATATTGCTGACAGTTCCTGTCACTGTACTCATTGCCATAAAGTTCTATAGGTGTAGGGGGACAACTTAATTTGGGTGCTACAAGACGCATGATTTCTTGTCTTTTCTTTTTAGTTTGGTGGTGGGTGCACATTAATTCTATCAAAAGTAGTAGTCGAATTCCACATCATTTACACCTCATTTTGGTGGTCAAACTGCACATCATTCATCGGTCCTCCAGTTTCGGGCTTGATTTTCGGGCTTGATGCAAATGAAAGACTTGCGATTGTCGAAAACTTTTGCCTCGCTTCTCCTCAGACGCAACTGTTATGCTAAAATGAACCTTATCCGGTCGAATACCCCCACTTTTACCCTATTACATGTGTGACTTTTTTTATTCCTGTCCCTTCTACGCTTCGGTACGCGTGTACTGCCAACACGCAAAAAACGTACATTGTGGATGAGTGTTATTTTGGCGCGCAATTGCCACGTGAGGGCGCATTGGCACTTTATTGCTTATTACTCAGTTTAACGCAAAACGAGAAACCGTGTTGAATTAAGACTAATCAGACTTGAAGTTGAAGATATCTTCGTTGGCTTGGCGCAATATGTCACTGTGAGGGCGCTTCATACTGCATCGCATTCTTCGAGCTCTCTCCTAATCAGTTTACACGCACGATTTCGCGGGAAAACGGCCGATTCCTAAGACGCATATCTCGGCTACCGCTTGCTCAATTTATGCGATAAATGCTGTTTTAGAATTAACATAAAATAATCTGTAATGTGAGATGATATTTTCAATCAAAATCGAACTTTGACTTTTTTTCCCAAGTCCCTAGTTTATATGTCACAACAAGGAAAATCCTGGGTGTCCATGCATGGTAATGAACCAAGTGTAAATTTGGTTAGAAAAATTATTTTAGCAAGGAGAAAATATCAAGTTTTTCTTTGAAAACACCTCAACAGTTTGCGAATGTGTATATATACTAGCCCATATGCTTGTTTTTCGAATTCTTTTCTAAATTCATGAAAGAAAAAAAAGAAATTCCTACTCCTAAATCATTTTACATGTACTACTTACATGCTAGCCACATAAGCTGGCAAACCAAAAGAGAATATCGACATTTAAAAAAGAGGCTGTTTTCTCAACCAAAAAGTGTAAAAACTGCATACCGCGCCACTACCACAGCGCCACCGTGCTTGCGCGCTACCATCGTGGGGCCAACGCGGTGCGTGGACGGCCAATATTCCTCGTAGACACGCGCTGAAATAGCGGTGACGCGACCGATAAGCAAATACCAATGTTTGTTTTTACCTTGTCATTTGTGAACCCGAAAAGTGTCACGATCATGAACTCAATCAGCGGACAAAAACAGTAAGAAACTGGACTAATTCGTTGGGTCTTTCGCACGAAGTGGTTTTTGGGCGAGGTGGTTTTTGGGCGAAGTGGCGTTTGGGCGAAGTGGTTTTTGGGCGAAGTGGCTTTTGGGCGAAGTGGTTCAGGGCGAAGTGGTTCAGGGCGAAGTGGTTTTTGGGCGAAGTGACCGACATCCCTGTGGGGCTCACGCAGCAGGCTCACGCCACAGGTCACGCACTCGCGAGCCAACCAGCGCATAGCGAGCCCGCTCTCTCGTGGTTATTGCATTGTTTGCGGCATGACGCAATGTCACAATGATGACGGAGTCAAGATCACGGGACATGCGGGAAAAATCTAAAGAAAAGTAACATTGGACGAGTTTTTTGCCATTTATAAGATTCATCGGGAAAAACCGACCATTGCACAGAATACTTCAGAGTCGAAGAACCTCGATGGTATGTTTTTCAATGTTTGATTTTGACTGCAAGGTGAGTTCTTTGACACGTGTAAACTGACCAGAAAGTTAGTGTAGGAAAATTCAATATGGCGGCCGGGAAAAAAATAGCCAAGACGCTTAATAAAGTGACTCATTCCGTCCAAATGTAAATGTCAAAAAGTCACTTTTAGCCTTCTAAAAGTAATGTCTGTCAATAAACCCTTTCACGGTTATCGACGCCATCTTGTTCACGGGGCACTTCGAACACGCGTTACCGTGTGCGTGCGCGGATCGTAGCTAATGCACAGTTACTTTTAGAAGGCTAAAAGTGTTTATTTGACGTTTATATTGGGACGTTACCATTTTTTATATAACACTTTTAGCCCCTTAACATTTTAACACCCTTCGTTGTGTGGAACATTCCTGCACGCCCTCAATAGTCAAAATACCCGTGTGAAAAATATTACCGTAAATTCCAAATCAGACATTTAAAAGCACACCATGGAGGTCCTTGTAATCTCAAGACTTCTGTACCCTTGTCGTTCCCTTCTGTACGCTGCTGTCGCTCATATACGACGCGTGGGGAAGTAAATATGTGGACAGGGGGCCAGTCTAGGCTTAACATAGTGTAAACAAAATCCATCCGCGTTGGTGGGACTACTTTCCTTTTGACGCGATAGTAGCGAAGTCAAGTCCCCGTCTGTTCCAGATTTGTCGATTTTACTCCAAATTTTGCTCCCTTTTATCCTTTTTTGATGTTTGAGTCATCATGGACAAAGAACGACAAGGGTACAGAAGTCTTGAGATTACAAGGACCTCCATGGTGTGCTTTTAAATGTCTGATTTGGAATTTACGGTAAGATTTTTCACACGGGTATTTGGACTATTGAGGGCGTGCAGGAATGTTCCACACGACAAAGGGGGTTAAAATGTTAAAGGGCTAAAAGTGTTATATAAAAAATTATAACGTCCCAATATAAACGTAAAATAAACACTTTTACTAGCCTTCTAAAAGTAATGCACAGTGACCTAACAATGCATTCGAATACGATCCGCGCACGCACACAGCAACGAGTGTTCGAACTGCCCCGTGAACAACATGGCTTCGATAACCGTGAAAGGGTTTATTGATGATGTGTTTGCGGATAATAGAAACTTGAATTGAACATAGAAGAAATACAGGGCGATTTTGGGCACTTTGAGCAGAAAGCTGCAGGGCGGTTTTTGGGCGCTTTGTGAGGACTAATGGGTTAAAGTACATTTGTACAGACCTCTGGGAGTGACGGTGCATTGATTTTGATGGGCTGGGATGATCTCTTCTTTGGGGCTGGCAGGTTGAGTGACCCTCGACTGGTGTTGGTCAACGGTTTGCCAGATGCTCTAATATTAGGTGGCGGTTTGGTGTCCAACTCTTCTGAAATATAAACAGAGTCTGATGAATGAGAGTCTGGCGACTATGCCGACATTGACATTTTAGGCTAGGCCTACTTATACTAAATAGATCAAAAATGTTTAACCGGTTAACTGCTCCAGATTTCCCAAACTCTTGATTGACATTTGATTTGTCAACATTTCTATAAAATTATTTGTGAGATAAAATCAAAAATGAATTTACAAGCTAAAAAATCCCACCTGGCTCATTTAAATTTTGAAGTAATTTTGGAGCTGGTAGAGAGGAAAATAAACTTGATTTCGACCTAGAAGTTGTTCGCTCAACAACGTCAGCAGCTGCGTCGGGCTGGCGAGCCGAGGCCGATCGCGAGGCTGTTGCCGTGGCAGTGGGAGCTTTGCTTGCCGATGGCGCTGCGTCGGAACCCGTTTTTTCTTCCGTTTCATTGTCACCACTGGAATTGTCATCATCACTGCTGGAGTAATAATTTACCAATGACATTCTAAAATGTTTCACTTATGGTAAACGACTCAGAGAAACAAAAATGTAGGCCCTAGTTTAGGTCTAGTTTTTTAGATCCGATTCTATCGACGAACATGAAGACGGACCCGTACCGTACCACCGGTAGCCTTTTGTCAAGGCCTCGTGAATTTGGGCGATTTGGTGACTTGAGTAGAGTCTATACGCGCAGAGTGAATTACTCACTTGGCCTTTTTCGAACTGACAGGCAATTCTTATGTTTTTCTTTATTTTTGCTACCAAAAGTGGTAGCAGAAATCAGCCAGTCACGTGCAGGTCACTCCATGCAAATTACGCAGGGAGCTCCTACAAACAAGGGAGGTAGGCTTACGCTTTTGAATTTACTGGGTACATTAAACGGCAAATAAATTAAATCAAATGGGAATTATATTAGTTCCGTATAAAATGTTGATGTAATAAACAATTTATGTCAAATATAAACGTATTTTCATGAAGCTCGATGGTTTTGTGTCGAAGTAAATATAAGTGCCGTACCTACGTTGGTAATGAACGAGGCCATAACGCCGCAAGCCATGTGATTGGTCAATTTGTCCTGCGGGAACTGTACGTGACTTGCATCACACGCGCGCGTGCAAAACAAGCTCCTAGCGCCCATTGGCTCAGTTGAATGTTTGTTTTCGATTTCTGTTTTCAAAATCTTTACGTGCAGAGTGGGGCGTGGGTAATGTTGTGACGTTGCACATTCGGGTCAACTGCTTGCATGTAATGAATAATGTAGCAGTTGCCAGTTCGAAAAAGGCCTTATGGCAAAACAGAAGGCATAGCGTTTGCACAGCCTTCGTATACTCCGCTCAAGACGCCCAAACCCCAAAGCCATAAGGCCTTGTCAAAAGGCTATACCACCGGTGGCATCTCGCTCGGCTCCCCGCAGCGCTAGCTCCTCTATCGTGTAAAATGCCAAGTCGCCCGAAATCCACCGTCCTTTCACGTCGCCCCAATGCGAGTTGTTTTGACCGGGGCGATTTTGTACCTTTTAATTTTGCATTTGGAAATGACATTTTTTTGGGGGCGACTTTATCAAGTCCATATCATCACTCGCCTCGAGAGGGCGCCCTGCAGATAGAATGCGCGCGTTGGTTTCCAGAGTTTTGGATTTTTATTTTAGCTAACTGAAAGGATTTTTTTCTGTAGCAAAGCGGATTTGACAGTGATAAGAAAAATGGCTGGCTTACAGGTGAATACATGCTAAAGAAAAATGGGGAGATTCTGCAGAAACATGAGAAAGGTTTCACTTCAGTCGACGGAATCAGCGATATGCGATTGGGATCTGCCGATCGACTCGCCCGTTAAAAATAATAGTCGAATGCTGGACAACTCGTACCCGAGACAACTCGACCCCGGGACAACGCGCACCCGAGACAACTCGACCCCGGGACAACTCGACCCCCTTTTCTTATTATTTTGTTATAAAATTGTTTTTCTATTCTCAACATCCTGCAAAAAGTCTCTATGGGCCTAAACATCCTGCCAAAATTTCAAGCAAACATCACGGCAAAAGTCAGCAAAGTCACGACAAAGTCCTGGCAAAAGTCCGGGGAAATGTCCCAGCAAAATATTGTGCAAAAGTGCCGGGAAAAGATGCAGCAGAAATTGCGGCTCAAGTCGGATCAAACATCTGCACAACTAAAAAGTGTCGGTAAACCTACATGTAAAAATTGTAAGCATGGTAAGTGCCCACAAAAGTCGCATCAAATATCGCGCCAAAACTCCCGGCAAAAAAAAACAAACAATCAGTTAAATGCTTTCATAAAAGTGGCACACGTGTACATGATGAAAAGGATACGAGTCATCCCGGGTACGAGCTGTCCCAGGTACGAGTTGTCTGGGGTACGAGTCGTCCCGGATACGAGTTGTCCCATTCCCAAATTAGGCGCCCCCTTAAATTTCCTTGTGTTCTTAGCAAGAATAGCAGATATTCTTGTGAAAAACACAAATTGACATTGGACTATTGACCCATTTTTATAAAGCAAACAAATTTTTGATTAAGCAAACATTTCTGCTAAACAGCTTTATGAAATTGGCCCCAGGGGCCAATTTCATAAAACATGTTGCACTTAATCAAAAATGTTGGATTAAGCATAGCACGAAATTTTTCTCAAGCAAGGGCCCATTTCATAAAGCTTGTTGTTCTACATGTACCGTAATTTTCGGAATATAAGCCGCGGCTTATACGTTGATTTTGCCAAAAAAAAGTTTCCCGGCGGCTTATAAACCGGGCGGCTTATACGCCGAGCTCAAAAGATAAAAATCATAATTATATGCTCATATAATATGTATTATGTATCGTGGTAAGTGCGCGCGCAATGCTGTCGTCTGTTTTGTTCGAACACGTTCATCGTCTGCTTTCATACATGTAATTCTGCTTTCAAACGTAAACATTTTAAAGTACATCATCGATAATGTTTCCAATTTGGGATGATTATCACTACCACTAGAATATTTCAACAACAGCTGAAATTTGTGTAGCTGTTGGAATATGTGTCACGAATTTTGCCAAGTATGGCGAAGAAAAATGATGGCTCCGTGTTAGCAAAAAATCGGTAGGTTAGCATGTGGTTTGGTTTGCTAGCCGTGCTTAAACAGTTTTATGAAATGGAGAAAGCTCTGCTTAATCAGAAATCGGGTGCTAACATGTTTAATGAAATTGGCCCCAGATTAGTTGCTGTTGATGCATCTGTAGCGCGCTCATCGACAGCTACTGATCAGTTGCGCAACTCGTGGCAAGTAAGAGCATCCAGCCATGTCTACATTTCCAGAGCGCGGACATCGACACGGCAACTCGGTAAAGCCTAGAGTACATTGACCTTGCAACTTGAAGCAACTGTTGCTTGCAGTTGTTGTCGATGTGCGCGCACGTGATCGGATGCACGCGAGCAACTGACAGCAACTCGTTGCAAGTACGCGTACATCAACGCAACTGGGTACAACTAGTAGCCAGAAAGTAGAACACGAGCAACTCGTGGCAACTGATCAGTTGCCGCTAGTATGTTTGCTAGGCTTTAAGTGCAAAAGAGCAAAAATTGTGTTCCGCCATTGACTTTAAAGCCTTCTGGGCACAACATAGACTTGGTTCCAAGTCCGAGATCCTGGTTTGTTTTCCGTTTCCGATTTTTGAAATGTATGGACAGGGAACTAGTCTATTTCGGTTCAGAATCTCGACCGAAATAGACTAGTTCCCTGTCCATACATTTCAAAAATCAGAAACGGAAAACAAACCAGGATCTCGGACTTGGAACCAAGTCTAGGCACAACAGAGCCATGGATGAAGAAAACACGATGGGACAGTCCATTGTATTAAATCGCTTCAAGTAATCCCTTTCTCCTCCCCAACATTTATTGCAGAGTACTCCAATCTCTGAACAAGCAACAACAGCCGTCTCGCGTAGTAGTTCCAACAGACTATGGGAGAAGTCGCATCGCCGCTTCACACTACCAAGTCGGAAGGAGGTGCTGGACAGCGTGGTGCCCGATGATAAAACGCCTTTCAAGAATTACGGCAATTTCAAGCCGCGGAAACTTATCAATAACTTTGTGAAAGAGTATGCATTTGTTTCTATTACATGTTATATTTAGATTTTAAAAATGTTATCATTTGTATTCTATTCATTTTATTTTACCTGATTTTTGCTTTACAGTAACTCTTGTTATATAAACTCCTCAAAAAAAGTTCGGAAAGTCAAGTTTGACTGACGATTTCTCTCGTGTTGCAAAATAATTTTCCTTGAATTTTATATCATTGGAAAGCCCTGTTATTCCTCTTTACGATGATGTGTCATTTGTTATGATTAAGCAATTGGGGGATGTGCAGCACAGCTGAATACAGGGGCGGGTGTAAAGTAAAATGTCAAAAAATGCATTGCTATTGTCAAAAAGTGCATTGACACATTCCCATCCTCCAAGCAAAAGGGAATGCACTGCATGACAATAGCAGTGAATTTTGCGACATTTCGCTATACTGCACATCCCCCAATTGATTAATCATAACAAATGACACATCACTGTAAAGAGGAATAACAGGGCTTTCCAATGATACAAAATTCAAGGGAAATGATTTAGTAACAAGAGAGAAATCGTCAGTCAAACTTGACTTTCCGAACTTTTTTTGAGGAGTTTAGTTAGGTACATGTAGTTTCATGAGCTGTAATACAGAGAATGCACTTTTGATGTGCATTTTGTGCTTTTAAACCTGCTGTTTCTTTTGGAGACCAACACTATCAAAGAATGTTGGTAAGCTAGGCTGCAGAAATTGTAGCTACCGGGTACATGCACAGTGGTACTCCCTCTGGTTTTCCCTATCAACTTAATCTTTCCCTCATTTACTTTTCCCAACAAAGTAACGAAAGCACTCACTTCCACACCGAGGGGTGTGACGTCACAAAGAAAACTGGTGTCAGAAGTGGGATTTGTATTGGTTCAGTAAAATCATGTGGGTAATTTTGTCATTTAAATTTGCATACATACAGTAGTCATCTCAATCTCTAGGGGCGTTCGAGATGCTTACACCGTATAACAGTGGGTTTACAGCAGGGAAAGCCCCCAGAAGATCCAGGTTAAAGGTTGTTGCCGGGTGGGGCTTTATAAACACAGTTATCATTTGACTCACGATGAAAAATAAAGCCGGCGCCACGCAAAAATAGTTGCCTAAAGTACTACAATAACTTTTTTCAATGCCCACAGACATCTACTGATTAAGCAAAATGTATTTACAGCCCTATTCCCTCCTATTTTGTGTCATTAATCTGTGTTTTTCTTCGTACTCACATCGCGATTCCAAACTGTTCGCCATGTTTTACTACTCGCGGTTACCAGGTTACGTCATTACACCAAGCATTGCACCACAGACCCGCCCGCGAGCTTGGGTAGTGGTGGCTGCCACCGGGGCAGAATTGTGTATCACGTGATGGCTAAAAGAACGCTCCGGTGTAAGTTGGTGTTACACGGTGTAAGCATCCCGAACGCCCCTAATGTAGATTGCATTAATTACCCGAGGGAGTGCTGTGCCTCGTACAGCGTCTACCAGCTGAGCTACATGTATAAGGCATAGCAGGTCTCGGGTTCGAATCCTAATAAGGCCCTTACAATTTTTCTCTCATACCAAGTTTGGTTGTTTCAGTTCAATGGTGATCAGGCACCATACCAGATTTTGTGTTTTATATCAGAGAGCATTATAACAAGACCTTACTTTATGTTATACTGGTATTCATTCTTTATCCCTAGGAGGAACACCTACAACAATCCAGACGGGATCGACTTGTTTGACGAGTTGTCTGATGAAGATTTCATCAATGACCACTCTTCCAGTGATGAAGACTCAAGTGAGAGCAACAATGAAGAAGGATCATCCTCAACTACCAGTGGCTCACAGAACAATGGAGTTATCAAGAAACAAACATCAAAGCCAACCAAAAATCAAGAACGTAACTCCATGCTGTCAGACAATGAAAGCGACGGCAACTTAGCAAGGCCTTTGAAATCCCACAAGCACAGGCTGCCAGCAGATGTGTCATCTGGCTCTGAGACCGATGACACCCAGGAGGATGAATTTGTTTCAGCCGTTCGGAGAAAGAAACTGCAAAGAAAAGTCACAATTGACAGTGACGGTGAATCTGACGACGATGAAGAGCAAAACTCCCATCTGAAATCTGCTCAAGATTCGTGTTCTCCAGAGAAAGTAAAAAATCACGACAACGGCCATGAATCAGGGTGCCTTCCTCCGACATCTTCTCAAGATCCCCAAGTGGGAGAAAATGTTCAAGATCTGATGTACACACCAAATGTCCACGCACGGAAAGAAGCATACAACAAAACAAACAAAGTTGACAGCACAGAAGACAGCGACGACTCATTTATCGCAACCGACAGCTCCAGTGATGATGTCCTCGATTCGGGAGCTGATACAGATTCTAATTCGATTCAGTCAAATGGACCTTCGCACGAAGAACTCATTTGCAACTTACGGCAGAAAAAACGTCCCAGAAAGAACAAAAGACGCCTTTGTCGTTCGTCTTCGTCTAGTAGTGCAGATAGCCAAAATGAGCGCAGTTCTGATTGTGATGGGAAAGCAGTTGAACGCCCACCCTCAAAACGAGCCGAGCGTCTTCACACGAAGAAATTGGCCTGGAAAAGTGAGGTGTTAGGAAGCTACAAAAATGAGAGAGAAAAGAAATTAATGAAGAAATAGTTAATCACATCCATTCAGTATACCAGAACAGCTTTGTAAATACCTAGGGCGGATTGCAATATGCGGTCTAAGACCGGTCTATAATTATAGCCCGCTTGCAATATCGTGGTCTTAATGTAAAACCAGTCTTAAAATTCAAGCCCGCAGCGAGCAGGCTATAATCGGTCTATAATTTTTGGACACTGCGCTGTATCTTGTAATTTGTGCTGAAAGAAGACCAAGAGTGTTGTGAACAGAACGCACATTGGTGCCCGCTTTGTGGTATTTGATAATTTCGCCGTCGGTTTCTTTGCAAATCTTGTGGAAGCACACGCGCCATCAAATGGCTTCATGAAGGTGTTTGCTTGGCTTGAGATTACGCAAGTATAGCTGGCTGCATCACTTTCCATTGAGATGTGCGTGTTTTCGGCTAGCGCAGCTGTACTTTAGTTAGACTGGTTTATTGCAATCGACTAAGCCGAGACTGGCCAAGTTGGATAGCCGGCTATAAAAGACCGGTCTTGGACCAGTGGCTAAGTCAATTTTATTTTAATAATGCTCTTGTAGTCTGAAAGTCAACTTTCACCCAGGTCATCATGTTTTAAAAAAAGTTTGATACATTTTAAGTTGATCTCACAAAATGAAAACTTTGGTTTATTGGACCATTTCTTGAAGTAAACTTGAAAATTAGCTCAATGATTTAAATAAACTTGTCCTTCAGAAAATAAAATCTAATTTTTGGAGAAAACAAAATCAATTATTTACAGATAGATGAAGCTTTAAAAGTAATACTTTACTATATAGTGATTTGTTAAACTTGGAGTACATGAATGGTAAAGAAAATTTACAGGTCTGTATAATTCAGTGGAAATTGCTTAAAACATAAGTACGTACAAGATTTGACATTTTCTTTCCGATTTCTAATTCTCTTAAAACAGCCTTCAAGAAGACCATCTCTCTGCATGTCCATTAAAATTTAATTTAAAAAACACACATGTACGCATGTTACATGATTACCATTAATAAATATTATTTGTATTTTGGAAGCTCAAAATTAAAGCAATGAAATGTTCCGTTTATTAAGAAATGCTTTGCTGTTGACAGTTCAATGTGTGAACTTTAACCAAGATGTGACAATCATGCGGCATTTTGTGGAGCCAGAACAGTACGCCCTAGACTACGCCTGTCCAAGGTTAAACCATGTTTGTGGTTCGATACTTGAATAAATATGTGGTATTCTAGACCTACTTAAAATTAGTACACTGGTATCGCTTATTCAAAACTGTTTTTTAATTATACACGTACATCATACACGGTATGTCAAATTAGCATAAATCTCTTTTTTTATAAACATGATTTTGTAACATTCAACACAATACAATTTATGTATCAGCCATAAAGTCCATCTTATAAAAATCTGGAATAAAATCATCAAGATGCTCGAGTACTGTACAATACAAACTTCAATAATTACATCATATGAAGAATATCAACACAGGTTCTTGGAGCTAACTATTCAGTAGAAATTTATATGTACATGTACAATGTGACTGAAGAGATCCAGTTAAAACCAATTTTATTATTTACCCCATCACCTTAAAGTCACGATATATGTGTACATTTACAAAACATGCTCTGCAAATCAGCAGTACAATTTTTTTCGACAAAAATGGAATCCCAGTCCTTCCCTCCAAGGACTGATAAAATACAATATGCTACGACATTCAAATGTAAATTTTTGTTTTCCATTTATATAATTTTTAAAAAAATCTCATTTCCAAGTTTAGCCTAGTCTGCACTTGCCCCTTTCACACATTCAAGGATAAGACTATAGATGATCCTGGAAGGCTCTTTCGGGAGGATACAGGGAGGCCACCGTAGGACTTTCCGGCATCATCCCGCGACCTCCATGAAGAGCGAGCAAACAAATTCGCCGGCTTAATTTTTTCTACGGAGGGTTCACGGAAAAATCCAACCATATAGCCTCTGTGAGCTCTGTAAAGGCAATGGGAGTATCCGTCACAACCGTATAGCCATCGTGTGGCCTCAACCGGGAACGAAAATTTGACCAAGGCTGGCGGTCGAGGTAACGGATGATGACAAGCGCTGTACAGTGATGCCAGTGTCTGTACGGACGCTACGGTGTCTTCTTGATAGACAGCGGATTATAAAGGCATGCGGTGCAGTGGTGGTGCGATCACCACCAATTCCGGCGAACTACCGAGAAATGTTGATAAGCAGGTGCCTGCAGACACCACTTTTGATATGATTTTGGTGGCATCCGGCAACATTCCATGTATAGTATCTGTCGGCCCTCCAGCGTCTACCGGGAGTCGAATGGGGGCAAAGTGAAATGTGCACCCATGTTCATCATCTAACGATTATTAATTAATCTTCGTTGAACAAAGTGAATAGGGTCCTGGGACCTGGGCAATTTAATCAAGACAGAGTCCAGCAGCCGATTGCACCCATGTTCATCATCTAACGATTATTAATTAATCTTCGTTGAACAAAGTGAATAGGGTCCTGGGACCTGGGCAATTTAATCAAGACAGAGTCCAGCAGCCGATTTCATAAAAAAGTATGTACGGTACAATGTAGCTTGCGAAACTTTTGAAAATGCTATATTTAATGTGTGAAATTGTTTCGCAGTGGTTTAGTTTGTTGGCTCACAACAGGGGTGAGGACTTGGTGTTGTGGGTTCAATACAGCCATGGTGCCTGTGCCCTTGATTAAGGCACTCGACCACAGTTGGTCCAGAGTGTTGTGTAACACACTTTCCCAGAGCATTCTTTCGTGAGGAGTAAGGGATTACCTGGTGTCTCTTGCCGTCGTCTGCCAATGCATAGTTCCGAGATTGCCCAGTTAACCCCGCCCCTTAAATATTGTTGCTATGTGCTCACAAGCCATCGCAAAAAAATGGCGCCACAACGTACAAACCAACGGGACTCGGCATGGAAAACACAGATTCATTGGAGAAAACTCAAAGGTATTTGTGTTTTAGGGTCGACAGTTACCGTAGCACACACTGAGCGAAGGGCTAGTAATGTAGGGATGACATATATTCATAAAAATGCGCTTTCCTACCTCTGAACAGCGAATCGTCCGACATTGAAACAAAAATTCACCCGGTCACTGGCGCATACAAACTGTATGGGCAGAAAATCACGTGATTGCGTGATGATTGCATCACTTTGACCTATGTGGGCGCCGTCTGATAGCTCTGTTGTGATTGGTCGGCGGGTTAGGCTTGATTGACAGGTCGGAACTATGCATGGCACCACCCACCTACATGTACGTACATTGTATCTCGATGTTTAGGTGAAACACACTTGCAAGCTTCTTGCAATTCAGCCTACGGGCTGCGAACTGAATTTATTTAAAAAATAAAACGTTGCACATGGTTTCATGAAATTGGCTGCGGTTGAACTTGGTAAAAAATCTGTAGGTGCAGTGTACACATTTAATAACTGAAGCATGCCACCTTAAAATGGCTCGATTACTTTCACGATAATCTGAGTAAAAGTAACCATGTCCAAAAACCCTCAAAAGTGTGGATAGTGGAATGTTTGCCAACATCTCAGTCTAAAAAAAAAAAGTCCAATGCTGATACGGCTTGTAACTCTTATCTGCAATGTACTGTACATTACTTTATATATCAAAAATGTATCTGTTTGACCAAACAGGAATATCTGAAGACTCATCGCAAAATGCATAACTGGAAATCATTCGTATTGTTCTGGTCCCTTGAAAAACTGACTAATTTTCTTGTAATGATTCTGTTAATTACTTCGCGACTGCTAGGCATTTTCCAATTTATTCCCCTGGAGCGGTAGACTGCACTTGCAGTTTTGGTTATGTAGTATACATCTTATGTACATGTATGTCTCTAGGGCTGGAGACTTGATGACTAGTTTTTATTTCAAGTCGTAAATCAATCTTATTTCACAAGTCCAGTCACAAGTCATTTTCTCCAGAGTCAAGTCAAAAACCAAAAACTGACTTGACCCCAAGCCAACAAGATGAGACCAGCTCTGCCCCGGTAGTACTGACCCATGGGCTAATACTGTATAACCGCCCCCAAGACACTCACTCTTAGAACTGCAAAGTGGTTAAAGGTATAGTGCCGTACTAGAGGCAATGTCGAACACAAAGACTATATTTTGCAATTAAAGTCTTCATTTGCACCAATCAGACCAAACTGTTAAAGTACACGTTTGTACATTAAAATGTGCATCATTGCGTATGTTTCAGACACCATATTAAATTACCATGATTCAAAGTTAAATTCAATAACTAACTACTGGTATGTAGTAATCATTGTACATTATATGCAATAAAAATATTTCATATGGAATACATATTTGGTAGTAATTGTTAAACTGAAATAATACTGCAATTATTAGTGAGGTTTCGGTCGCACACGGTTTACGCAAAACGACGACTATTGGTGGATTTTGCGTCATCGGTATGTGCGTACTTGTAGCATTTATACAGCTATCCTAAATGTAGTTTTGTTGTCAACACTGATAGTAACGCTTCTACATCTTGGTTGAAAACAAGTTAGTAGCGAAAAATTAAGATTTTGGGGTTTAGCTAGTGACGTAGTCGTGATCACTAACCGTGCACGCCGAAACCTCCCTATTCTTCAGCATATTCCCTGACTTAATAAATGTTAAATACAAGGACTTGTCTTTCATGTACAATGCCAATGGCCAGGGGGGTAGCGGTAAGAACATTTGCAGACAACCACTATGGGGAGTATACCAGTAGGTCCTGTCGTTTTTATACGTACATGTATTTTAAATCCGACTTCGTGTATAATGTATAGGTTAAGCATAGGGTACTTCCCAAAATTGGTGAAGTCAGGGCTCGAAATACCCGGTGGACCGAGGCCAGTAATTTAAGCCTCGGTCTAGTGCTTTCTCTACCGTACTAGACCAGTGGTCCAGTGCATTATTAAACTAACGAACTGTAAATCCACGTTCCTTGTGGCTTTCGTCTTGTAAAAATAGCGTCGGTCCAGTAAATTATTTAAGCTACTAATCCTGTGGTCTAGCAGATTTTTGTATGAAATTCGAGCCCTGGAAGTGTACGCGATCTCAGACTTGAAATACATGCAAGTCTAAAAACGACAGGATGTACCCCCCGTAGTAGATGTCTGCAAATTCTCTCACCGGTACCTCCTGCAATGGCTTCTAACTTTCGATTCAAGCAGGGACATCTAGTCGTTTGGTGGTCTAGCAGTTATTTTGCACACCTCCCACTGATCAGGGTCGATTGCTCAAGCGAGGTTCACACATTCCTGATTTTTAAAGGAGCGTACGTCCAGATCTCATTTTTAAACCTTCCATTTCTCTCATGGGGGTCGAGTTTTTGATACCATATCATTACCATTCTGAAATTTTGCGCTCTCAATCCGTATATTTTCAGGTCTATCGTCAAAAACTACTGATGTTATTGTAAACTAATTCATCCAGTTACATAAAACAGTGCAGTGATTACACCAACTTTTTTGCTTCCACATCCAAATTGGAGATTTCCACATCCAAATTGGAAATTTTAATGGATTTCGTTTTAAACTAAGAATCATATAAAATACCTCCCCAAAAGATTATCCATGGGAAGAAAACGGCAAATTTGCAATCTCCAATTTGGATATGAAATCATCAAGGTTTATGTAAGGCCCGAAAAAACCAAAAACTGTTTAGCGTTGGCGCGCGCGTCACTTTCAACCCTGCGCGTCAAAGGTTGGAGTTTTTTTAAATTTTTTTTAGTGTTTCGATTAAAAACATGCCTGTTGGCTTCATGTCAACTTCGCTTTATCACTTGGAATCCACTTACCAATTTATTTTTTTTAAAAGCCGCGTCACCGCGTCATTTTGGGAGACTTCAACTTACACGGAACATAGTTCTTGTGTTTTTGGCCTAATCACTGCACTGCTTTATGAAACCAGATAAATTAGTTTACCAAACATTGGTGGGTTTTTTACGATATCCCTGAAAATATACGGATTGAGAGCGCGAAATTTCAGAATGGTAATGAGAAAAATATGACAAATGATATGGTTATCAAAACCTCAGCACCCATGGCAAAAAAATGGGGGTTTCAAAATGTGATATAGATATGCTCCTTTAACATTCACAAATACGATTGTGACAAATTCAGCCTCCTGTAAATTATCGACGTAAATGTCCCTTGTCACCTGTGTGTGCATCCAGCATCATCATTCAGCCTCGGTGGCCTCTTGCATGGGCGGAGCCTCTACTACCTTCTCGGTGGGTGGGCTTGCGGGAGCAGCTCTGGGCCTGACGGGTGTCTTCCACTCACCCGTATGCAGCCTGTTCATCATTATCACTGCATTTGTTACGGCCTGTGGCAAGTTGAAAAAAAGGATTGTGCTTTAAAAGTTGGGAGCCAAGAGTGATCATCACTATTTATCTTCAAGCAAACTTGAATCCGTGATGTGACTCATCAACCCCTTCCGATTTTATGTCTCACTCTGCGTAACGCATCCTGGTATTCCAAGCGTGCAGACTTGGGGACGTCTGCACACTTTTTGTGTCTTAACGTTACGCCATAAGCATTTTTCCTCAAGAGTTTCTGGAGTATTTTCGTAACAAATTTTTTCGGTAACGAAGCACCTACCTTTTTATTTCCATCAAATTCACGAACTAACGCTATAGACCCCTTGCACCGGCGGCCATGACAGGGGGCAGGTTTTCATATTTAAATGATGTGACAATAGATCCACAAAGTGCCTTTAGTGCATGACATACGGTAAAAATGTGACTGCCCCCTGTCATGTACCCCTGCATGATGTGGTTTTGTTCACATGATTGGCGTCATCTCTCATTCAGTCTATTTCAAACCGTTTGACAATGATACAATTGTCAAGCTCATTGCATGTACTGTACGTTTCTGTATGCACTGCATACACATGTATTATGTATGACCGACTTTGATGCTTTGACCAAGCTAATGGCAGCTGCTGCTAATCACATGACCAGAGATGTATTTTCTAATTGGTCAATGTGTACTCTGATTGATAGGTCCATTCTCCAAAATCCTCTTCATCCTACATGCACGAAGGCAATACTTTGTATGGTGCCTAATCACTATTGAAATGAAACAACCAAACATAGGACGAGAGACAAATCATATGGGCCTCACCAGGACTTCAACCTGAGACCTCTGACTTACCGGGCAGATGGTCTACCAGCTAAGCTGTAAGGCACAGTGGTGTACTCCCTCGGGTTTCCCTACAAACCAAAGTTTTCTCTTGGTGTTGCAAAAACTGAGTTTATAGGGAAAATCTAAGGAAGTGTACCACCGTGTATCAGCTGGAGAGCCAGAGGTATCAGGTTCAAATCCCGATGCCTCATCGGGATTTGACCCAGAGTTTCATTTCACATGTCAAATTTTAACACTTACCCGGGTTGTCTTTTACACGGGTCACCAGCGGCTGTTTTCCCGCTGCAGTTCTGCACGCACACTTACCCGGGTTAACCAACCAGAGGCTTTGAACACCTTTCATCGCAATCATTGATGTTCTTGATGTAACACGCCACAATGGTCCCACTACACAAGTCATTTCCAACTGCTAGCCAAGCGCGCGCAGAAGCTTATAACTTGCTTTGCTCGCTAACCCGGGTTGGCCAGTGTCGTAAACACTAACGCTGAGAATCGTCTTAAGGTCGCCGTTAATCCCAAGATTAGTGGGTTAATCGGCACTTTTGGCCACTTAACCCGGGTAATTCGTGACCCCGAGATTTGCCGTGGGAAATGAGCCCTTAACCCGGGTAATCTCGGAGTAAAATTGTTCTGTTACCCGGGTTATCTCGGGGCTAAAGTGTCTTGGGAAAAGATGCAGAGTGCTCAGTTAAAACATGCTGAAAGGTTTTCTGACCTTGAGTTTCCTCTTGGCGTTGAACTGCTTGATATTTTCAGTCAGGTTCTCCAGCGGTGCTTGGCTTGCCAATCCCTTCACCCATGGATGGTCCAAGGCCTGGACGGCTGTCATCCGTTTGCGTGTGTCTAGCACCAGTAGGCCTCTAATGAATTGCTGAAACAAGACAGTACATTATTAAATTTGCTTTAATGGCAAACTTTTAAATAGTAATTTAAAACAAAGAATTAAAAAACAAAATACACGAGTATTAGGGTTGTAACGAGTCTCCCTCTGGTCGAATCCCAAGTCAAGTCAAACTGCCTTCAAGTCCCAAGTCAAGTCATTTGACACCAATGCCAATTTGTTCAAGCTAATTTCAAAATAAGTCTTAATGCTGAAACATGCATTCATGTATTTTGTTGCTCTGGCCAAGAATGCTCCTTGTTAAAACAAAGCTTTTTCTCGTCAGCAATGCGCGCGCTTCTAATTCGTGCCACGAAATACGCAGCTCCATAGCAAAGGCATGGAGCTGCGTATTTCGTAGCACGAATTTGGCGCGCGTGCATTGCTGACGAGCCTGTGCCTTTAAGCTGTTCGCGATGATAATTTGGAATCTGAGGCAAATATTTTATTGCCAATATTTTAAGGGCCATTCAAATTAGTAAATGTTAAAAAACAAATTGACTTTTTTTTCACAATTATCTTCACCCACCCACCCAAAAATTCGATAAATTGAAATAAAATGACTTCACTATCCATGTACAATGTATAGGCCTGTATGGGTGAGAAAAAAATTAACATGAAGGGGGCAGTGAAAAGACATCACAGCATCTACATATGGCAGTAATAGCAGAGATCACATGTCCTCGCATTGATGTCCCTGCATTTTCCTTGAAGAAGATAACACAAAACGTACCTCCTGCGGGAGATAACTTGATCAGTGAAACACAAGCAAGCCAATAAGCTCTTGAAGCAACCCGAGCCTTTTTTGTTTTTATAGTATTTTTTTCTCAACTTGGCTCCACCGGAAGAGGGGATAAATTACTAGCAATCAACAATGTCTGCGACGTCAATTGCCCGACACTTGCAAGCTATCTTTAGCATCTGCTAGGTGTAATCACAATAGACACCGATACCCGAAAGGCATCAAACTACATACATACTATGAAGCAGGTATACTTTCTTCAACAACAATAATATTTATAGTAATAGGCTTACATGTATGTGATCCAATTAGAAATTTGGCGGAAGTGGCGCAGTATCATTTAAAAACAGATTACAAACTTTTAAAAACAGAACAGTATTACATAATTAAAAATAATGTTAATAATAGGGACTGGACCTTTAACCGGTTAACCCCCCAAAAAAAAAAAAAAAATGGTTTTGCCGAACGTTTAAACGAAACCCGATTTTTAAGGATTTACAAGGGTTATTTGTAATGACCTCATGAAATTAATTTTTGTATATATATGGTCGTAATAAAACTATAAACAGATAAAGATTCAACGATTATTTTGGGGGCCTAGGGAATAGCTTACATTACAAATGCAGTATGTGTCTCATAATTGTTTTTATTTTATACATTGTAGTGTTCTGGTTTAGATGTATCGACATCATCAAAATGAACAAATAATATTTATCCATCTTCATAAAACACCTTAAAATGTAACGTAACTAATCATGGAATTGCCCCATAACAATTTACAAATGTACATTATGTTTAGACATCTCTCATCAACCCAGGGCAGACCCACATTCAACCACAAAAAATCGGTCAAATTTATTTTCAGGTTGAATTTATTGCAAACAAAAAAAAAAACACACACAATTGCCACAGTTAACATACCATTGCGCTTTCAGAGATGGTGTCCCACCACGGTGACATGAACTCGTAATCCGCCCTTAATATTTTCTTGTACACGTACTTATCGCCCTTCTCATCATAAAACGGCTCAAAGCCACACAGAAGAATGTACGTTATGACTCCGACACTCCACATGTCCACAGCGGGGCTGTACGGCCGGTTGTATAGCACCTCAGGAGCTGTGTGAAAATTATTTCCAGTCAATGCAGTCAAATAGCATCGGTCTCGTTTGTTGGGGGAGGGCAGCCAGTATACTTATTTCCCTTGATGGTGTGACATGGTGTGGCATTGCTTCGCGGGTGTGATATTTAAAATGGACCCGAGACATTTTTTTACGGAATCCTTTAGTGGCACACTAAATTTATTGGAGAGAAATGTATTGAGCTTGTGCGGATCACCACACACATTTTCCGTGTTGTTTTGGGAGTCAGATTAACCACAGCACAATGTATTAAGTGCGTGTTGTGCCTTTTCAACGTAGACGCACAACAAAACAACATTGAGATACCTCATTTTTGACTCCTAAAATGGCGTTAGCGTGCGTCACTTCTCTCTTTTTGTTCCACATCCAAATTGGAGATTGCAAATTTCCTATTTCTTCCTATAGATAGTATTTTGGGGATGCCTGCAGTATTTTATGATTGTTAAATGTAGGTTAAAAACAAAATCCATTTTCTGGAGAAAAAAAATCTGAACACACTCCTTTAATAGGAGGAAAGGGAAGATGGCCACATTGTGATAAAGGTCTATTGTCATTTGCTTTTAATACACATTAAATCTAGACATAGAATGGCATTCAAATTTAATCTGGTCATGTCTGTTTCTAATGAACTATAAATGTCAGTACATTATGTCATGTATGTTTACACACGTACATATGTTAATCATAGTTAATACGTCCATTAAAACATTTCTTTAAAAGGCACAACTCCAGGGGACACCATCAGAAAATTCTCATAGAAGTCCAAACATTTCCTTTTAGACCTGCTTTAAGAGCACCCCCACGCCCAAATTGCCCGACCTTTTAGGAATTAGGGGGTCAGAAAATTTGATTCGCCACACATCAAAACCCTCTTGATGTCAGTAATTTTTCTGATGGGTGGCCCCCTGACAACCGAGTATCGGTGTGTAACACGGCATCTATAAAAATACAGACCACTGACAACTCCCAACTAAAACGGTGTATACATGTTCTTTCTTCAGGGCAAATGGAGAATTATATTGGCTCACTAAAAAAAGGACAGCTGATTATTAAATTTGTGTGCATGCAGGCATGCTCTCCAAGTCCCCTGCGCATGCCTGTCACTCACAAAACCCGCATCAGTGAATTTACAAATTTATGGCATTTCCAGGTGTGTGAATATCGTTAATAAGTACATTATACATGCAGTTTCAACTGTGAGCTGTACACGTATCATCATACCCACTATTAATAGCATGCACCTTTTTCAATCAATTTCACTGAATCACAAATGTTTGTGTTACATGTACTTAATATGGAAAGAACTTAAAGTCACTGTTTGGACAAACCGATTGGGATCGGTTTTATAAGTGTTTCGAAAAAATGATGCCTAAACCAAAATGTGGGAGTTACTCTTTCAAGAAATGGTCCCCCAAAAAAATTACATTACTGTACATCAGAGTTTCATCAGAGATAATTAAAGGGCCAACTTAAACACACAAGTATATCAGGGATATAGTGCCAACACCTGCCGAAGGCAATGAAAATAAGCATGGAATATTGGTGATTTTCCCCATTGTTTTAGCCAAATTAGCCTATAGTTTCATAAAGGTATGCTTTAGAAAAACACTGAAAAAAAATTTTTCTAGTAGTATTTATTCACTTAAACTTCTTTAGGTGATAGATGGATACTTAATAAGTGGTCTTGTGCAGAAATCCTGGTATCGAAAAAAAATGCCCTACTTGACATCATGCATAAATAAGCCATTAGTGAGGTTTCGGTGTGCACGGTTAGTGATTACGACTACGATTAGCCAAACCTCAAAATCGTTACCTTTCGCTGTCCGTTTTTCACTAAGGTGTAGAGGCGATGCTATCAGTGTAAACAACAAAACAACACTTGGGATATTTGTGTAAACGCCACAAGTACGCACAAATCGAAGACCTAAAATTCACTAATAGTCGTCGTTTTGCCTAACCGTATGCGACCGAAACCTCCCTATTATCTCAGTTCTGGCCTGTGCAACAAGCGCCTACTTTCGGTGGAGCAGCTCGTATTTTGTAAAGGTGTGGAAAAGCACAAATTGAATATTCGATTCGGTAAACTGCTTTTCGAATACTCGATGGACGATCGAATATTTGATTCGTTAGGCACAGTACTAGTGGTGAAAGGGAAAAGTGAAGTTTCCGGGATATAATCCACAGAGTACTTACCACAATATCCTGGGGTTCCGCACACTGTTTGCATCTGAACGTCTTGTTGCACTATCTTGGAGAGACCAAAATCAGCAAGCTTGAGTGGTGCATCCTCAGAGCTGTCTGCGTACAGTAGATTCTCTGGCTTCAAATCTCGGTGAACAATGCCGTTTTCATGCAGATACTGACAAGGAAAATAACGTATTCAAGACAGTTAGATTACATGATTAGAATACATGTACTTTTAAAAGCAGAAACAACAGCATTACGATCTAAAGAATAATGTTGATAAACTACCTCGTAGAAATTTAATCCACATGTAGATTTCGGTAAAGGGGGCATTTTGGCAACACAGACCATATTTTCCAGAAAATACCTTTGTCTGGTCTAAAAATAAAATAAATAAGTTTCAGTTGTTCTGAAGAGATTTAACTTAGGCCCAAAAAGGGTTACAAATAGTTTGACAACATGCCTTTCTAAAAACCCTGTGTACAAATTTCCAATATACATGTAGTATAGTAACCGGGACGGCCTAAAATGCAACACAAGTGTCCGTCCCGGTTACGAGCATATTTTGGAAATTGGTACACAGGGTTTCTAGAAAGGCATGTTGTCACCCTTTTTTTTGTAACCCTTTTTGGGCCTAAGTTATCTCTTCAGAACAACTTAAACGTTTTTCTTTTATTTTGAGACCAGGCAAAGGTATTTTCTCGAAAATATGGTCTGTGTTGCCAAAATGCCCCCTTTACTGTGGAAAGACCCAAATGTAATCATGTAATCAAAGCATGCTTGCGGCCTACATTTACTTTATACTATACCTTCACAGCAAAGCACAACTGTCTGACAACACTGGCCGCATCTTTTTCACTGTAGTACCCCTGTGTGACGATTCGATCAAACAGTTCACCACCAGTGACTAGCTCTAGAACCAGGAATAACTTCTCCTCCGTCTCAAAAATCTCCTTTAACCTAATCTGGCAAATCAGAAGAAATGGCTTATTTGTAACACACTACACATTTCTCACATGTTTCAAGAGTCTGGCAAAAAAGTGTGACATGGAAATCTGGGCTCAACCGTAACTTTCGATAAAAATACAATGAATGTATAGATTGGATACAGTATTTAAAGATTCAATCGCTTGGGTAGTGACCTATTGGGGGAACCACCACTTAGAAGAGGAGGCTCATTTTGTCATTTTATTTTGCGGACCCACTTTTAAGCCTTGGCCACGCCCCCAAAAAGGGTGGGATTGCCTTGCCCTTGGTATGAAGCAAACCCATCTGCCTAGTGTGTGTGTATATAAAATATGAAGTCAATCTGACCATCCATGTGGGCACTAAGGGGGGCCAAAAAATGCAAAAAGTTGTACCACGATAATCAAAAATTTGGCTTTTCGTGTAAAGGAAACATGGTACGTATATACTTTTGATAGCAGAATCATGCAGATTGGATGCCATTCAATGTGTATATCAATTTTAAGGTAAAAATTCCAAAGCCTTTTTGAGATACAGGCCTCCAAAAGTTCACTATATTGCAAATAAGGGCTCATTTACTCTCGATTCGCCAAGTTACCTAATCGAACTTCTAAAAAGGCTAGTTGAAGCCGTATGGGCTCTAAGTGTAAACGCTAAAGGTGAATTGAAAAAGGCGAATCTGATTCGCCTTTTTCAATTCACCTTCTGGGTAGGGTTGAACCCTGCAATAGTCAAGGTCGCCTGTAGAGTAAATGCTACCCAAATACAGATTCGGCAATTTGAGTGTCCTTGGGGCGGTGCCCGTCATGTGGTAGGTTTAATAAGCTAATCAACGCATGCACTGCGGTCACAATTAGCGGTGAAGGCCAAATAAAGCCGAATCGAGATGTACACATACATAGTGTAAACCATGGAGGTAGGAAATAACGCAGCAAATGTTAAATAGTTTCGAGTTGGCAATAAAAATGCCGGGTCTGTATCCACCTTTGTCGTTTCGAGTGTATAAACATATGGTGTAACGTTACTCTCTGTCATGGATAAAACACCGGTTATTTATTTGTGCAAAATAACTTTGAATTCAAATAAAATGTTAATTATTCACAGTTGTGGCAGGCAAGGGCCAGACGAGTGCTAAATATGACAGAGGACACGAGGTAACCTAACAACAAGATGTGCACCCAAGCCACATACATACATTGTACGGTAGTGCTGCATTGAAGACAACTCAATTTGAAAAGATTAAATTCACCAGAAAAAAATGCATAATAATAATAATAATGAGACTTAATGCCGCAAAGGGACGACACGCCGGTAAGACTTTACCAAACTACCACCGACATTTCGGCTAAAAGACATCGATTGGACACCAAAATTCTGTTACCTAAAGGTTCCGAATATGGTTCCAGACCTAAGAGAGATGCATGGTTCTAGACCTAATAAAAATGGTTCTCGATTTGAAAAAGATGGATTTTGACTTCCAAAATATTAGGGCTACACCAAATTGTCGACCTAATAGGGCGCGTCGTCCTAATAGGGCTCTCTACGCAAAAAGTGTCGACCCATTGGATAAAATAGAAAAATAATATTGAGATTTGTAAAGCGCACATATCCACCCTGCAGGGTGCTCAATGCGCTGTAAACAACAAGAAGTAATTAATTCCTGAAAATTTGCGACATCAAGTAAGTCTTTAGAAGTGATTTGAACCTAGTTGTACAGTGGCATGATCTGAGTTCAAGTGGCAATGAATTCTAAAGTCGAGAAGCTGCAACAGAAAAAGATATGGCGCCCCAAATGCATGATAAAATGTAGTATAGTGTTCTACGTGTACTTACAATATTTGGGTGTTGGAGTTTGAGAAGAATATCCGTTTCTGCTTTTACAACTTTTTGGTCAACCTAGAAGGCCAAAAAAGAAAAAAAATTTAAAAGTCCGCGGAATCCCAGGAAGTCAAAATTTAAAATAGACAAGTTGCATCTGAAACAAGTTACAGACACAAGGTGTTCGGGGCGGATGTAAAAGAGAAACATATATCATGACATCAACAAAATACATCCTAAAAATTCAAGTTTTTTATTCACTTTACATTTATTATAATTACATGTAGGTGGCCAACAGTATCATGATGTAATTGTCAAAGGTCATTGCGTGTATTCACATTGCATGTATTCACATGTGATTACATAGTGAAGAAACTGCAGCACATACATGTAGCTCATTTAAATGACAAGAGAGCATTGATTTGACCAATAGGAAAAAAGGTCAAAGGTTATGTGTGTTCACATTGTAAACCTTGCATGTTATCTCTATAGCTACATGTAGTCAAGGGTTGAAGACTGTACAGATGTACCAGGTTTAACGTTCATACCTTGTACTCTATTCGAGTTAGACTGCTTTTTGTCCCAAAAAATCACCTTTTTAGGATATTTTCAAATATAATCAGGTCACTGGTGATGTCATCGTGACATCACCCAAAAAAAGGATCCTATGGTCTAAGGTATAATATTATACCAATTTTCAACTTTAAGGTCCAAGTTCCAAGCTTATAACTGTTTTATTTTCTAGTTAGATTCCTTTTTTATAAAAATCTACTTTACATGTAGGTTTTTTGTTTTTAAAACTCAGAAACTAAAAATATTTCTTAATTTGGATTCTTATAAATAAGTACATATATATTGTACATTGTTCAAGAAGCCAAGTACATGTGTATGCATACAATTTCATTTGGTGCATCATGTATAATAATAATGATAATAATAATGAAAATGTATAATGCGCCGGTATCCATCAAAAAAAATGCTCATGTTAATTGTGTGCATTTGGTTGCTTTCCAAATGCCGTGAATTACATGATTCACTGCTCAAAGATTTTCATTTTATTTTCATTCAATGTCCCTGAGGATGGTTTTGTGGACCATGGAACTTTGTGTTTTCTTTCAATTTCATTGTGTGCTAATTAGTATTTTTGGTGCATTCTTGACCCCAACAGAATTATCACGCTTTCTTTATAACGCCATTCATTGATCCGGAAATGGCCTCCCAAGAGTACTACATATGACGTCAATAAGCCCAACTTGTTGGTTTAACAATATAGATCTGTTTATACTCCATGGATACTGAAACTACACCCTCTCAATGACTCCTACTACATGTAGCTAGGCTCGCATTTGTCTTTATCAGAACCACTGGCAAATGTACTCAGAGATACACAACTGTTGGACTTTATCCTTGTCATATAATTACAGATACAGATCCCTCGGTTTAATCTATTCAACAGAGATGTGCTCAGAATATATTTGTGCACTGCAAAGCAAACACTCAAAATATATGCTGGTCACTATCTTGTTTTACAAACTAACGGCAGATGACGTACCGACCGGTAGGAAATTTGTTGCATGCTGAATTGGACACTAAGGGAAAATGAAATAAAGTCTGTTCAAAATAATCAGTGTAATTAATCAAGTCTGCTGTGATTACACTGAAAAACCTAACCACCACTATTTTATAAACATGAAAACAATTTTTTTTTTTTTTTCTGATGATAAATTGAGTAATTAACGAACTCATCCTACCGTTTTCTTAATGACTTTGACAGCGTAGGCCTTGCCTGTTCCCATCTGTGAACATTTCAGCACCACAGATGTTGCACCTCTGCAAAGACAAGGGAAATTAAATATTAATCACCTTAAAGGGACATACCGGCTTTGTTGGGCTCGAAATAGACCCATAAATGATTCTAAAAGTCTTTCTGTAATAGACTGAAGAGAACCAGAAAAGAAACCACAAAATTTGGCCGTTATGGAGCTTTTTCCAAAAAAATCAAGGTTACATGATTTATCAAAACCAGATTTCTGGTTCGGATAAATCATGTGTCCTTGGAGTTAGTTTTATTTCTAGCCGTATATGGCCGTATGATAGTTTATTCCGGGAGTTTATTACTGGAGTACTGCATCAAATTCAGTATTTGACAAAAGAGACTATTTAATCAGGTTATGAAACAATTAAAAGTTAAACATAACTCTGAAAAATTGAACATAAAATTTTGACACAAAGTCCGAGGAATGAAGAGAGTTCCACCGTGGACAGTCTACTGGACAATGTGACATTTAGCCCCACGGCACACACACGTTGGGACCGGTACAGTGCCGTGGTTCGTGCAGCCAGACCGCCGGATCTGTTTCGTCATTAGGTGTTTTAGTTTGTACACCTATTCTGGCTCCCCTGCGGAACTACAGTTGTGTACGTTCATGAAGACAAACCATAAATGTCAGCTCCTCCAAGGAAAACGGAAAACCCATTCGGTGGTCCGGGCTGTCCAGTGAAATCTTTAGCACAAAATGAGAGATATCCAAAGCAAAACCTGGCAAGTGAAGAGCGAATCGTTTGCGACAAAGTAGTGAGGCTTGCGCGACAGTGAAAGGCTGGTAAACCGACTATTTACGGTTTTTGTTAATTTTAACCTTTGTCAGTTAATTACAAGACATTTTGATGATTTTATTTCACATGGACCATTATTGTCCATGATGCTACATGCATGTACATCACTATATTGTGTAAATAGTTAGCTGGTGTGTTCCTTTAATTTTGCATCAGTCAAATTTCTTGGCTTGTTTAAAATTAATACTACATTTGTACAACATTCAGGTGTTTCCATGAGCAAGTCTACGGGTGCTCCCAGCTCATGAATATTTTGTATGCCCTCAAATTCTTTTTTATTAGGGAGATAGTTGCGAGCTGAACGAGTGTGGTCTTGTGTATAGAATGTGGCCATCGCCACGATGTAGGGTATTTTTTCTTCCAACTATAAACATTTTAGACACTGTACTGTAGTTCCTAAAAGTGGCCCTATTTTGCCCAGTAGCGTACATGTATATGTGCCTTTGTTCCAAAATGGATGCTGGTCTGATTAGCAAGTTTCACTGTTGCAGGGGTAGTTTTGTTTCAAGTGGAAATTAGGGGGAAAAAGTGACGGATTACCCTCATAAAATTGAACATAATTGAAAAGATGAGACTTCAATGAGTATTTTGGTTGTTGTCCTGAGAAGCTAAGAGAGTTGTGAGTATTTTTAAATGATTTTTGAAAATGGGGCATTTAGCATTGGTTCCTATGGGTGCCCTATTTACTTGGGTGCACTCCTACATGTATACAGTACATAAAATAAAAATGGAAAACCACAAAAGGCATCCATGGAAAGAAAACAGCAAATTTGCAATCTCCAATTTGGATGTGGAAGCAAAAGGTTGACGTATAATTTTTGCATTTTGCTTTAGGCCAATGAAATTAGATTACTAGTTTCTTGTCGACCAATTATCAAATTTTGGTGAAGGATTTTTTTCATTAGTCATTATTTAATCAAGGAAAGATACAACCTTTACACATATACGAACTGCCATTTAGAAACTGATTATTAAGGCTCTAAACTCGCCCAGAAATGGTTTGGTGCCAGTATCAATTCCACTGAGTTATACCGGGTAGCTTGTGTTTGAAGGAACAAGTTGAGATGACAAAATCATGGGAAATGACAAAGGAGATGTCTGGTAATGAAAGAGAAATATATTTAAATATAAACACAAAAGCTGCAAAACACAGATCACGATTGCACAACTGAAATTGAAACTTTTCGCTTTGGAGTAGTTTGCATCTGATTTTCCCTCCTTTTTTTGCAAAATAATGAAGTTTTAGCAAAATTAAATTTTTTGGTGCGGGGTCAAAATCACATGCGGGCGCTGACGAGAAACTAGTAATCTAATTTCATTGGCCTTATGGAACGGGATAAATTTGTTTAAAAAACATTGGTGGTTTTTTGACGATATCCTTGAAAATATATTGATTGAGAACGAGAAATTTTAGAATTGTAATGAGAAAAATATGACAAATGATATGGTATCAAAATCTCAAAAACCATGGGAAAAATAAGGGGTCAAAAATGTTATCTGGACACCCTCCTTCCTTCATGTTTAAATACATGTATACAGCAAATTAAAAATAACCCAAATTTAAAGAAAATTTGAATGTGAGATATCTCTAGTACTGTGAATTAAATACGGACCATCTACAATAAATGCAATTTTTTCCTTGAAAATGTCAACTGAAGTCAGTGACTTTCGAGGCATTACGTGCAAGTCTACTACAGTGTTAAATCTTTATACTCAATCGTGACTGCTTCAACTCAATAAAAATTCACCATGGAATGTCCTTGATCTTTCCAACTTGCTCTGCATTAGTGCTAAAGAGGGAGGAACAGTATATGGCATTTGAAGTATACAAAATACTTATAAAATAGTATGAAATTTTCACTTTTAGGTGATATTGTTTGCTGTGCTACGACAATAAATCTGAATCAGTGAATAATTCTTTTATTGCTTTTTTTCATAACGTGCACATTTTAAATTTTTTTTCATTCAAATTCATATTCGGATAACTTAAATTTTGTCCCAAGACAGCTGAATTAACGTGCAAATGCTACAATTGGTTTGGTTGTTGTCTTTCCTAATGATCACTGGTCAATGAATCGCAATATTTGTCCATTCGATTGAATACAAGTTTTCAATTGAATTCGTCTCGACTGATAATCATCTATGGGCATGCAGCTCAGAACGTTGTCCGAAATTTGTCCAATGTTTCCAGACATCGTAGATGGCCAAATTGACGATTCCGTAAGCATTACCGTTATTTTATGAAACACTATAGACTCTTACATGTACTCTTAGGATTGCAATGGTGTACGTGAAAGTGCTCTGGTCTGATGTGCTTCGGACGATATTTGTAGTGGAACTTTCTCGGATTTCAGCAGTTAAAAACTTAGCCTCTAAGTACACCCTTGTAGTAGGGCTGTGATTTGCGACAGTAATAAGTCAGATTTGAAAAGCAAGCTATTTACAGCCCTATTTGTAGGGCTAATATAGGCCCACCTTGGGCATGCAACATCCACATAGCGTACACGTATAGTCTGTTTTCAATACTGGAGAGACTTTTTCACTAGGATCATAACTCTATGCATTGTTATCTTCTCTCAAAACAAAAGAAATATCATAACACAGATCTAAGCAATAACATACCTTTCTAAAAACTCCGTGTACAAATTTCCTATTTAACGTATGTAACATACATTGTAGGACACATACTTTGTGACATTTTTTGGTGTCCTTGTTAGGCTAATGAAACTCGATTTTATGTTTCCCGTAACCCGCCCGCGTTTGGATTTTTCGGCCGCGTTTGAGATGCCAAAATCCAAAAACAATTCATTATTTTGTATTTTCCCCAAAAATATAAAGTTTTTAATTGTTTTCTCCTGCCATTTTTGTTGGATATTTAAAAGCAGCGCTCGAATTTCACATTTTGGGCGAGGTGCTCATTCTCGTCCTCCCGCCAAAAAAATGTTAACGTAATTTTCTTCCTCCATAACAAAAATACCCCAGAAGCGCAGCAGAGTATCGGCGCCTGGCCGGCGGTACGTGAACGGTAACAGTGATTTACAATAAATTCCTGGAGAAGACATTGCGCTGCCCGTGCCATTTTTGTGATGCATGTACTCCATGTGCAAAACACGCGCAAGTCCGGCGCGCTGCATGCTGTACAAACACATACGGACCGTACTAGTTATTAAATCCGTGGTTTGTAGCCGTGAGTGCTAGCCTAGAACTAATACAAATGGGCGATTGTAAATTTATCGTTAGCGAGCGGCGCGCGCCTTGACACTTAAGTTGACTGCGGCTAGCTTTTTAGGTACCGTTGACGCGTAGAATCGCATCGTTTTTGTCGTGTTTTGGAGGAGGTTGCACGGTTGTATGATGTGAGACAAATAAAATGTTTGTGTCAGTGAAGATACAGGAAGGGGGTATAACCAAGATGCCATGGACTATCACGACTGTGTCTCAAACGTGCACTTTGTTGCAGTTAATTGAGTCAATTGTCGAACTCGGAAACAACAGTGTTTAAAATAAAGGTAGAAAAGCATGGGTGCAATTCCCATTTGAAATGTGTGGACTGATATAAATGTGTTTTGTTATTTAAATATATCTTGATCTTTAAATACATTTGTCATACACACAGAGAACGCTGTTTAAAATCTTGCTGTTTAAAGCGAAGTTGTTTAAAACATTAAACAACGTTGCTCAAATTGACTCACGACTGTTTGAACATGTGCTGTTTAAACGCAATAGAAGTACATGCTTTCAATTTTAAACAACAATGTTTAAAACTACGTCACGCGGTGATTTTCCCGCCAAAAACAACAGCACTTTTTGTTCAAGATGGCGGACAACTTCGTACGAAAACTCTTGCAAAATTGGGAATTATTGACACCCTCGTTGGTACATTCATTGGTAAGTTTTACGATTGTAACTATTTTGTAACAAGGTCGGGTAGTGTTTCCGTTTAGTGTCCTTGTTTGTAAGTAGAAAGTCAAATTTAGCATGTTTAGGACCCGCCTAACCGGCCGGTTTTGCAACGGCCGTCGCGAGTCAACTCGCCCCCAAACTGATACACATGAATTCGTCCCCGGGTCAAGTCGTCCCCTGTTAATCTCGCCCACCCCCAATAAAATCGTCTGGGGCCAAGTCGTCCCCACCAGTTCGCAACCCCAAACTGATACCCGGGGAACTCGTCCCCGGGTCAATTAGTCGTCCCCTGGTAAACTCGCCCCCGTCTAGGGCCAAGTCGTCCCCACATGTCTGTGGCAACATTTAATGAGCCGGTATGAATTCCGTTTACTGTTGGTCGCCACTGAGACGCCGTGTGTTATGTTAAGTCAACTTTGGAACAAGGCAGAAAACTTTAAGTATTTTCAAGGAATTTACTGAATGTTTTTCACTCCTAGTCCTAGTCTTACATGTCACGTGTGTGCGTGTAAATACAAAAAGCACTTCCCTGTGAAATATTTACATATTTTGGTGGTTATTAAAAGGAGAATAAGTGGCGACCAGTAAATGTAAGTTTTCCATAGTTTGTCTGTGCACACCCTTTTCATGTAGTGGATGGTTGTCATTTTGCCTCGAAAATGGAATCCCACACAAATGTCCTAATTCATTGTGTCCTGCAGTGGTTTGAGATGTCCATAATTAATAAATGATTAAAAAATATCTGTGTGCATTCTGTAGGTAGAGCATTATGTGAAGCCGACAGTGCATCTCCCAGGCAACCGTCATAATAACCACACCCGAGATGAATGCCTGCCAAGCACCGTCACTGGACAGACACAGACAAGCGGGACGTGCTGACCGGACTGCACCGATTCATTGTGCAGCAGAAGCTTCAAGGGAAACGCGACATTGAGACATCCTGTCCTGTGGCACTCCAGACGCGATCCTGGTGAACCATCAAGGACTTTTACCGAAACACAATGTGCGCAAGGACTGGCACGTACAGGCAATGTTTAGTGTCCACTAAAATGTTAGCCGCTCGGTAAACAATGAGTCAGATGTCGTGCAGGCTGGATTGAGTTTTCGCCACCAAGAGCAGAAACCTGGTGCTGACATGTCATTAGGAAAGATTACCATGCACGGACACCCTCAGAGATTCTATGCGCTAAACCTATGGGACAACTTTCAAAAATTCTATAAGATTTTTCCTCAGTATAAATTTATGACACCTTTCTCTTTGCCGAATGTTTAAACGATTTTAAACGAAACCCAATTTGAAGGAATTTGAAAAAGTTTTTAGAGGGTTTACATGCATTTGTATTTTCTTCATGAAACTGAAATAAATTTATATAGGGTCAAAGTGAAATTCTGACCAATTAATATTTTGGGGGTTTAGGAGTATTGTGTAAATTGCAAATACTATAAACGCCAGCAACAGTCTTTAGTGTCGGCTGAACGGTTAACCGGTTAACCGACACTTGAAAGTAGGGATGAGAATTTATGGTTAATTGAGAAACCAGTTAATTGAGAAACCGAAGTGTCGGTTAACCGTTCGGCCGACACCAAAGATTGTTGCTGGTGTATATAGAATGTGCAATGTAATCAATACCCCTCGGCCCCCAAAATAATCACTGAAATCTGATCAAAATGTTACTATGACGGTGACCCCATAGTAATTAATAATTTCAGTTTTATTAAGTCATTACAAATAACCCTCTAAAAACCGTTGTAAATTCTTTAAAATTCGGTTTCGTTTAAACATTTGGCAAACTTCTTTTTAAATTTGTCGGTTAACCGGTTAAACGTCCCACCCCTACTTAAAAAGAACTGCAAAGCGATTTCTGAATTACTATAAATCCCCATATATGTTGCCTAGACTTGCCCAGGTCTTACGTCCCGTGTTTGGTCTGTGGTGCGGTGCGTGTAGTGCTCCTTCTGGACTGGTGGCCTGTCAAATATTTTCTTCTGTTTCGGAATACTTTTTAAAACAGAGGAAAACATATCGAACAGGTCACTGGTCCAGAGGGGCACAGTGTGCTGCATATTGCCGACTAAGCACGGGAGGTCAGACTTGGGCAAGTCTACGCCTCACAGTAATTGTTCGATAACTAAACATTGGTCTTTTTTCGTTTGTCTAATAGACAAATGAAAAAAGACCAATGTTTAGTTTAAATTTGAAAGCGTATAACTTTTTTTTTTCTAGAAAATTATCAATTCAGGTGCCACACCCAAAATGCACGGACTATTATTATCTTGAAAGAAATGTTGTCAACACTTTGAGTAATGAGTATATATTTTTCCCTTTTGTAAACTCGTGATGTAAAATGTTGGCTCATTGCAAATGAAATATTTTATACAGGAAATAGTGTTAATGTCGACCTTTTCAAAGTGGGGATATAATTGTTTTTAAAACCACAGATCTTTTAGGATGGGGATGCATTGGGCACAATGTTTTTTGGGGGAATGTCGCTCCATCACGCCTTTATTATTGGTTTATACCACTGTATCTAAGGGTTTGTAAATACTGCATTCTGCATACATTGATGTACATGTACATGTATAACGTGTTTCGTGCCAAGGTTTATAACATTTAAAAACTGTGATGAAGCCACTAAAATTGGGTTAGACATGCACATGTAATATCACATTGTTATAATTAAACACTTGCTGGATGAAGAAATGTAAAAATAAAATATTATGGTGGTGGATATTTCTCTGTCATGCAGACATTTATTCAGTGACTTTGAACAACCCCATTTTAAACAACTATAAGATTTTGAACAACCCCATTTTAAACAACTAAGATTTTAAACAACCTCATTTGAACAACCCCTGTTGAGTAAACAACAATGTTTAAATATTAAACAACAGTGTTTAAATATTTAAACAACCGTCGTTTAAACTGTTAAACAACCGTTGTTTAAACTGTTAATTTAAACAACCATTGTTTAAACTGTTGTACAACCGTTGTTTAAACTGTTAAACAACCCCGGTTGTTTAACACTTTGAACAACGGTTGTTCATGTGCCCTGGTTAAACCGCAGTTGTTTAAAAATTTAAACAGGTTGTTTAAAATACTATTAACAGTGTACATACCTGGGAAATGGTGAAAGATATTTTAATAAATACAAATTTGTGTATAAGTTGATCAGGGTTGTGTTTTAACACACTATCACTAGTATCAGAGGGTATAGAGCGCCATAAGTTTCGATCAAATAGCCCGTTATTTTGCAAATAATGAAATGCTACAAAATAATGAATAATGAAATAGTTGCCTCATTTGGGCTTGACAAAAATGTTACGGGAAACATAAAATCGAGTTTCATTAGCCTTACGGTATATTGGAAATTTGCACATAACATGTAGGGCTTTCAGGAAGGTATGTTGTGACATTATTTGTTGCAGTTTTGTTGCACTGTATATAAAACAAATATTGACTGCTGTTTATTCGGTCATCTTGAAGCCATGACTATGCCCCTCGGCTTCCGCCTCGGAGCATATAGTCATAGCTTTGAGATCACCTTGGGGCCTATAATATATCTGCAGCGTTGTAATGACTCGACTCAAGACTCAAGTCGAGTCGAGTCCCGATTTTCACCGACTTGACTTGACTTGAGACTCGAACCTCAAATGACTTAACTTGACTTTCGAACCTCAAATCACTTGACTCAAGTCTGCCAAAAATTTCACTTTATTTCATTTTGAGGACCACATTGTAATTCAGCACTACAGATACATGTACATGAGCTTTTTTTGTTACATGTACATATAATAGCTATGGCCAGAACAACACAACATTTTGAAATTAGCTTGAACAAATTTACTGTCATCGCTATACTTGACCCAACTTGACCAACATAACCGACTTGACTAACATAACCAACTTGACTTGGGACTCAAAGGCCATTTGACTTGGCTTGACTTGACTTGACTCTGGAGCAGAGAGTGACTCCGACATACTTGATACACTGTATGTGTATCAAACTGAAGCAATGAAACAACTAAGATTTCAGTTGGGAAGCGGATGTGAAACAAGCATTTCAGATTAAACAAATACTTATAATGTAAGCAAAAAGCCCACTCATTTTTGCACATACATGTACTACTGCTTGCAAAATGATGCTGTTCAGGTGTACATGTTAATACACCTATTTATAGGGGAATCCTTTGGGGCGTTCGCTCTCCCCAAACCACTACGGTATCTGTTTAATACAATTTAGCGAAACCCTTTGGGGAACCCATTCTGACCCTAAAGTGGCAGCAATCGATGGTTGGGTTTAGCAGCTTTTTACATTAGCTCGCACAGCCATAATGATTGCCTGCATTGCAGACATTAAGTGCTCCTAGTACAATACTTTGGTGGCTTAAAGTTCAACATTCTTTCATGAATGTACATTATGTTCGACCCTTTGTGAATAAAGCCTGTGCATGAAATATAGGGCCTAATTTGTGCAAATGGTTGCAAAGGTGTCATTTGTTTATAAGGTTCAAAGTTTGAGCGCAAAGTCAACGTGATAAATTTGCACACATACGGTACATGTAATCAGTGTACTGTTCTCCACAGGTCAAAATTTTGTCCGGGCAGCCGAGTTTTTTGTCCGGGTGGAACAATTTTCCGGGCGGCGCCCCGGACAAAACCGGCAGTGGAGAACACTGTGTAATGTAGCCGGTCTCTTTAGAGGCCCTATGTATCATTTGCAAGATAAAACTTTTTACAGATTCGTGGAATAAGAGTGTAACATATCTAAGGAAGAATGATGGTAAACTACATGTATAGCCTGAAGAAATTTTAGCTACATATACGTGTGGTGGGGGGATATTACAAAATCTAAATTGTTTTGCTCATTTCTCAAAGACAATAGCACTTCAGACCAAACCATTTCAGGGTAAGTTTTCTACCATCATCATGTTTATATTGTGTAAGTTATGTAGAAAAATCTGTGAAAATTTCCGATTTTTTGAGATTCCCAATAGTGACCATTGGGCTTTAGAGAAGCTTGTCCCGATTTTTCCCGAAAATGGATTTCGTTATTAACCCAACAACCATACATGTATAACACACCTCCCCAAAATACTCCATTGGAAGAAAACAGGAAATTTGCAATCTCCAATTTTTCTTTATGTGAAAGCAAAAAGGTTGGTGTAATCATGGAGGAAAGATTTTCTTATCTTATCACTGTGCTGCTTTATGTAACCGGATAAATAGTTTACAAAACATTTGACAATATCCTTAAAAATATATGGATCGAGCGTGCGAAATTTTAGAATGGTAATGATTTTGTGTAGGCCCTGGCCGGCAGAAAACACAACAAAAGTGGCCAGTCACGTTAGCATGCAGTTTAATTATGAAGAAGAAAAAGTGATGGAGACAGATTACCTTCTAAAAAATGGTTCTGCATGAGGTATTAGCATACATAGTGAAACTAAAGACAGTTACAGTAAAATACAGGCTTTTGTGTTCTATCAAAATACATGTATGTCTAGATTTTCCGTCTATTATGGACGGAAAAAGTTACCTGAAAAAAATAAAGCTTGAAACAAATTGCCGTTTCTTCATTTTTTGAATGAGAAAAATGTCAAATTAAAGCCCAGTACTTATCAACTTATTTGTTTTCTTATGTTCTCATACCTTTTTCAAAAAAGACTTTGAAATTCTTATTCGGACAAGTTTGTCAAGAAGTCAGTGCTAATGTGATGCTATTCCATAAAGGACACCCTGTCACATTAGCATTCAAATTGAAATTTTTTTTAAAAATAAGCTTTGAATGATGATAAATCTGAATTTATCATATTTGGCTCAAAACAACAGCGCAGCAAAATTAACATTGGACATATCCGTATAGGAGTTTCTGATGTCCCCGCATCATCTGAAGTACGGAATCTGGGAGCCATTTTTGACTCCACGATGTCACTCAAAGCACACATATCTTCAATGTGTAGGTTTTCGTCAATGCACTTACGCAA
Organism: Henricia sp. BOLD:AAB3569; assembly: GCA_037783545.1. NCBI lineage: Eukaryota > Metazoa > Echinodermata > Asteroidea > Spinulosida > Echinasteridae > Henricia > Henricia sp. BOLD:AAB3569. The sequence continues at coordinate 965,323 of JBBELK010000936.1, forward strand.
CATTGGGCTCATCAGGAAATACCTTACCCAGGACGCAACAGAAATCCTCATCCACGCCTACGTCACCAGCCGCCTTGATATGGGAAACTCACTATTATACTTGCTACCGGAAAATCAGTTGAGTCGTCTGTCTCGTCTTCAGAACATAGCTGCTAGGATTGTCACTAAGACTAAAAGAAGTCAACACATCACTCCGGTCTTAAGGAATCTGCATTGGCTACCTATCAAGGACAGGATATGCTTCAAAATTTTAATGTATGTTTACCGCTCCACTACAGGCAGGCTACCATCATATCTTTCCGAACTAGTCCAACGGCATCATTCAAATCGTGAATCCATGAGATCCAACAACAAACTCCTCCTAGCGAAAGTTTATTCCAAGAGATCTTGGGGTGAAAGGTCCTTTGCCTCAGCAGCTTCATCCTTGTAGAACAAGTTACCAGAACACATCAAGCTATCGCCATCACTTGCAACTTTTAAAACATCACTTAAAACACATTTGATGAAATCTCATTAACTGACTGAACTCCATGATTGTGATATTAGATTTTTAATGTGTCTCGCTGCGCCATGAGCATATTTTTTGATGGATACCGGCGCATTATAAATTGTCATTATTATTATTATTATTTATTTAATGTTTTGGGGAACCCTGATATTCTGATATACACCAGACGTTTGAATTTACTGTATAAAACAATAAAACTAGAGATACCTTATATTTTGCTGAAAGAGAGCCATAAATGGGAAGTGCTAATGTGACCTCCGTCAATTACTGGTAATTATACTAATGGGACAGATGTCACATTAGCAGTTTTATGCCATGTGCAAGATTAGCTGAGTCGAGAGAGGACATCTTTTTACTAAATATTTCCATTTATGGCAGGAAGATCCAGACAAAATCAAAATAGCTAGACAGCCAAGGTTTCTATAATTGTTGCCTAATACATACGGTACATGTATAGATGTTGTTCCATCAACGACTCTTCTTACCTGCTAATGTCACATTAGCATTCAGGGATTTTTAGAATTGTTTGAAATTTTAAATAACTGTATGATACAAATTCAAAGGGGAATTCCACTTCAATAAATTAAAAAGAATGCACAGTATGTAAGTAATAATTCAACAACTTACTCTTTCGCGTTAAAGGGCCCCTTATTTAGGATTGTTATCAATGAAATCTATGCTTTAAAACCACTTTACTCAGTTAAAGTCATAAAAATCCCATTTGAAGCTTGCTTTGGGGGTTAAAACAAAGGTTTTTAGTTTTTATGCTAATGCAAATATGCATATTCATGACCAAGGTCACGACGTCACAAGAGGCAAACACAGGAAAATCGCATTGAACTGTGCACAAAAGATTCCACTTTTTTCTCAATTTTCCTGAAACTTTTTGTAATCCATGGCTGTTTGAGTTTGTTTTACATGTTGCCTGCTGTAAGCCATGACAAAACTGGGGGTAGAAACTGCAGCAATTTGCCACAAGTCCAACTTGAAGTCTTATGTTTTTTCTTAACTTTTCCCTTCTGTCTTCCTTATGTGATGCACTCAAAACAGCGCCCTCTGTCTGTGATTTATTGCAATGAAATCTTCAAAGTTGAAAAATGCCACCTTTTATTAATTTTACATCGAAACGAACAATAGTATGTCTTGCTGAACAAGTAATCTGTCATTATGAAGCAAAGCTTAGGCACAAAGTTGTTTAGGATGTCACAGGCCCTTTAAGGTCGACCGGTTATGGGTAAAAAAGGCGTATTAGGACGACCGACCGCATTAGGGCGACCGATAGCCGGTCGTCCTAACACCAAGTGCTTCAAAAACCATCTTTATTAGGTCAAAAACCATTTTTATTAGGTTCTTAACCATTTTTATTAGGTCACAAACCATTTTCGTCTAGGTCGCAAAACATTTTTTTCAGAGAATTAGGTCGAGAAAATGGGTGTCAATTCATGAGTTTCTTTCCGACAATTTTGTGGTTTTAGTGGTCTCTGTAAGCACTCTACCCAAAACGGTCGTCCTGATATGGGAAAAATAGTTTTTTAGCAAACAACATTGCTAAAAAGTACTATGGTGACAGTAAAATGCATTTATGAAATGTCATGTTAGCACTCTTCTTTTGACATGTTTTAGGTCTGTGTTAAAAAAACAAATGAACTGGTCATCCCAATATTGTTATGTTACAAATGCATACATGTAATGCCACTTAAGTGAGACCTTTAGATGACCCAAACCTACATTGTACATGCTTGATATTATTTTTTTTAATGTTATATTTCTCATATATGTTATAGTGTATTTTCTAAATAAAAACATTCTGGCAAAATATGAAAAACATAGCGAGTTATGTTTCATATGAAAGTAGAAACATATTTCTCAGTTTTACACAAGTTTTTGAACTCACAAATATGTAAAATCAACTTTTGACCCCCAGGTAACTCAGTGGCCCCCTTTACTGTTTTGTGTATATACTAATTCATGGATGTATACATTGATGACTGGTAATAAAACAATGATCACAATGCTACTCAGCAGTGTTTACAGTAAAAACGCCACAAAACTGTAAGGCTGTGAAACACTATCGCACCAGTTGCTGACTGCGTGACTTTCAATTCAATGATTTTCATGACTGTGCCATTAACTCTCACTACACACTACACTTGGCTGTTGGTGAAAAAATTGCCCCAAGACAAGTCCCACTTGCATAAATCTTGTCGAGGAGTAAACAGTCTCCAACTGCAGGATCTCTATTTATATACATCATGTACCCCCGGTACCCGCTCCTCAATAAATTTGCCGGAGAACGGACGTACATGTACTGTACATGTATGTCTCAAATTCCCTAATGCAAGAAATTCAAAACATGGCAACTTTACATGGCAAGTACCGTACCTTGAGATGGCATTCTTGAATACAAATTTATGACATACATGTATGTACTCAGCGCTGGATATATGTATAAATTCTGCAGAGAAATTTGCATTATGGGTCATTCTATAAATTTGGGGTCCAATTTTTCTGTCCCCTGTTACGTCTGACATCTTGTAAAATGTTGTAGTTTGTAAATTCAGGACATATTCTTTAAATGCCTTCTATTTCAAGGAGTGATTACATAAAGTACAATTCATAAAAATATTTTTTGAAGGCATTTTTAATAATACTTGTATGGCAAATGGCAATATGTCAGGTGTAACAGGGACAGGAAAATGTCACACGTTGGACCCCAAATTTATAGAATGACCCTTATGTAAGCCAGTGGTGAAACTGTGTTAGGCTTTTTTTTTAATTAGATGGATTATGAATTTGTATGGTTTTCTAGTGCAGCGCGCAACAGAAAAATGTTTTACTATTAAGAATGAGGGCACCCTTGGCTTTATATACGAGATCATAATAAGTGCAACTTGTACTTGGAATAAATAATATGGTATTCCTAGCACCGTGTTTACACTGGTCCCGAGCTCGGGATCAAGATTGATCCCCTAATACGAATGCGTCAACGTTAACCACAATGATCCAAAATGCCACGTTTGGTGTTTTTTGCCCCAAAACGGCTGTTGCCATGGCAACCATCGAGAAAAAGATGAAATAAACCATTTTTAAAAATCAACGCATCCACTGCTCACAATATCCATTTTTTAGATTCTTCATTTAAGCCTGCAAACTCTTTTTATAAGGAAAATATTAAAAAACGTAAATTTGTCGCAAAAACTATGTTTTTCACCAAAATGGTATAAAACTACCACTTGAGAATGTCCATTATACCAAAAAATGTGCCCAATGTGGTAATCTTTCAAAAAATATGATGACCCTTTGTCCCCCAAAATGGTACCGACAAGTGTCTTGGCCCATGGACTATGTAGTTGATCTCGAGCGCTGTGTCAGAAGTTGCAGTCAAAGGTCATGCTCTATGTGTGTATACGTGTACTGATCAATGCGTGCATAAAATGTACAGTGTACAAGGTCACTTGAATTTCACGGGCTTTTCCCCCGCTACGGCTGTGGAGCGGATGCGGCAGGATGCGTTAAAGATTAATTGCTTATCTAACCGCAAACTGATCCTGAGCTTGGGATCAAACCCTCTGCTAATGCGAGACCAAAATCTCGGGGGTCTGATCCGAGGCAAATTTGGTCCCGAGAGTGTTTACACCCAGTTTGCAATAACCACATGAATAATTATAAACTAGGAAAATCAAATGTTTAAAAAAAAATCAACTGTTATCGTGATAAGGAGTTGAACGAGAGTTCTTTTCGTCGACGACTGTCGGAAATAGATGTTTTTGATTCAAAAACGGCAATGTAAGTAGTGCTTTTTATTTGTTTTCTAATCAAGATTATCTCAAACCACTACAGGACACAACCAGCTGGAAATTTGTGGGTGTGATTTTAATTTCGAGGCAAAATTACAACCATGCAACCACTATACATGAAAGGGGTGTTTTCTGTCCCTACAGTAACCCGGGACAGAATCATTCTGTAGATTGTACGTCAAGTCGCCCCTTACCTACATGTACTCGCCCCTTTCCAAGTCGCCCCCTGACCGACTTTCCCCCTGACCGACTCGCCCCTTACCAAGTCACCCACTAACCAAGTCGCTCCCTGCTTGCTTCTGCTTGCTTCTGTACAAACGCCACTAAAAAGGGCTAGGCCTATCCCTTCAATCACTGTCAATTGGTAATACACAGGTCAATTGTAATCCCGGCCCTGGGGGACCCGGAACTAGCGGGGACTGGGCCGGGGATGTCCAAGTGGCCCAGCGTGATACTCCCGCAATGTCCCCGCTACGTGCCCGACCAGGCGGGGCACTTGATTTTGTACAGCGGGGCATGTTTTTTTGGACATCCCCGGCCGGCTATGTCCCCGCTACTTTCTCCAAAGTCCCGGGTCCCCCGGGCCCAGGGCCGGGATTACAATTGACAGTAGCCCTACAAATAGGGCTGTAAATAGCTCGCTTTTCAAATCTGACTTATTACAGTCGCAAATCACAGCCCTACTACGAGGGCGTACGTAGATGCTAAGTTTTTATAACTGCTGAAATCCGAGAAAGTTCCACTACAAATATCGTCCGAAGCACATCAGACCAGAGCACTTTCACATACACCATTGTAATCCTGAGAGTCTAGTGTTTCATAAAATAACGGTAACGCTTACGGAATCGTCAATTTGGCCATCTACGATGTCTGGAAACATTGGACAAAATTCGGAGCACTTTCACATGTACACCATTGCAATTCTGAGTCTAGTGTTTCATAAAATAACGGTAACGCTTACGGAATCGTCAATTTGGCCATCTACGATGTCTGGAAACATTGGAAAAAATTCGGACAACTTAGCATCTACGTACGCCCTCGTACTTCGTAGTAGAGGCAGGGCTGTGATTTGCGACTCTAAGTCAGATTTGAAAAGCGAGCTATTTACAGCCCTATTTGTAGGGCTAAATTGACAGGTGCATAACTTCACAAACCTGCCAAGCTCTTTGCCGATTGTGTAAGCCTCTTCGAATGTCTCGCCTTTTTTGGAGTCTTTAATCCACGTGTTGTTGACAGTAGTAGCAGCGGTGCCAGCAGTACTAGTAGCCATGGTGAGTCGGCTGCCTCCGTCGGGCGTTGCAAAATTTGCACTGTTCGGGTTTGCGGGCATTCCTGCCTCCAAGTTTCAGGGCATGAAATCTCGTCTGCCACTCGGTTCGGCTGCGGCAAAAGGCAACTGTGCACCCGCTGTGTTTATATGCCCCGAATTGTGTTTGTTTTTGGTCTGTAAATGGACCTTGCTCCATACAGCAAATTTCCAGCTTTTATCGGCACACAAGTCTTGCGATTTGTTGTCGATGTCAAGCAAGACCGGCCTGTGACAACTGACGTAGTGACGTCACGCACAGACGGACACCTGTCGAAAATAAACGATGACATCTTTCAAACGATTGGATTCGGTACAGGCTGTAGTTATAAGAACTTCAATAACTCTAAATTGCCACAAACAGAAAACCAACATCCAGATCCGTGTTTGTGATGTTTTTTCTACTTTATTCGAGATGACAGACAAATTAGACAAAACCAACAAGGTAAGGAATGCAGGGACAAACAAAAACCGAAGAACCAAAGGCCGAAATCGCGAAGCTTGCGATTCTAAAATGTGCACATTTACTTGCGTAGACTGATTCCCGGTCCACACAAATCCGTTTTTAGTCATCAGAAACTCAGGGTGCGTTTAAGCATGGAGGAGTTTCTTCCTCCATGGTTTGAGTAGCTTTTCCTGGTCGACCGGGTGAAGGTCTCGTGTGAGCCATTCTATATTGTGTCCGTTGCTTCATTTGCTCAGTTAGGTGCGCTAATCATGTAATACCGAGAGAAACATTTGGTTAATACGTGTAAAGTTAGATTGCCTTTCTTTATATTTTTACGTCATGTATTGATGCTGAATGCACCTTTAAGATTACAAGTTCATTGCAACTCCAAGTTATACGATTCATTTGGGACAAGCCCTTTCCTGACCCTAGCCAAATGGCCTTTGGCCCTAGTCCGTTTGAGAATTCCTTAAAAACCACCAAAAATATTTAATGAGTATAGGCCCTATATGTACATGTACATGTATATAATACAGCTGCAATTGCTATAGTTTCAGTCACCGCCACGTCAACACACCTTGCCACTTGCAAGCTACAGAGAATAGCCAATGTCGTAAGTAAATTGTTATATTTTTCTATCCAGAGTCCATTCATTTGTATAATTAATTTGTTTTCCCTGTTATAACAACTGTTTATAATAAAATTCCTCTTTTAAAGACAAGTGAATATTAAGTCGGTAAGCCTTGAATTTGCGATAATTTAAGTGAGTTGTGAACATATTACAGATGTTTCCTTTGTATAAGAATGTGACGACATACGTATACGACACTCCTAAAGACTGAGGATTATCTTATGTTATCGTTGTTTTAATCTGTTACTTTGTTTTATTCCGCTTGTTAATTAAGTTTAGTATAGTCCAGATTTAATTGCCGTTATTGAATTTGTATTTTGTTTAAATGTAGATTGAACCATCCTAGTGGTCATCAAAACGTCAACCAAAGGTCAAAATCGTCATTTCTTCTGTATACGTCACTGTTACGTCAACGTCAATAAAGGGATGCGTACGATATATTGGCTGTGGAAGCGTGTGTTTGTATAGTTCTACGTCAGTTGTTTAACATTCAGTTCAATGACAGTGCTCAAAGATTAAGATGAGTCAAGTCAAAACGGCAAAGCAATCCCGAGGGACTGCCAAAGGCAACGTCACTAAACGGAGCAACGAACTGAAGACGCTAATGCAATCAGGAGAATTGGAGTCTGTCAAGGAGAAATATTCCGAGCTTGAGGGCGCTCTAGACCACTTTATTCAAGTGAATCTGGAATACATCAGTCTTCTAGAGGATGAGGATAAAGAAGAGGCAGAGATATACTTGAAAACCGTCGAAGAGAACACACGGGCATTTGCTCAAGAAGTTTCGTCATGGATGGAATCCATTAAGACTTCGGCGGAGGAGGAACCAGTGCAACCCGGAGACTCTGTAAGTCAGTGTGCCTCCGGCAGTAAATTGTCAACAACATCCAGTGCACGCATTATGGCAGCCGCTAAGAAGGCGGCCCTGATCGCGCAGGCGGAATGCCTCAAAAAACGCCAAGCTCTAGAAGAACAAGAGTTTCGTATCCACCAAGAAAAGGAGGAACTTGCCGTGCAAACGATGATCGCGATGGCCGAAGCAGAGGAAAAAGTATACACCCTTGCTGAGGCTCATGGTGACGAGGCAGGTCATCCAGACAGTAGTCAGATGGTATACAGCACGAGCGCACCGGAACAGATGAACGATGCGGATGCATCTCCCGTGTCGTTTACTGCAGATACTGGACCGGCACCGGACGCGGCACACAAGACCGACACTGCGACATCGGCAGAGCCGACGGACAACATGGCCGGTGTGGCATCGCTTGACCCAGCAGACAAGTCAGACACACCGACAACATCGGAAGAAGGAATCTTGCAACTACTGAAACAAGGACAACAACAGCAACAGAGACTTATGGACGCCATCCAAATGCCACGTGCCGAACTCATGACGTATGACGGTGATCCCTTGAAGTATTGGGTATTTATAAGATCCTTTGATAACAGTGTAGGTAACACTATTTTAGATGACAATGCAAAGTTAACACGTTTGCTACAGTATTGTATGGGGAAAGCCAAAAGTGTCATTCAATGCTGTTCTGTTATGAGTCCAAATGAGGGGTACAATAGAGCACGTACACTGTTAGAGGAGCGGTTTGGAAACAGTCACGTTATTGCTGAGGCATGGGTAGAGAAAATTACCCAGGGGCGTAGTGTAGCCCCAAGTGATAAGCAAGGTTTAAGAGATTTTTCAGACGAATTAATCATGTGTCATGAAACTCTAAAGGCTATGGGTTATATCAATCAGATAAATACGCAGAAGACCCTTGTCACTATCGCTGAAAGGTTGCCACATTACTTGCGTAGTAGGTGGGTTAGACGAGTGTGGGACATAAGGCACAATCAAAGGTCACCAGAAATCAGTGATCTTGTGTTGTTTATGAAGAGAGTAGCAGAAGAGGCGAATGATCCAGTGTATGGAAAATTAAGTATGGGTAAAACCAAAGACACCAACACCGTGTTGACAAAGGATGGGGGGTTCCCAAGGGGTAGGTATTCCCTACGTAGCCCTAAGGGTAGTTTTGCAGTCTCCACAGGTGGCTCCGAAAGGCCGAGCGCCGCATGCGTTCTTTGTCAGGGAACTCACTCATTGTTTGGGTGCGCGCAGTTTAAAGGTAAAAAACCTGACGAGAGGCTACAGTTTGCCAAAGATGCAAGGTTATGCTTTAATTGTCTGAACCCAGGGCACATGTCGACAAGGTGCACATTATACAGAACATGTTCAGTTGCAGGTTGTGGTAGAAAGCACACCAAGTTTCTTCACATTCCAGAATCAGTACCAAGAAGCTTTGCAATGGGACAACCTGACGTCAATCCAACTGCACAGGCCGTGCAGCAGGTTCAGAATGGTTTTATGGGAGCAGAGACGGAGGGAACTTGTAACCTCACTGGGGCCGGCGCTATTAGGGTTGCCTTGCCCATCGTCCCTGTTAAGGTTAGTGCAGTTAACGGAAATAGTGTGAATACGTATGCACTGCTGGATAGTGGGTCATCTAGTACATTTTGCGCTGAAGATCTTGTTAGTCAATTACATGCGAATGGAAAGATACAAGAGCTGTCACTGACCACCATAGAAAAGGCAAATAGTCGCTCAACGACAATGGTTGTCAGTTTGAAAGTTAGAGGGTTGGCTGGAGGTGATGAAATTGACCTGCCTCAAGTTTACACGAGGCCGGCACTTCCAATACACCCAGATCACTTGGCACAAGCTGAAGATATCAGTAAATGGCCACACCTAAAGGGCATAAACCTGCCAACTGTCGACAAAAGGAAAATAGGTTTGCTAATAGGGCAGGATGCGCCTGATGCATTGATGCCGATAGAGGTTAGAAAAGGGGGAAAGGGTGCTCCTTATGCCACACGAACACAATTAGGGTGGTCCCTAAATGGACCACTCGGTAGGACAAAGGGTTCTCTAACGTCACAGGCTACGTCAAGCTTTGTTACAAAGGATGAGCCTTTGTCGGACCAGCTCCAGAAATTCTGGAGGCTGGACACAAGTGACGCCTTGGAAGATGATACCAGAGGCATGTCTGTCAACGACCAGAGGGCAGTGGCGATATGGGAGAGTACCATACGTCACAAAGAGGGCCATTATGAGATGGCCATACCGTTCAAAGGTCGCCCTCCAAACCTTCCCGACAACCGTACGATGGCGAAGCATCGTCTCCGTTCTTTAGGTAAACGGTTACAGAAAGACCCACAACTGTTGACACAATACAAAAAGGAAATGAGCAATTTAGTCGAAGATGGCTATGCTGAAGCTGTCAACGAACATCAAATTTCGGTTGACAAAACATGGTACTTGCCGCACCACCCTGTGCTCAATCCGAACAAGCCAGGCAAGTTGCGAATCGTCTTCGATTGCGCTGCTAAGCATGAGGGGGTATCCCTCAATGATGTGGTCCTACAGGGCCCAGACCTGACAAATAAGCTTATGGGGGTGCTAATGAGGTTTCGTCAAGAGCCCATAGCACTTATGGGGGACATACAGGCGATGTTCCATCAGGTTAGAGTCACACCAGATGACCGAGACGCCTTGCGTTTTCTCTGGTGGCCAGACGGCGACATGACACAAGTACCAGATACGTACAGGATGAAGGTTCATCTCTTTGGTGGTACCTGGAGTCCCAGCTGCTGCAGTTTTGCTCTGCGACGTACAGCTGAAGACAACAGAGGATTGTACAATCCAGACACGGTCAACACAGTGTTGCGTGACTTCTATG